>MU005589.1:388592-417989 GCA_010405425.1 Lentithecium fluviatile CBS 122367
CCTAGCTACAGCATTTTATTAAGCATATAGTAGAGCGTAGAGTAGGCGCGCGTTAGCTACTAATACTTAACAGCTATAAGAGTTATAACTCGCTTAAATTTTAGAAGATCTATAAGGAGAATAAGATCTATACTCTCTATATACTGCTATATTTGTTACACCTTCTGCAGCCGCTTAATGTTAGTTATTTCTCGCCGTTAAAGCGGGCGTACAGGCGCTAGGTTAAGGGCCTAATACGCGACTATATTAACTATATTACTAAGCTTAAGTTCCTACTAGCCTTCCGCGCCGCCTATAACTAGTTAATTATAAAGAAGAATATCTGCGTAAGCTTTTAAGGCGCTAGGCTAGTCCTATATAATCTAGAGGCAGTAATATTAAAGCTTAATATAAAGCTTTATACGCTGTTACTAGCAGCCCTACTAGAGGCCCTATAGGAGTCTGCAACACTAAGCAACGCGCGCGAGCTAGGCGCTTAGTTTACTCTAGTTTATAAGCAGATTTAAAGGTATTAAAGATCCTCTTCTATATTAGTTATCTAGTCGCTTAATTAGCTTATAAAAGGCGCTAAGAGAATAGCACATTTAATAGTGCTTATGTGTAATAAGATAGCTAGTCTATAGAGGGCAAATAAGGCAGCTATAACGCGTAAACTGCGTAAAAAGAAGCAGATCTAGAAGTAAGGCACTCTATTAAAGGTAGAGGGAGAGGATATTATTACTTAAAAGGCTGTTAAGTAGCAACTAGAGGGGGAAACGCGGTAAGGCAAGGCGCAATTAGGTACGAGCTAGCAGGCTTTAGCGCGCTGCACGCGCTGCAGGGAGCCTAGGCACAACTTACGTACGTATAAGAAGGCTTCTATAGATACTACTTAATTTAGAATAGCTATTATATTATTAGAATTTTAATACGTTGTTAAACTACGTGGCTTTTTAAGTGTAGAAAGTTAGTGGGGTTAACGGCTCGCTTGTACTAACGGCACGCTTGTAAACACGTTAACAGCCGCTAATAGCCTCGCCACGGCAGTCAATGTTATCGTAATTGAGCATGTCAACGGCCAAAACGCCAGTAGAAAGGATAACGAGGTCCAGTACAAAATTCCTCATTATAGGTAACTGAAAAAAGTCGCAATTAAGCAGTGCGGGAAGTTGTGTCAGGTTAGATGGTTGCGGTTAATTCTACGCTTCAGAGTATCTCCAGGTCGCTTGACCTTTTATATCTTATCCCCTGGAAGAACACATCAGTTAGTAAGAACAGACGGTAAGCCGCGGTAATGCAACATGCTACTCTGTTTAATTGTCCTCCAGAAGTCGTAAAACATTACGTGCCAAGGTGGCGTAGCAATAGCTATACAGCCTAACGCCCAGTGTTCGCATACGCCGGGAGAGTCCAGGTAAATCCCTACGCCGTACCGATGCAGGAATCCTGCAAATATGACGCGAGACACCTGATGTTAATATAAGTAACGGAAACACCTAACGCTTTTTTGCCGGTTCTGCTCTTCTCCCCGGTTTACACATGTAAACTACATAGATTAATGTATTGAAGTAACACGTCTTGTAAACCCCGTGATCTACTTAGAAAGGCTCCCAGGATGTAGACGCTACGTATTAAAGAAGGAATGACACATGTGGTAGTTGCCGTGTAGTAAGACACCCCAGTGCCCCTTATAGATTGCCAACCCTACGCCTCCTCCCCTTAGCTCGCCGCCGCAAGAGGTCTTATCCTCCAAGGTCTCCTAGTCCTTGCTTTTCCAATTCCCAAAGGTCGTGTTAAAGGGAGAAAGGCGGTTGCCGTGTAGTATGCCTCCTCCTCTTATCCTACCGCCGCAAGAGGTCTTATCCTCTAAAGTCTCCTAGGATTCACAGTCCTGGCTTCTGTGAGTAGTGTTGGAGGGAGAATAACAAGGGCCGTGTACTACGCCACCTTCTCTCAGTCTATTAACCCTAAGTCTCCTTCCCTGATCCTGAAACCACAAGAGGTCTCATCCTTCCCTCTAGATGTTATCTTGACGCCGCAAGGGTCTCATCCTTCCTATCACTCAGTTAACACAGGTCCTAACAACACTATGTGGCGCCTAATTAACTAGGCCAAGCGTTACACTCTATTCATAGATATAGCACAGTTCTATTAGTCCTTCCACAAACTAGGTAGTTCTTCTGAGGTTTCCGGGTCCGCTATTATTAGTATATATAGCGAGAGTAACGCACAAGAGTCGGAAGCATACGTTAAACGTCTACTTTCCTCCTTGTCCATTACTTTATTATGCACTTCTTTAAGCTCTTCCTCTTTACCATGTCTCTTACGGCCGTTGCACTTGCCGACTGCAAAGACGAGGGTGACGAGTCCACTAAGGCGGAGCGCAATGTCATAGGAGAGAACAAAATTATCTATAGTCTTTGCTGGTTACTTTAGGGCAACTACATCTGCGGGGAATACCGCTTCGGCTGCGTTTCGATTGGCAGGGGCAAATTCCACCTGCGGTTCTAAAATACATTAAACGAGGACAAGAACTTGTTAATTGAGGACTGTATGGAATGGGGGAAGAGGGAGACGATTGGTTGCTTTAAGAAAGGGGTCTCTTAATACTACGACTTTAGTGTGGAGTAAGTTGGGCCATGTTTCCATCTTGTGTTATGCGGACCTAATGTTATGTGTTAGCGGCAAATTCAGGTTAGGGCAATGTGTGGCCTCTTGATAATCGCCGTCCTAGGGCGCATTACAGCGAGGAGGGCCCATGAAAGTGCTTTATTACGGATTAGCAGAGTATAGAATCGAGTCACGTAGGGAGGGCAAGAATAAGGCATTACTATTAGTACAGTTAAGCAGATAGATAGATTTTTACCAGTCCTTTTAATGTCTGCGCTATTACTATTTCTATAGTAGTTAGAGCTACCAGTATTCTTCTTCTACTTTAAAGGACGTATATCAACGGGTGGGGCACGGCGATGGGCTATTAAGCAGTGTTTAAGCTTAATAGTGCCCATTATGCATGTAAAGCTATCTAATTTTTTAAAGGCGACTTTCTTGCTAACCGTATTCAAGACACGAGGTTTATCAAGCCCCAAAGATGCACTCAGTGAAGCAGTTCGACATGCTGCACCCTACAGCAGTGCATCCGGACTTCGGCTACCTTAGAGCAGCTTGAAAAAAGATTCCTTGCATATCTCAGGGCTGCGCCAATGTGACGGCGCAGGGTGAAGCGGGAAGCGGATGCGTGACATAATACCTGCAAAGGCAAAACCTTCAACACTCTGTATGAGAAATATAGCCGGGATTGTAGAAGAAGAAAAATGTTTCGGTTGGTAGTCTGATATGGGACCGTCGTCGCGGACGGCGGAGAATAGTGGTCTAGCTGCCCATGGTGGTTAGAGGCTGAGAAGGCTGCAGCCATGTGGGAAACGGAAATAGCCCACAGGCCAGCTACAACCCCCTTCATCCCAACGTCATCACACCGCATCTTTCTCGTCTATTCTTTTTCCGCGCAAGGGCAATACAGATTGGCAATCCAAGTGCAAACGGCCTGACGGGGCATCGTTGAACTCTTGGTTAGAAGCCGCCTCCGTGTCGTTCGCGGAGCCGCCAGAAACTCTCCCCTATTGCGCCCACGTCCGCCGCTGAAACGAACACGTCTTTGGTGGATGGACGTGGAAGCCACTCCAGATCGACACCCCGCGGCCGAAAGCCCAACTGTTTGTCGGATCTTGGCGACACACCAAAACAAGCTATATTCCATTGTGTCATCCTCTAGTAAAAGTACATGACCCTCGGCTGGCTACGCGAATCGCAATTTCACCGTCCCTCCCCCATGGCTTCGCGCACAGGGTTAGTAAGGAACCCAGGCAGAAGTAGGAGCAACCACCCTCTCGCACCACCAAAGCTAAAACGGTACATCCAGCCCCTCGGGTTCCCGAAACTCCGTCATCCCCAACATGACCATCTCCTCATCCGCCTCCGGCGTCATCGAAAGCGCGACCACATACAAAGAACACCCGTGCCGCGTATACTCGGGCCGAATCTCGTCCTGGATCTTAACGACATCAGCCCTGACCGCCTCGGCAAAGTTGTCCTGGTTGTAGAAACCCTGGCACTTGAGCTTCACAACCACCGTCTCCCACTCCAGCAAAAACGCGTTGTCCATCTTGTCGTCGTTCTCGGGCGCAAGCACGAGGTCGGCCGCGCGGGGATGCTTGGTGCCGGGCGCTTCGACGTAGACGGCCTGTTCGCGCTCGGCATTGAGGATTTGCGCGAGCTCGGGCTGTAGCTAGCATTCCCAGCCGCCCTTCAGCTCCCAGACTCCCTCCTGGTCTCCGTCGTCTTCGATCCGGCGGCGGAGGTCGGCACCCCATTCCATGATTGCCCCAAAGAGCATGTCGTGCGGTGGCAGCTCATCCCGTTCTAGCTCTTCTAGGGGTATGGGGCCCATTCCGGTTTCGGGGTCCACGTCGGTGTTCTCGCTCGCTTCTTCATCCCCGCTATCGTCATAACTTGTGTATTCATTGTCTTCGTAATGCACATCCATGTCGCTGTGATCGGAAGTTTGGCTATTATAGGCCATGACGCAGGGGAGATGTGGAGGTTGCAGAATCGACGGTACAGAGGTTGGGCTCTTTGAGAAACTTGTTGAGTGTAAAGTCGCGACTAGAAGGGATGTATGGCCTAAGCTGTGGTCGATTTAGGTGGGATGAAATAGCGAAAGGAAAACGGCCTGTAGGTTTTCTCGGCTTTATATGAACCATTGATGCTGCCAGGCCTCCACCTCTTGCCGCTCCGGCTGACACGGCCCAGGACCAATGAGTGATATTTTCAACACTCCCATCCGCAAGGCTGAGACACTCAACACTCTATGAAGAAATTATTCGAACTTGGCGTAAGCACGACGACGTGGAAGAATGGTCAACGCATTCTTTGCTTGCTCAAAATAAATAGATTGCCGCTGAGATATGCAATATTTCACAGAAAGGGATGAGGCTGATGCTGAGGTTGGCTGAAAGGATTCGAATATGGGGCGAGTATTAGCGCTGGCATTGTGCGACGTTCGACGTTCGACTTTCGACACGGCCCGGAGCCTACTCGCCTATTTCCACAACGATCTTACCTTGAGCGTGGCCCCTAAGCGATCGGTCGTAGGCCTGCAACAACATGAGCTACGGGAACAGCCAAACACACCACGGCCACTCACCTGGAGAGCTTCCGCCATCTTGAATTTCGCGCCAACATGAACCTTCAGCTTCCCATCCTCGACCATCTGCGCCAACTCTTGCAATCCATCCAAAGACTCGGCTGAAGCAACTTGCACGTACGGTCTTGGAACACCACCCAAGAAGCGTGACCAAAGGAAGTTCTTCGCCATAAGCCCGATTGTCGAAAGCATACCGAGTACTGTGTAGTTCGGCTGGCGAGGACCGACAGTAACATATGGTTTTCCTTCCGCGAGGTAGTCTGGACAATGGCTGAAGATGGCTTGGATACCGGCAGCGTCGATGACGGCGTTGAACCGGGACAAGTCGTAAGCATCTGCGAGATAAGACTGTACGGGACTACGCTTTGTGTAATCGACGACCTGTTGGCAGAATGAGCGGTAGACTCCACCAAGAACATAAAAACCCACCTCGTCGGCACCGAGCTCCTTTACCCAACCTAGATTACTGCTCGAGCATATCGCGACCACTTTCCCAGTGTCCCCAACCTTCGCCCGACACATCTGCATGACGAGATGTCCAATGCCACCACTCGCCCCATTCACCAGCACGCTATCCCCGGCCTTCAGCTTTGCCGCTTTGATGAGATCCAAAGCCGTGCAACCGGCCACGCCCAAGCCAGCTACCTGCTCCAGGCTCTGCCCGCTCGGCTTCTTCACGACCGCAGCGCAGTCCACAACAATGTACTCGGCCAACGCACCCGACGTCTTCTTCACATGCTGGCCAAGCGGCACCGATCCGAACACTTCAGTGCCAACGGCCAGATCCCGCTCAACCGGCACATTCGCTCCGACTTCTTTGATTGTGCCCGAGAAGTCCAGTTCCGGGATTGCCTTTGATGCTCGGAAGAGGAACGGCAGGAGCTGCATCAGGATGCTAGGCCCCGGATTGAGCGCGCAGTGCGATATCTTGACGCGCACTTGCGTAGGCGTCGTAACAGCCGGGACGGGTAGAATGTCGAGAGTTAGGACCTTGGAGGGAAGTCCCATTTTGGAGTGCGTCCATGCTTTCATTGTTTCCCGGGCCATGGTGCTGGTGCGTAGGGTCAAATCAGGGGAGAGGATGCGGGGGGTGATATGGGCCTGGTATGTCGTGCATGATAACACGTCTGATATTAAGAGCCACGTTGCGGTTTGGGGTGTGACGGGTGCGAGGTGAACTCGTGAGCGAGATAGCGTGGTGGTGCGCAGCTAGCGGGGTTGGTATACGAGGGCTGAGAGGTAACTGAGCGGGCGGGTTAGGCAGCGATCGGAGGACGGCTTAATCACCTCTCGGAATCGGCGTGGTCGGCGTTTTCGAAATGTGCCGGCGGCTGGGTGTTGCTCGTGGTGGAGCGACGTGGAGCACTTTACGGCGGCACAGGCACAACCCGCAATCTCCAACGTCCAGCAACATCGAAGCCTTGGGCTAGAGTCGGTCAGCTTCGCCATTTGCTTCCAAGTTTTTCGCTACGGTCAGAGACTTTGGGCGTCTTCATTACTCCAGAACGTCGACTCACCAGTGGTCGTCGTGCGGCTCGCAGGTCTCCTGCGCAGCAATGGCCGTAGCCAGGGCGAGGAAGAGAAGGGAGAGCTTCATGGCGAAGGGTTTTTCAAGTTGTCGAGCGAGCTGTGGACGTTTTTCGATCGAAACGCTTTTCAGTCGCGGGAACCTGTGGAAACGAGGGTATAGAGTAGGCTGCAGGTGTTCGAAACAGAGTCCCTCGCTTGCTTGCAGGCTTTATAGCCTACCGTACAGGGCTTTTAGGTATAAGCAAGCCAAGCCAACGACGGGCTCGGCGCTGGACATGAAGGTGATCAAATCCGCAAACCCTTAAAAGGCGTCCACGGGTTTGACTAAATGTGCTCATGGCGAGAGACTGGGCAATTGCTTGGTGTCTTGTCCAACGCGGGGTTTGCGTTCTCATTGGGAGGTCGAAGAGGTGGCGCCGCAGTGTGTGGGAGGCCAGGAACCGGGAGGTCGTGAGCAGGTTTGTCGCCACCATATAAGAGGAATCGCAATCTCTTCTGTTTCGATCTGTTCCCAAATCAAGACGTTTCTTCGACTCAGTATCCGTGTTGTTGTCCCCATTTGTGGGCTCATGAGGTACCCTGATGGACTATTGAGCGCGGCGTGGGCATGGTGATATCCCTCGGTGAACCCGAATGGACATTGGTGAGGCCAGCAATGGAAAACAACAGTCCTGGATGCAGGTCTGGAAGTACATTCGGTACGGTATCCTTCTGAGTCTCTAGCTTAAGTTGAATAAGCGATGATGGGTTGGCCGTAGAGGCTTCTAGTATGCATGTTAGCCGAAGACGTTCGATAGGCACTGCCCGTCTGGCGTCTTGGAGCCTACGACCCCTCCCCCGGCAGAAGCTGCAACCACTCCCGCTGCCGCCGTGGACACCGTCACCCCGACTAGTGGTGCTTGTGAGCCGCATGGCGATTACTGGTAAGCGAAAACGCCCCTGTAACATAGCTACCGCAACAACAGCTTACAATCCTAGGCACTGCCCCGACGGCGTCCCGGAGCCGACTACTTCTCCGCCAGCCAAGGCCGCAACCACCACGCCTGCTAGGACTGCCCCCGCTGAGACTACTCCTGCTCCCGCGGCTTCGGAGACCCACTCGCACGACAAGGAGGACCACGACTACGAGGCGACGGCCACTACCTGCGAGCCGCATGGTGACTACTAGCACTGCCCGTCGGGCGTTCCAGAGCCGACGACCCCGCCTGCTGCTGTAACCACGGGTGCCGATGCCACTGCGACCGGCGCTTTCAACGGCACTGTTTCTTCAGCATTGCCGTCATTAAGCTCGCCTGCCGAGTTCCCCGGCGGTGCTGCTACCTTGGCAGTTAAGGGAGGTGTTCTAGCGGCCCCTGTGGGTGCTTTCGCTTTCATTTAGATGGACTGGTGGCGGAGGAGGGCACATGGTTCCGTCCAAACGGTTCATGTCGCTGTCCCTTGCGGCTACGTCTCTCTTTACTCTGTATAATAGGACGCACCCCAGCGATTGGAGACAGCGTACCGAGGGCACCTGCGGTGGAGGGTAATACTTAGTAATTAATGATATGCATCTCCACCTTGACCTAGGAGCGAATACTAGAAGTCTCACACTAGCCAATCGACCTTCGTCTAAATCTCCCCCTATAGCCCAGCCCAACACTGAAACCTGCACACATATTTAGATATCCTCTTCCATGCGATGCACATCCGAGTGCCTCGTCCAAACCCGAATCTTCTTCCCCAACCCGTAATACAGCGGAAAAGCAAACAGCGCCGGTCCAACCGCGCACGCAAAGATGACCATCGCAGGCGTGACCCAGCCATCCTTGCTCGCATGCGCCAAGTCAAAGATCCAATAACTATACGAAAAGTCGATGAAGTTCTTACAAACCGTCGCCACGACCATGATCTCCCCCGAGATGGGTTTGTAACAATCGATGGCATAAGCGATGCAGATGGTGGGTACCGTGGTAACGGAAAGACCCCCGAGTGCGTAGCCCCAGACGACAACGTGGCCCCATGCCCACTGGCGCTGGTACGCGAGGCCGCCGAGTATGAGCGACAGGATGGTGACGACCATGTACGGCCACAGCGCCACGAGCCGCATCTCGGCTTCGCGCACGCCGCCGTTCTTCCGCGTGGCGCGTGCAGCGACCCAGTCGGAGAACGGACCCGCGGTGGCAAGACCCACCAGCGCGCCGACGACGAAGGCGAAGTTTGCGTAGCCGACCTGCTGCGGGTTGAAGAGGTAGGGCGGTGCGGCGAGGACGACGGACTCGGTCATGCAGAAGACGAGGACGAGGTTGGCGGGGCCCGCGAGCATGAGTCCGGCCCAGAAGATGATGGGGTTGAAGAAGGCTTTGATGGGCGTCCACGTGTCGCGGATGACGAACATCTTCCAGCGCGAGTCCGTGGCGCGGAACGGCATGTATTGGTGGCGCGAAGGGCGGCCGCTGCCGACATGGTCGCACGGCTGCAACGTCTCCGACTCGCGGTCGGCGACGCCCGAGACTTGCTTCTCGGAATCGCTTTCTTCCGAGCCACTCGCCGTGCCGGGGGATGCGACGGCGAGCGTGTTGGGTTGGCGGTGGTATTTGGTCTCCGGGAAGGTGAGGGTTAGCATGAAGATGGCGAAGGCGGAGAGTCCGGTCTCGAGCCAGAAGAAGGACTTCCAGCCATGATGGGCAGCGATGGAGCCACTCATTACCGGACCGAGGAAGGCGCCGAGGAAGTAACCGGTGCTTGATGGGGTCAGGCTTGCCATGGTACAGAGTGCGATTGGAATCACTCACAAGTAAACACCAGTCCACAAGCCTCTCTCGTGGAGAAAGAACACATCGGCAATCATCTGCACAGGAATAGACTCGCTGGTCGCACACACAAGTCCATTGACCGCTCTCGCAGCTAGAAGGCTACGATGCGATGTCGCCAACGCTTCCCACACGCAGGTGAGCATGATCAGAACAGAGAACACCAGGCTAATAGCCCGACGTCCAAAGATGTTGCTCAGCGGGACGATGATGAAATTGGCGAAACCGAGCGTGATGACCGTGATGCCAGTTAGAAGAGACAGCTGGTTGTTGTTGAGATGAAACTCTTTGCCTAGTAGCGGAAACATTGGTGGGATGGAGAGTGCGCTGGTAACGGAGATCCAGGTGAAGAGCCATTGGCTCAACATTACGGTAACTGTAGGAAGTTAGACACTTCGATGGAATATATTCCAAAGGGCAAATACGAACGCTTCCAAGCCGTCGACCAGTTGAGCGGGTCGTAAGGATCCTGCGACGGACGGGGGATTAAAGCTTTCTTCGCCGACCTATTTTCTTGCATGATCTCGGTTCCAGGAACTAAATCAATACCTGTGGACGAAGCCACCGTCAAAGTGCGGTTAGCCTAGGCGAAATGATTAGAGAATATACAGCGCTGAAAGGTGCGGCCGCGAGTTGGCTGCACTCCTCTGTTGACTTTGCATCCATATCTATATGCACCCTAGAATTCGGACTTTAAGACGACGCAGCCCCCATTCTCTGATGGATGCTAGAAATGGAGGATGTCACATCGGCTGCGGTGAAGGATAAGCCGGAGGATTCTTAATTTCCTGCAACATTCTGTGCGTGTGGTTTGCTTAACGATCCTCGCCATGGCGAAGCAAGAGCTTGGTTAAGCGAATGGGAGACTTGTCTTTCAGATTCCAGGCCGTAAAAAGGCTTGATCCCGGTACATATCTTGGGCGGGGGAATTGCACCGGCGCCCCGCGGGTACCTTGAAAGTAGGGATGCGGTGTTAGGGATCTGCAACACAACAGCCGGCGACCTGATTGGCTGTTAAACTTGGCTGGGAGTTGGTAGGCAAGCAACAGGTGTTATGTCGTTATTGGAGAAAGAAATTGTCCGCTATATCTGAGAAATCCCTCGAGAGATTGGCTTCGTGGGGGAAGCGAGTTATCGGTTCTTAGCACTTCGGCGACACGACCGAAATCCGAAATGGGCCGGGGTTTTGTTGGCTACAAAGTCCTTAGTCCTAAGTGTTGTCGAGGATGGTCACCTTAGGATGACCGTACGTGCCGCCTGCGAGCATAGCGCCTCCGGCCCCATTATTAACCTGCAGTGAAACCTACTTTCATTCTAGGATCAGCCTCGAATGAGTGGACAGTCTTTCAGCTGCTACAATCAGCCAGTCGCTTGGATAGTTAGTTAGAAAAATGTGAAGCCTGCCAGAAGGACTAGAGTTTTATACTGCCCGTGCTCGGCATATCACATCTACCGGGATACGCAAGCAACCCGTCAGAAAATGTAGGATTAGAATGGTCGCTAACTCGCGTTCGAGTCGATGGCGATGGATGCCACTCTGGACCAAGAGCTGTTCGGCTCAAGATCGTTTACATGGCTTGGTTAATAAAGGACAGATATCCCTAGTCGAAAATGAGGGTATGTACCCCTGTTGGTGATAAAAATTGCAGTACACTAAGGATTCCCGTGGAGCGCAGCTGCGGGTCGATTCTGGCCCTATTTAAAGGAGGGGAGTCCCTCCTAACGACGTATCCGCATTCCATCTCTTATACCTGCAGTCTTGAGCGTTGGGGCCTTCTAGTCTTACTTCCGCGTGTCGAGACTTGATGAAAGCATGTAACAGGCGGTGAATTATGTCGCACTTTTTTACGACGTAGTGGGGAGATTGCGAATATGGCATGGTGCTGACGCCCTCCATTGCTTGCAGCTCTCTGAGCCCTGTGCCTTTTCCTACCATTAACACTTAAGAATCGCCCGTTACTGAAGCATCCTCCGGACCATCCTAGTCTGACGCAGCTCCTAATGAAAAGGTCTCCGTACATCTTAAGGTTCAGGCAGTTAAATTGGAAATGATCGTTAGGTAGGTTACTTGTGCTATCGCATTATGCAAGAATATTACGACTAAGCCATATACATCTAGCGCAGGTGGAATTAACTGTGATTTTAAGCGCTAGCTTCACAAGTCGAGCTCTTAAGTCGAATATCGTGAGAGGCGTGTGCGCGCATTAGTAGAGCCGAGAGTATTAACGGAGAGATATTAAGAGAAAGTTGAACGGAGCTAGAAATTCACGAGGCTATATTGTATAAGCTTTTGCGACATCGTTTTAGGGTTGTTGGCAGCGAACGGGAATGGGTTCTGGGTGTAGGTGAGCTGCGATCTAAGATTCGGTCGGTTACTGTAATCCTTGGCTCCAGTGGATCTAAACTTAACACTATGGTTGTATCCTTAGGATAGCCCTCAGCTGACAAACTAAGATTTAACCCATGAGCTAGGGGCATCTATATAACCTTATTTTCCTTACAATATTAAGCATTGCAGCAGGTCTGGATGAAATTCGACAATGTCTAGCCCGTTGTTTAGGTAGAGTGAGGCCCTAGAAACGGCCAAAAACACTGGGTAAACCAAACTGGTTTAAATCTAAATTAGTTTGTCGTCCACCCTAGTTCCAGCTACCTGCGTTGTACGGTACCTAGACCTAGCAGACTCTAAAAGCCCTAACTGTGTGGGCGGTGGATTTACGAGTGGATAACGATTCTTGCTACACTTAGGCGGAGAGTTGTCCGCCTATGCGGGGAACTAGCCAACTCCAGCTGACTCAGCTAATGCTCGTAAGTTTACTTAGGCCTTGCCTTATTACTACTCCTAATCCTAAGTTAGATTTAACAATAATCTAAACGCTTGTGTAACTTACATAGCTATGTGTAAGCAGCTAGAGCTACTATGTTATGTAACAGCCTTGGCCTAATAACTTAGCTCTACTTATACTTGAGAGCCTCTGATTCCTCTCTACACTTGAATACTTCTACATATACACTCCACACTCTCGGCCTCCTATATACACTCCTACATACATTAAATATACACACACTTCTACTTCCTAGCCTCCTCTATACATACCCCTCGCCTGCTTACACTATGTATCTTGCAACAAAATACTCCCTAGTGTATAAGGTAAGACGTGCGGGGTTAGCCTAGATTAGTAGCTCGCTTCCGCTAGAAGTACTAATTAACGTTGCGGCGCTGCATGGAATTGCGCCCCGCAGCGCGCATAGGGCTAATAATAACTTCCTAGTATCTAAGAGAGGTTATAAAGGTAGGATAAGGCTGTTCTATAAAAATTTAGAGCGAAAAAGGCTTAAGGTTAGCGCTATAGGTAGGGAAGCATATTTTGCTATAACAACAAGGCGCTGTATAAATTAGGCGCGAAAGTAAGGATACAAACGTAATTTTTAGGAAAAGTAGAACATAGACATTTAGAATTAGCTATAGTAGATTATATTTATAGAATTATAATAATATTTATCGTGCGCATAAGCTTTCTAGTTGCTAAAAGTTAAAGTACCCCTTGTTTATCTCGCTACATAGTGTGTCTCGCCACGTAGGGATGGACATTATATAGACTTATAAATGGGAGATTCTAAAGTTCTAAATTACAAAACTGTCTCGCGACGGAGTGCGTCTTGCGACTTAGGGACGAACATTACAAAGCAGTATTATAAAAATTACGGCGTGCGCAAGCTTGCTGTTA
This sequence comes from Lentithecium fluviatile CBS 122367, assembly GCA_010405425.1. Classification (NCBI taxonomy): domain Eukaryota; kingdom Fungi; phylum Ascomycota; class Dothideomycetes; order Pleosporales; family Lentitheciaceae; genus Lentithecium; species Lentithecium fluviatile. Next base: position 401,822 of record MU005589.1, read on the forward strand.
CTACGAAGTAAAAGTACCAGCGATTTTTTCTGTTACGCGTTGATGCATGTTAATAAACTAACGTCCCTCCCTGCGTAGCGAGACACTGTGTAGAGACGTATAAGAGGTAACGTTAACATAGCTTTAATTTTAATTAACTAACTTAACGTTAACGTTACTGTTGTCTTAAAAACTCGCCTATGTTAATAAATTCTTATAGCTATAGCTTATAATTCTTAACTACTTTCTTATTATATAGGGTTATTATCTTGCTTAATATACGGTTATATATATGTTACGTTCCTACGAGGTAGCTAGTCCTATAAGGGTAAGTTAGTTCTTAGGCAGGAGTAATAATAGGGGAGAGGTTGTTAATTACGTAAGTAAGTAATAGAGTAGTTAGTATTAAAGTTATAAAACTATTAAATTAATAATACTTATAAGAATCTAAATAATAGATTATTAAATAAGTTAAACACTAGAAACTATAGGGTTCCTGCTATTTCTATATACAGTAATACTATCCCTTTAAAGTACTACTATTCTAAAAGCACGAGAAGGTTAGCTATCTAAGAATAGTTAACTATCCCTTACTTAGCAAGATGTTACTACTTAGTAGGATAGTATTATTATATAATCTTATTTATAGTGCTACGGCGTTACCCTATACTATTACTATTATTCTATCCTTTTTACTCTTTATTCTATATTCTTAAATCTTAATATTACCTTTTCTCTTTCTAGGTAATTATTTTAATACCCCTGCTTATCCTCCTGTGCTGTATTAATTATAGGTATAAAGTTCGTAGTGCCTCGCGCTTATTTATATTCTCTAGACCTTACTAACTATACCTAAGGAATAATAAACTAATAAAGCGCGTGCGCCTTATAAGGAAACTTCTACCTTAGAGCGTTAATCCTAGGCGGCGCGTATACATGCGGCTATATAAGAGATATTATTTTAGTATAGTTATTATAAAGAGAAGAGTTTATAGTATTTTATAGATATAGCGTCTAGTTACTATACTAGGTATATTATAGTAAAGGCTAAGTGTAGTTTATTTATTCCTAAGAAGAAGTAGAAGAAGGTAAAGTAGAAGAAACGTAAGAAGGAACTAGCGCTTTTTTATATAGAGGAATCTACAGCGTAGGTTACTTAGATAGTTACTTATATAAGACGTAAGTTTATAGAACTAAAGAGTTATAAGTAAGATATAGCTTATTAGAACCTTACCTTACTTTAAGTCTAGAAGTAGTTAGGTAAATTAAGTGTAATACTTTTATTTTCTATAGATATAGCCCCTACTAACCTAGGCTAGTTATAGGTTAATAGTTTTCTTCTTTCTAATTCTTTATTAGATTAGCTTCTTAATAATTTCTTATTCTTAGTTCCTTTAGAGTCTGCTCTTCGTAGTTTAAGCCTCTTTATCCCTATAGAGGGTAATACTACTCTTTAGTTATAAGTAGTTTTTTTTTAGTTATATCTATCTAGTATAGTAATAGGCGTTAAACCTTAGTCTTACTTTCTTAAGTAGTTGCTAATAGTTTTACAGGTTAGCTTTAGGTTCCTATATATTTTCTAATTCTAGGTAGTCCTTCTACTTTACTAGCTATTCCTAGTAGAAGTTATTATTCTAGAAATCTTATTAGTCTACTTTACGATATCTGTATAGTACTTTAACTTTATACTTATTATCTTTATTCTTTTAGTAGTAAAATATTTTTTATAGTAGCGTCTTAGGGTCTACTAGTTCTAAGGTAGACATATAAAACACTAGGTAGATTTTTATATTACTTAGAAGTTAGAGTATATAGTTTACTAGGCTAATTTATTTAAGAACTAAAAATAGTCTAACTTTTACGTAGTCTAATCCCTTACTAGGTTATATTATGTAAAGATTTTTTATAAGCAGGTATACTCTATCTTCCTTCTTTAGCTAAGGTACGGTTTTTTATTTTTAGTTATTATATTTAATGCTTTTCTATTATACTCTTTATATATTTTCTTTTATTTCTTTATATACTTCTTATATATTTCTAGCGTCGTTAGCTGCTGTTTTAGTTTGTACGTTAGTTAGTAGAGTTCTTTTAAAGAGATATAAATATCTTCTATAGTTTACGTAGAATAGTATTTATCCTATCGCTTCTAATTTCTTATTATTATATACTAGTTAGGCTATTAGTAGTAGTAATACCTAATTATTTTATAGTTTATTACTATATATCTTTAGGTAGGTTTTTATAGTTCTATTTATTTATTCTATCTATCTATCTGTCTGTAGATAGTAGGCCGTTAATAGCTTTTATTTTATTCTAATAAGTGCTATTAGCGTTATCTAATAGTTAGATATAAATAGTTTATCTTAATCGCTAATAATTATTCTTAGTATTTTATAATACCTAACTAGCTAGTCTAGGATTACGAATCTAAGTTGTCTTACTATATAGGTATTATAGAATAGAATTATTTCTATATACTTAGTAAATTAGTTAACAATTACTAGTATTACGTTATAGAATATATTAGTTACTAGGTCCTTTAAGTTTAGTAGTTAAGTAACAAAGTTTATAGAGATGTTAGTCTAGGATTTATCTAGAACCTAGATAGCTTACATTTCTTTATATAGTGTATAGGTGCTATGTTTATTCTTTTAGCAGTCTGCGTATTTTTAAATATAGTTTATTACCCTCTACTTTATTCCTTTAAACTAGTAGTTATGTTAGATAAGCTCTATAGTCCTTATAATGCTAGGGTGTCTGTATATTAGGTCGTCGTAATGTTATTTAATAACCTATTCTTACTATTCCTTAGATACCTTTTATCCTATTATAAGTAGTGTATTAAGTTCTTATAATAGGCTAAGTAATCTATCTTTATTTTATACTAGAATAGCGGCGCGTGTAATTATTTTATCTCTAGCTAAGTCGCTTTATTAGCTTAGTGCATTAGCGTGTCTATTTTCCTTTCCTAGCGTGTATACAATTCTAAACTTATACTGTCTAAGTGCTTTAGACTATCTTACTTATTATAGTAAGAGATTCTTTATTATAGTAAACCTTAAGAGGTTCTTATAGTTAGTAAAGATAGTAAGTTTAGAGCAGCTAAGCGCGTAGATTTGCTAGTATTTATATACTTTAATAATTATAAATAGCTCTTTATTATAGATATTATATCTTATTTCTGCGTCTGTAAGCTTTTATAAGTAATAGGCTATTAAGTGCTATTTTCTATTTCTTTCTTATTTTGCGTAAGTACTAAGGGCTTAGTTGCTTACGTCCGTTTTAATTCTTAATAGCTTATTACTTTAGAAGTTAATAAGTACTGGTAGCGTAATATATGCTATTTATAGAAGTTAGAAGTCCTTTTCCTATTTATCTTTCTATATAAATAGTATATTCTTTTTTATAAGTTCTATTAGAGGTGTAGTAATAGCTACGTACTTTTTAATAAACTATTAATTAAATCCGCAGAATTCTAAAAATTCTTAAATATATATTACAGTCTTTAATCGTAGCTATGTTTATATAGCTTTAATCTTATCTAGGCTTATTTTAATGCCTTCTGTGTTAATAATAAAGCCTAAGAATTTAAGTTCTTATATGTAAAACTAGCATTTCTTAGGTTTTAGGCGTAGGCTTGCGCTTGCTAATACGTTAAGCACTATTTTAATATATTTTTAATAATTCTTCTTACATTCTAAGTAGATGAGGATGTTATCTATATAGGTAATAATAAATATATTAAGATATTCTCGTAGCATATTATTAATTAATGCTTAAAACGTTGCTAGTGCGTTAGTAAGTCTAAAGGGCATAATTAGGTATTTATAGAGTTTGTATCTTAATTAAAATACTGTTTTCTATTCTTTACCTTTCTTTATCTATATAAGTTAGTAACTATCTTAGAGGTCTAGTAATATAAAGATAGTTGCCTTTACAAGTCTATTCCTTAGTTCGCTTGCGTTAGGTAGTAGATACTAATTCTTAATAGTTATTACGTTACGCTTTTAGTAATCTATATAGAGTTATAATTCTTCGTCCTTTTTTATTATAAAGGTAAATAGGCTAGCTACTAGTAGTTTTAAGGTTTAAATATATCTCTTTTCTAGGTTTTTCTTTATAAACTCTCTTTCCTATTTAAGTTCTTTACCTGTTTTCGCATAGAGTAGATTAAAGGGTAGTACTTTTCCTTCTTCTAAGTTAATTATGTAATTCTAGAGTTAGTACTTAGGTAGGTTTGCTTTTCCTTTCTTTTTCTAAAATAAGTGTTCCTATTTCTAATATAGTTTAGGGATATTATAAGTTATACTAGTACTTATCTCTTTACGTTTTATAACCTAGTAGTTCCTACTAGCATCTTTTAAGGTTAATTTATATTTATTAACTTCTAGTTATAAAAGTATATTAAGTTCTCTTTTATCTATTATTTAATTTTATTAATGTATAGGTTTTACTTATAGTGTATAATTATAGCGCATTAGGAATATTTTTTCCTTATCCTAATTAATATATAGGTTATGTTTTCTTAACTATAGTAGTCCTAATACTACTTTATAACTAGAGGATCTTAGTATATTAAAGGTAATCTATTTATAGTATTAGTTAATCTTAAGCGTTATTCTAACCTTATAGTCTATTCTTAGTATTTTTAGCATTAGTGCCTTATCTTCTACGTATAGAAGGTAAGATTATTATTTCTATCTTAGTAGAAGTCCTACTTTTCTAGTAATAGCTAGTAAGATATAGTTTTCTTAAGCTCCTAAGTCTATTATAGCTTTAGCTTTAATATTTCTAAGCTAAATAGTAAGTTTTATTAATACTCTATTACCTATAGTATTAAATTCTTAGAAAGCCTCTTCGCGCCTTAGTTTTAGTCTATAAAAGGCTATTATCTAAGTTTAAGTACTTAGTAGCTGTTATTACTTTATCCTCTACTAAGTTTATACCTTATACTATATCTAGGATTAATTTATATAGCAAATACTAGAGGGTGTAAGTAAAATCTGTTTTTTTCCTTTTTATAATAGTGCTTCTTATATATCGCTCCTAGACAGTTTTGCTATTTATTCTAGACACAGATGCTGTCTACTAGCAGGATACATACTGTATTTTCTGCGTTGGTTTTTGTAGGAAGTACTATGCTTTACGTTTATCTTATAGATGCTTATTATATTTATCTATAAGGTAGTTAAACTATTTCTATTTACATTAATGTCTTACTTGTAGGAAGTAGCTTTTATTAACTTTATCTACGTAATATATTTTATAATAGTCGTTTACGTATATTATATAGCTTATACTTCTATATTTTAGGTTACGTACGTTAATATTATAACGTAAGTAGTAGTTTATTTATTTATTATTATACTTCTAGCTTTTATTCTAATACTTATAGTTATAGTCCGTAGTATCTTATATTTCTTAGATAACTATATAGAGTCTTCTTTTATATTCTTCTATAGGTTTAGTTTTCCTTCTAAGGATTCTATATAATAGAGCATCTCTATCGCGTAGTTACGTCTTAAATTCCTTAAGAAAGTCCTATACTATAGGCGTACCTATGTAAGGTTTCTTCGCCCCTAGGTGTAAGGTTAGTACCTACTAGATAGGGTAGTAGTGTTCTTCTTTATAATTAAGTTCCTCTAGATCTTTATAGAGTTATTTATCTAGAGTGTCTAGGCGTTCTATAGTTCCTAAGTTAATTCTATTAATTTTACTAACTACGTTCTATTCTTCGTTTATTCCTTTAGTATCTTTTAATATTACGTTTAGTTATTATCTAACCTTATTCTTAGAATAGCAGTTCTTTACGAGGTGTTCTACCTTACTATATATAAAGCATTTACGTGTCACGCCTATATTAGTATCCACTACCCCGCACGGGCCCTCGCTAAGGCGAGACTCACACATACCTTCGTATTAGTATATATATTATTCTATACCACGCCCAGTATCGGAAACCGATACTGCGTGCCATATCTTTTAGATGTGCGGCCTAGTGGTATAGAGCTAGTCCCTTACATTACGTGTCTCTACTCCTTAAGATTAAAGTCCTATTAGAGGTCCTCTAGAGTTACGCTAGTATAGCTTATAAAAGCCTAGTTCTCTCTCTTTTTCTTTATCTAAGTTATTATACTAGATTCCTTTTATTACCTAGTAACTATAGTTATTATATTAGTAGCGCTCTAGTTAACTGCCTAAGGTTTAAGGCTTTATTAGATAGCTATTAGGTAGCTTTCTAAAGCTAGAATATAGCTTCTACTCTCGCTAGCGTAGTTCTTAATATAGTTTATACTATTTAGTATTAATCCTAATAGACTCTTTATAGAGATTCTTTAGAGAGGTAATAAGGTTTCTAGAGCGTAGTAGTTTCTTACAAATTTTTAGTTTTAAGCCTTATTTATATATAACTATTAGGGGTACTTCCTTCTAGTTAAGCTATATAGCGTATTTCTTAAAGTATATAGCGTAATTAGTAATAGAGTATATCTATTAAAGTTACTATATAGCTTATTTAGTAAGAGGTACTTAATTAGTAATACTAAAGAGTTACCTAAGTTTTTTCTTAAAATTCTTATAGTCTTTAATAATCTAGTTAATAGCGTTACCTTTGCGATTCTTCTTAGCTAGGTAGCTTACTAGGTATAGTTATATCTAGGTAGCTACTTCGCCTTATAAGTATAATACTATAAGGATAACTTTCTTCTTTTCCTCTATTTTAGGTTCTAAGATATAGAAGTAGAGTTTATGTTTAAGGATCTATTCTTTAAGTTTATTATAGTCTTTATAGTATAGGTCTAGCTTAGCTACCTTATTCTTAGAGTTAGTAACTACGGTAATACCTTTAAAGTCGCTTATATTAAGGGTGTTTAATATATTACGTTCCTATAGAGTAGCTAGTTCTATAAGGGTAAGATAGTTCTTAGGTAAGAGTAATAATAGAGAGAGAGGTTATTAGTTACGTAAGATAGAGTAGTTAGTATTAAGGTTATAAAACTATTAAATTAATAATACTTACTAGAATCTAAATAATAGATTATTAAATAAGTTAAACGCTAGGAACTATAGGGGTTCCTAGGTTCCTATATATAATAGTACTATTCCTTTAGGGTATCGCTATCTAGGAAGCGCTAAAGGGTGCAGCTATCTAGGTATAGTTAACTATCCCTCGCTTGGCGGGATGTTATTGCTTAGCGGATATTACGAGGACGCAACGAGTAGGCCTTTAGTTCTTATAGTAAAGACTAATTAATTACTACGTGCAATATTTAGGTAATATAAGACGTTATATATAGAATAGAAATAGCGAAATAGATACGAAGCAGAAATACTTAGGGGGGTAGTCTATGCTTCTAGTGCGCGAACTAACTGCTAGTTAGAGTAAAGTTTAGAGAATAGTTCTAGGCGTACTAATAATAGTATAAACAGGACTTAGTAGTATTAGGAGATCTAGAAAGAATACTATAATAGTACTCCCCCTCTATTCTCTTTTTAAATTAGGCGTTAGGTTGCTAGGCTACTAGGTACTAGTTTATTTAAGTATTAGGTATAAAATCGCTTAACTGCTTTAGTCTCTTCTAGAAACTTAGCTAGCTCCTATAATAATTTATTATAGCTAGTCTATTAGGTTAGGTAATCTTAGGTTTATTTTCTCTTATTATAGCAGATTCTCTTAACGCTCTTAATAATAAACTCTAGTTTATTATTAATTATAATAGGTTTAGGGGGCGGGTTCTACTAGCTAGGCAGGTAATTAGATTTAGGCGCGGCTAGTTAGATTAGAGAGATATAAAATACTAGATATATCTTTATACTACTAGGTAGGTTTAGTTAGTAAGCGTAGGATAAGACTACTTTAGTTACTAGAAATAAGCTAAGGTTCTTCTAGTATAGCTTCTTTAACTATTAGTTAGTTTAGATATTTTAGGCATTAAGCTACACTTAGTCGCCTACTTTATACGTTAGGGTAGGTATTTACGTCTAGTTTATATATTCTTACTATATAGCTTACGCCTATAATAACTCTTTATATATAAACTTAATTATATCGTATATCTTCTTAATTATCTTATTTACGTTAGCTACTTGCAGTGCCTAATAGGCTAAGTAAACTATATTTATTAGGGGTTTAAAACCTATTTAAGAGTGTTATCTATAGTTTATAAGAAATAGAGAAACTTATATAGATTTAGAGGTTATATTATTAGCTTTAAACTATACTATTAGTAGCTATTATACCTAGTAATCTTATTAGTAGTTTATAAATACTTAGAGAACTTATTCTATTATAGCGTTCGCGTTTTTAGTTTATCTATTACTCTTAGAGTAGAAAGTAGTAGAGAGTTAGGCTTAAACCTTTAGTTATTTATATAGTTTATTATAGAAGGCAGAGATAAACTATATTTCTTAATTAGATACTATAGTATTAGGCAGGCTATAATAGACCTATATATATTAGAGGAATAGTTCTACTATTACAGGGGCTGTTATTAACGTATAGAGAATTATATATTAGTACTTTAATAGTTTATTAACTACTACTATAATAATTATATTACCTTTAGATTTAGGTAAGTTAATAATAAAGTTAATAGAGATATCTTACTATTGCTATTTAGGTATAGGCAATAGTTTTAATAGGCTATAGTACTTCTTATAGGAAGCCTTTACTCTATAACAGGTATAGTAGTAGGTAATAAATTATTAGATAGTATTAAATATACGCGGCTAGTAATACTTACGCTAAAAGATATTAAGAGTCTTTCCTCTACTAGAATAGCTACTAATAGAAGACTTATATATAAGTTAGAGTAACTTAATTCTTAGTTTATTAGAGTTAAGGATTACTAATTAGTCTTAGTAGTATAATCTACTATTTTAGTCTTTATACTTACTTAGAGTAACTAGTTTAGACTATTAGGCGCCTTCTTAGAGTAACTTTAGCATGTCCTAAATAAACCTATTATTAGTATATTTATTATTAATAATATCTATTATTAAGTAATCTATCTTAGTTAGGTTTATTATTAGGGCTCTTAGAGATATTATCCTAGGAAGCCCTAAAGGCTTAGAGGACAGTTTAGGCCTTAATAGTATCTAGTTTCTAGCTTATTAGGCTTTATCTTACGTAAAGACGTCTTAAGAGCGTCTTATTAGAGTATTAGGCTTCTCTTCTTTCTTTCTAGAATAGTAGGTTATTATAAAGTTAAATTAGGAGAGGTATTTAGACTATTAGGCTTATTAGTAGCTTAGCTACTTTATTATTATAAAGTACTATAGGTTCTTATAATCGCTTAGTACTTTAATTAGAAAGGTAGCTCCTTTAAGTTTAGGTCTCTATTACTTAAAGTATTAGATAATTATAAGTAATTCTTTATTATAGATCTTATAGTTACCCTTAGTAGGGCTTATACGCTTTAAGAAGTATATAATAGGCTAGGTTATACCTTTAGCATTAGTCTAAGATATAATACCTGCTATAATATAGTTAGAGGCGTTCGCTTCTATAATTATTAGGAGTTCTAGGTTAAAGTGTTAAAGAATAGAAGCCTTAGTAAACGCTTTCTTTAGTACGTTAAAAGCTTCCTAATAGATTAGGTTAAACTAGAATTAGGCGTTCTTCTTTATAAGAGCTATAAGTAGGCTTATAAAATTAGAGAAGTTATTAATAAATTATTAGTGGAAGTTAGTAAACCTAATAAAGGCTTATATATTCTTTACGTTCTTTAGATACTCCTACTCTATAATTATTTTAACTTTATTTAGGTCTATCTAAATTCCTTTAGTAGAGATTATATACCCTAGGTATATAACTTTAGTCTTATAAAACTTATATTTATCTATATTAAGTTATAGGCTAGCTTCTTCTAGCGCCTTAAGCACTAGTTAGACGTAATTCTTATATTTAGCTAAGAAATTACTATAGACTAGTATATTATTAATATAGGCTGTATAGAAGATGTTAAGGTATAGTTAGAGCACGTTATTTATAAAATGCTAGAACGTGCTTAGGGCATTAGCTAAGCTAAATAGCATTACTAGGTATTTAAATAGACTATATTAGATTTAGAAGGTAGTTAACTATTTATCTCCTTTAGCTATCTATAGCTTATTAAAGGTAGTAATAATATTAAACTTTATATAGAACCTAGCCTTACTTAACTAACTTAGAGTTTCCTATAGTAAGGGGATTAGGTGCTAGTTCTTAATTATTAGGGCGTTAAGCGCTTAGTAATTAACGTAGAAGCGTAGACCTCTACCTAGCTTCTTTATAAAGATAAATAGGAAGGCGATAGTGTTACGTCCCTACGGGGTAGCTAATCCTATAAGGGTAAGTTAGTTCTCGAGCAGGAGTAATAATAGGGAGGAGGTTATTAGTTACGTAAGTAAGTAATAGGGTAGTTAGTATTAAAGTTATAAAACTGTTAAATTAACAATGCTTATAAGAATCTAAATAATAGATTATTAAATAAGTTAAATACTAGGAACTATAAGAGTTCCTGCTGTTCCTATATATATATAGCTCTAGCGTTAATAGTTAGTTGCGGGACTATTAATAGTCGCGATAGTCCCTACTAGAGCTATTAATAGTTCTTAGCGTAGCTATTAATTACGTAATATAATAATAGTTAGTGTTTATGTCTTAGTACCCTTCGTTAGTGCCTAGGTACGTAACTAATTATTATTCCTATTACTTATTTAACCTACTAGTCGTAACATTATCCCTCCCCTTTATATAATTATTCTTAATTACCTAACATCCTATAGAGTTAGTTTATAAGTAGTTTACCCTACCTGCCTTATAAGTATCCTGCAGTTATTATATCTTCTAATTCTTATAAACGTTAACTTCGTCTTTTCTATAAGATTCTTACTACTAATACTATTACTAACGTTCCCTATAATAGGTATTTTTCTAAAAACTTAAGTTACTATATTATACTAAATTCTCGTCTAAAGTGCGCTAAGTGCGTTTATATAGGAAAACTATACGTTAACATATCTTAGTTATTACTTAATTAAACTAGAGAAAAGTATTAAGCAAAGGTAAACGCAGATAAGAAGCTGCTAGTAGAGGTAATATCCTAGTTATTACAGAATAAGAAGATTTTAGCGTAGGCTAAGGAGCGTACTGCGAAGAAGGCTATATGCCTTACGTTAGAGCTTAAGGCTAAGAGTAAGGTAGTAAACGCTAAGGCAGACTATCTAGCTACTTCTATTAGTATAGAATTTTCGCTAATAATATAGTCTATACTATTAGCTCTAGATAACGCGGTAGCAGGCTATAACGTTATAGATGCTAGCTTATCTTTAGAACCTTCCTAGGGTGCGTTACTCTTATTAGTTCTTATTCTTACTTTATAGCTGCGTTTATCTTATGTAGTAGTAGGCGTTAAACCTTAGTCTTACTTTTTTAAGTAGTTACTAATAGTTTTATAGGTTAGCTTTAGGTTCCTATATATTTTCTAACTTAGGGTAACCTTTCTACTTTACTAGCTATTCCTAGTAGAAGTTACTATCTTAAAAGTCTTATTAGTTTACTTCGCGGTACCTACGTAGTACCTTAACTTTATACTTATTATCTTCGTTTTTCTAGTAGTAGAACGTTATTTATAATAGTATTTTAGAGTCTGCTAGTTCTAGAGTAGACACATAAAATACTAGGTAGACCTTTATATTACTTAGAAGTTAGAGTTTATAGTTTACTAGACTAATTTATTTAAGAACTAAAAACGGTTTAACTTTTACGTAGTCTAGTTCTTTACTTAGTCGTGTTATGCGAAGATTTTTTATAAGCAGATATGCTCTATCCCTCTTCTTTAGCTAAGGTGCCGTTTTTTGTTTTTAGTTATTATATTTAATACTTTTTTATTATGCCTTTTATATGTTTTCTTTTATCTCTTTGTATGTTTTATATATATCTTTAGCGTTATTAACTGCTGTTTCTATTTATACTTTTATTAGTAAAGTTCTTTTAAAGAGATATAGATGTCTTCTATAGTTTGTATAGAACGGTATTCGTCCTATTACTTCTAATTTCTTATTATTATATGCTAATTAAGCTATTAGTAGTAGTAATACCTAATTATTTTATAGTTTATTACTGTATATCTTTAAGCAGGTTTTTATAGTTCTATTTATTCGTTTAGTTTATCTATCTGTTTATAGATAATAGGCCGTTAATAGTTTTTATTTTATTCTAATAAGCGCTATTAATGTTATCTAATAGTAAGATGTAAATAGCTTATCTTAATCGCTAATAATTATCCTTAGTATTCCGTAATACCTAACTAGTTAGTCTAGGATTACGAATCTAAGTTATCTTACCGTGTAAGTATTATAGAATAGAATTATTTCTGCATACTTAGTAAATTAGTTAATAATTACTAGTATTACGTTATAGAATATATTAGTTACTAAGTCCTTAGAGTTTAGTAGACTAGTAACGAAGTCTATAGAGATATTAGTCTAGGGTTCTTCTAGAATTTAAATAGCTTACATTTCTTTATATAGTGCATAAGTACTATATTTATTCTTCTAACAGTCTACGCACTTCTAAATGTAGTTTATAACCTTTTATTTTATTCCCTTAAACTAGTAATTACGCTAGATAAGTTTTATAGTCCTTATAATGCTAGGGTGTCTATATATTAGGTCGTTATAATGTTGCTTAATAACCTACTCTTATTACTCTTTAGGTACTTCTTATCCTATTATAAGGAGTATATTAAGTTCTTATAATAGGCTAAGTAATCTATCTTTATTTTATACTAGGATAGCGGCGCGTGCAATTATTTTATCTTTAGCTAAGTTACTTTATTAGCTTAGTGCATTAGCGCGTTTATTTTCTTTTCTAGGTATATATATAATCCTAAACTTATACTGTTTAAGTACTTTAGACTATCTTACTTATCTTAGCGTAAGATCTTTTATTATTATAAACCTTAGAAGGTTCTTATAATTAGTAAAGATAATAAGTTTAGAACAGCTATATGCGTAGATTCGCTAGTGTTTAAGTACTTTAACAATTATAAATAGTTCTTTATTATAGATGTTATATTATGTTTCTGCGTCTATAAGCTTTCTTAAGTAGTAAGCTATTAGGTGCTATTTTTTATTTCTTTCTTACTTTGCGCAGGCTCTAAGAGCTTAGTCGCTTACGTTTATCTTAATTCGTAATAGTTTATTGCTTTAGAAGTTAATACGTACTAGTAGTGTAATGCATGCTATTCGTAGAAGCTAGAAGGCCTTTTCTTATTTATTTCTCTATATAAATAGTACGTTCTTCTTCGTAAGTTCCGTTAGGGGTGTAGTAACCGCTGCGTATTTTTTAATAAACTATTAATTAAATCTGCAGAATCCTAGAAACTCTTAGATATATTTTACCGTCTTTAGCTGTAGCTATGTGCGTATAGCTTTAATTTTATCTAGGCTTATTTTAATGCCTTATATATTAATAATAAAGCCTAAGAACTTAAGTTCTTATACATAGAACTTGCATTTCTTAGGTTTAGGCGTAGGTTTACTTCTTCTAATGCACTAAGTACTGCCTTAACATGTCCTTAGTAATCCTTATTATGCTTAGAGAAGACGAGAATGTTATCTATATAGGCGATAACGAATATGTTAAGGTGCTCTTATAATACGTTATTAATAAGTGCTTAGAATATTACTAGTGCATTAGTAAGTCTTAAGGGTATAACTAAATATTTATAGAGTCTATATCTTAATTAGAATGCTGTCTTCTATTCTTCCCCTTTCTTTATCTATATAAGGTAGTAGCCGTCTTAGAGGTCTAGTAAGGTAAAGATAGTTACTTTTATAAGTCTATCCCTTAGTTTAGCTGCGTTAGGTAATAAATATTAGTTTTTAATAGTTATTACGTTAAGTTGCTAATAATCTATATATAGTTATAGTTCTCTATTCTTCTTCCTTATAAAGGTGAATAGGCTAGCTGCTAGTAATTTTAAGAGTTAAATGTACCCTTTCTCTAGGTTTTTCTTTATAAATTCTCTTTTCTATTTAAGCTCTTTACTAGTTTTTACGTAGAGTAGTCTAAAGGGTAGTACTTTTCCTTCTTCTAGGTTAATTATATAATTCTAAAGTTAGTGCTTAAGTAAGTTTACCTTTCCTTCCCTTTCCTAAAACAGATATTTCTATTTTTTATATTATTTTAGGATGCCGTAAGCTGTGCTATTACTTATATCCTTACGTTTTTTAACCTAGTAGTTCCTACTAGCGTCTTCTAAGGTTAATTTATATTTATTAACTTCTAGTTGCGAGAGTATGTTAAGTTCTCTTTTATCTATTATTAGACTCTGCTAATATATAGGTACCGCCTATAATGCATAATTACAGCGTGTTAAGGATATCTTTTCTTTATCTTATTTAATATATAGGTTATATCTTCTTAACTATAGTAACCTAAGTACTACTTTATAACTAGAGGATCTTAGTATATTAAAGGTAATCTATTCTTAGTATTTATTAATTTTTAGCGTTACTTTAACCTCGTAGTCTATTCTTAGTATCTTAGGCATTAGTGCCCTATCTCCTACGTATAGAAGGTAAGATTATTATTTCTATTTTAACGTAAGTCTAGCTTTTCTAGTAGTAGTAGGTAAGATATAGTTCTCTTATGCCCCTAAGTCTATTATAGCTCTAGCCTTAATATTTTTAACTTAAATAATAAGTTTTATTAATACTCTATTGCCTATAGCATTAAATTCTTAAAAGGCGTCTTCTTACCTTAGTTTTAGTCTAAAAAAGGTTGTCGTCTAAGTTTAGGTGCTTAATAGTTATTATTACTTCGCCCTCTGCGTAGCTCGTACCTTATACTATATCTAGGGTTAATTTATATAGCAAACACTAGAGGGTGTAAGTAGAAACTGTTTCTTTTCTTTTTATTATAATGTTTCTTACACATTACTTCTAGGCAGTTTAACTATTTATCTTAGATACAGATGCCGTCTATAAGCAGAGTGCATGCTGTGTTTTCTACGTTAGTTTTCTATAGAAAGTACTATGCTTCGCGTTTATTCTATAGGTATTTATTACACTTATCTATAGGGTAATTAAACTATTCTTACTTATATTAATGTCTAGCTCCTAGAAAGTAGCTTCTATTAACCTTATCTGCGTAGTATACCTTATAGTAGTTATCTACGCATATTATATAGCTTATGCTTCTATATTTAGGGTTACGTATATTAACGTAGTAGCGTAGTTAATAGTTTAGTTATTTATTATTATACTTCTATTTCTTATTTTAATACTTATAGTTATACTTTATAGTGTCTTCTATTTTCTAGGTAACTACGCAGAATCTTCCTCTATTTTCCTCTATAGGCTTAGGTCTCTCTTCTAGGATTCTATGTAGTAGAGCATCTCTATCGCGTAGTTATATCTTAAATTTCTTAAGGAAGTCCTATACTATAGGCGTGCCTAGGTAAGGTTCCTTCGCATCTAGGTGCAGTGTTAGTGCTTACTAGATAGGGTAATAGGGTTCTTCCTTATTATTAAGTCCTTCTAAATCTTTATATAGTTATTTATCTAGGGTGTCTAGGCGCTCTATTATTCTTAGATTAATTCTTTTAATTACGTTAACTACGTTCTATTCTTCTTCCTCTATTTTCTAGTTATCTTTTATTATAATATTTAGCTATTATTTAACTTTTTTCCTAGAACAGCAGTTCTTTATAAGGTAGCTAGGCTTACTATATTTAAAGCATTTACGCGTCTTTACTTCTTAGAACTGTAGTCCTATTAGAGGTCCTCTAGAGTTGCGCTAGTAAGGCTTATAAAAGCCTAATTCTTCTAATTTTCTTTTTTTTAAGTTATTATACTAGATTCCTTCTATTAGCTAATAACTATAATTATTATATTAGTAGCGTTGCAGTTAACTGCCTAAGGCTTAATACTTTATTAAATAGCTATTAGGTAGCTTCCTAAAGCTAGGGCGTAGCTTCTATTCTTATTAGCGTAGTTCTTAATATAATTTATACTATTTAGCGTTAATTCTAATAGACTCTTTATAAAGGTCCTTTAGAGAGGCGATAAGGTTTCTAAAGTATAGTAGTTCTTTACAGATTTTTAGTTTTAAGCCTTACTTATATATAACTATTAAGAGTACTTCTTTCTAGTTAAGCTATATAGCGTATTTCTTAAAGTATATAGCGTAATTAGTAAT
>MU005589.1:418109-489063 GCA_010405425.1 Lentithecium fluviatile CBS 122367
TAATACCTTTAAAGTTGCTTATATTAAGGGTGTTTAATGTGTTACGTCTCTATAGGGTAGCTAATTCTATAAAAGTAAGTTAGTTCTTAGGCAGGAGTAATAATAGGAAGGAGGTTATTAGTTACGTAAGTAAGTAATAGAGTAGTTAGTATTAAAGTTATAAAACTGCTAAATTAATAATGCTTATAAGAATCTAAACGATAGATTATTAAACAAGTTAAACACTAGGAACTATAAGGGTTCCTGCTATTCCTATATACATATAGCTCTAGCGTTAATAGTTAGTTATAGGACTATTAACAGTCGCGATAGTCCCTACTAGAGCTATTAATAGTTCTTAGCGTAGCTATTAATTACGTAATATAACAATAGTTAGTATTCGTGTCTTAGTACTCTTCGTTAGTGCCTAGGTACGTAACTAATTATTGTTCCTATTACTTGTTCGACCCACTGGTCGTAACAGATAGGTAATAAGCTAGCTTAAATAAATTCTTTTAATAGGTAATTATTAAGATACTTCTATAGCACCTTTAGTTTATTCTAAGATATACTGTATAGAGGTCTATATCTAGAGTGTTTACTAGGCCTTAGTTTAATCTTATAGTTATATAATTATCTCTTAGGTAGTTTATTAGCTTTCTTTTAGAAGAATATATATAATAGGTTGTAATACTTACAGGGTACCTTTATTACTAGGTTAGTATACTTTCTTTCTTTTAAGGCTTTATCTATATTAGCTATAGAGGCAGCAAAGATCTTATAGTTTAGTTATTAGAATAGAATTATTAGAGATACTCCTCTAATATAGTAGATATCTAGTTCTCTATTATTAGTACTAGGCGACTATTAGGTATTCTTATATAGAGGTTTTAAAGATAACTTTCTCTAAACTTCTATTAGTCTCTTACCTATAGGTGTCTAGGTGCCTGTAGTAATAAGCTCTTAGGTTCTAGTTTTATATTAGTATTAGCGTAGGCACCTAGCCTAGTATTAGAAGAAGTTAAACTTTAGGACTTAGTTCTAGTAATTAAAGGCAACCTTATATTAATATAACTAAGGTTAGCCTAGTATTAGCTTATATCTTCTAGTATTAGTTACGTATAGCTCTAATTACTCTTTATAACTATAGTAGGTAATTATAGTAGAGGTTTTATATAAAATAGAACCTCTTTTAAGTTATTTTCTATTAAATCTAGTTAGGTACAGTGTCTTAGCAAGTAGTTTTAGTTAGAGATTTAATTAGCGCGCTAGATCTTAATTTATATATCTAATACTATTAGCTTTTATATTAATAAGGGCTTAGACTATAGTAACAAGTTACCCCTATTTTAATAAGATAGGTATATTAATTTAATGCTTCTAATTCTTAGTTAGGGAGGTAGTCTAAAGGTTAGTAGAGATCTAATATAATATAGGTTCTAAGAGGTAACTTAACTCTAGAATAAGCCTTTTTATAAACTTCTATAGCTATAGCTTTAGTAGAATTATTAGAAAGGGCTATAGAGTAAGGTATTTAGACTAGAACTTCTTTACTAATAAGTTAGAGGAGTAGTAGAGCGGGCAGAGGTAGAAACGCTATTATTTTAGGTATAGAGAAGGGGAATAGAATAGTTATAAAAGATATAGTTATATTTACTATACTTAAAGTATAGTTATTTCTTTTTATAGTACTTACGTTTCTTTAATCTAGCAGGTATATAGCTTAAGTCTATTTTTACTATATTAGAATCTCTATAAGGGGGCAAGGAGCGTTAAGAGGTAGTTAGAGTAAAGTAGTAGGCTAGAAGGTACCTTATATTACTATTATATAGAGCGATTAGGTTAGTATAGTTATTTAGGGATAAGAGAATTAGAATACTAACTATTACTTAGCAAAGGTTATCTAATAGAGAATAGTAAAGCTAGTTAATCTAGGCGCTCTTATTTAGGTTTATATTAGTAATTAGGCGTTAGAAGTTAGTAAAGTAGAAGAGAAAACTCTTATTTCCTTACTTTAGGTTATCTAGTTAGCTTTAGGTAGTTAGTTTATAGTTTAGGTTATTATAAGTAGCCTAAAGAAATCTAATAAGTTATTCTATAGTATAGATATCTTTTTTATTAATTAGTTAATAAGAGTACTAGGGTTATATTTAAGTTAGAAGTAAGCGTAAATTAATTACGTCTCTTTATTAGGGAATTAGTTAGAGTTTCCTTTAAGCTTATATTAGAGCTTAGTTAGAAAGAGTAGTAGGTCCTTTTTCTTTCCTATAAATAATAGCAGATTAGGGAGCTTCTTAGATTAAATATTTAGAGCAGCTTAGATTATTAGAGGCGTCTATTAAGAGAGAAATAAGCTAGTTCTAGACTTTTAGGTAGTTATAGGCGCTAGTTAAACCTTAGCCTCTACTATAGCTTTAGGCAGGGAAGAGGCTAACTATTTAATAATAGCTAAGAGTTCTTTAAATTCTTATTAGAGGGTAGCTATATTATTATAGTATTAGGCCTCTTACTAGGTAAGAGTCTACTATAACGCTTTATTACTAGCCTTAATTACCTTATTACTAGCTTAGATAGACGCTAGGTTAGTAAGGATCTATTATATTAGGTTTACGTTAGTAGCTATAATAGTAATAGAGAAGAAAAAGGAGATATAATATAATATTATAAGAACGTAATAAGTAGGCCCTTAGTTCTTACGGCGAAGACTAATTGATTACTTTATATAATATCTAGGTAGATATAAGACGTCGTGTACAGAATAGAAATATAAATAGGTGCGAAGTAGAAATACTTAGAGGGTAGTCTGTGCTTAGGTGCGCGAACTAGCTAGTAGATAGGGTAAAGTTTAGAGAATAGTTCTAGGCGTACTATTAATAGTACAAACAGGACCTAGCAGAATTAGGGGATCTAGGGAGGATACCGTAACATAGTTCCTGTTTATCCTAGAGATATTTATTACATTTATTAATAGGGTAGTTAAACTATTCCTAATTATATTAGTATCTAGCTCCTAGAAAGGAGCTTACGTTTATCTTAGCTGTATAGTATACTTTAAAGTAGTTGTTTACGCACATTATTTAGTTAAGAACCTTATGCTTAGAATTACATACGTCTCTAAAGTATGTAGAATAGTAGTTTAGTTATTTATTAATATATTTCTTTCTACTATTCTAATTCTTATAGTTTTAATCTCCTATTTCTTATATCTTCTAAGTAACTAGTTAGAGTCTTTTCTTATAGTTATTTTATATCTTAGGTTCTCTTCTAATAATGCCTTGTAGGAGGGCGTCTCTATTACGTAGTTATATATTAGTTTCTTTAATAAAATTCTATACTATAGGTGTACTTAGGTAAGGTTCCTTTACATCTAGATATAGAGTTAGTACTAATTAGATTAGGTAGTAGAGTTCTTCTTTTTCTTTAGATTTCTCTAGATTTTTATATAATTAATTATCTAGGGTGTCTAGGCGTTCTATAGTTCCTAGGGTAAAGTTCTTAATCTTACTAACTACGTCCTATTCTTTATCTATTTCCTAGTCTTCTTTTAATATTATATTTAATTATTATTTGTCGCGTGGATCAGCGCAAGCACTTCGGCCGGATCAAGATCCGAAGCTCGGAGATACACTGATCCGAGCTTAGGAGACACAGCTCCTAAGAGCTCAAAGCTATGTATATGTAGATCACTCCAGCTACTATCTAGACGGTAGTAGTAAAGTTAATCAATCATCTAAACGCTATTTTCTGAGTTCTTTCGCCCTCTACATTATTTAACTTTATTTTTAGAATAGCAGTTCTCTATAAAGTAGCCTACCTTACTATATAAAAGTATTTGCACGTATCTGCTCTATAGAGTTAGAGTTCTATTAGAGGTTCTCTAGAGTTACGCTAGTAGAGCTTATAAAAGCCTAGTTCTCTCTTCTTTTCCTTTTCTAAGTTATTATACTAGGTTTCTTCTATTAGCTAATATCTATAGTTATTATATTAGTAGCGCTATAGTTAGTTACCTAAGGTTTAAGGCTTTATTAAGTAGCTATTAGGTAGTTTCCTAAAGCTAGAGCGTAGCTTCTATCCTTACTAGCGTAGTTCTTAGTATAGTTTATACTATTTAGCGTTAATTTATCTAGACTTCTTATAGAGGTCCTTTAGAAAAGTAATAAGATTTCTAAATTATAGTAGTTCTTTATAGATCTTAGGTTTTAAGCCTTATTTATATATAACTATTAGGGGTACTTTCTTCTAGTTACGCTATATAGCGTATTTCTTAAAGTATATAGTATAGTCTATAATAGAGTATGTTTATTAGAGTTACTAGATAGCTTATTTAGTAAGGGGTACTTAATTAGTAATACTAAAGAGTTACCTAATTTTTTCTTAAAGTTCTTATAATCTTTAATAATTTAGTTAATAGTGTTACCTTCGTAATTTTTCTTAGCTAGGTAGCTTACTAGGTATAGTTAAATTTATATAGCTGCTTCGCATTATAAGTATAATACTATAAGAATAACCTTCTCCTTACTCTCTATTTCTAGTTCTAAGATATAAAAGTAGAGTTTAAGTTAAAGAGTCTATTCTTTAAGTTTATTATAGTCTCTATAGTACAGGTCTAGCTTAGCTACCTTATTCTTAAAGTTAGTAACTATAGTAATAACTTTAAAATTACTTATATTAAGGGTATTTAATATGTTACGTTCCTATAGGGTAGCTAATACTAAAGGAGGTAAGTTAATTCTTAGGTAGAAGTAATAAAGAGAAGTAGAGGTTATTAATTACGTAAGTAAGTAATAGGGTAGTTAGTATTAAAGTTATAAGACTGTTAGATTATTAATGCTTACTAGAATCTAAATACTAGATTAATTAATAAGTTAAACACTAGAAACTATAGGGGTTCCTAGGTTCCTATATATAAGTGTTCTATCCTTTGCGTAGGTACTATTTGTAATAGTTAAGCTATCCCAGATGGCATTGCTATCTTAGATAGTTGATCTTAGCAAGATGGTGTTATTACGTAGTCTTAGTTGCGGGTGATACGGGGCCACCCCGCACCGTCGTTATCGTCCTATCCTTTCCGCCCTTTGTTCTACATTCTTAGATCTTAACAGTAAATTAGGCAAAGCAACTTAAGAAAGAGCGTCTATTAATGAAGGCGTCTAAAGGCAGGGTAGGTGTGTACTAGGCAGAGCGAGCGTAAAGGGAGGGAGAAAGGAAGTAGAAGAGAAGGAGGGAAGAAGGGAGCCGTTATAGTATTATAGCCGCAGAATAATAAAAGAAGAACTAGCTATTCTTAGCTTATTTACTCTCTAGCGGATAGTAAGGTAGAAGCTTTAAGTAGTTTATTAGTTAGGTAGTAGCCTAGGTTTAGATCTGTATTATAAGTAGTAAGAATAGGTAAAAGAGTACGCTTATAAACGTAGCCATCGCGTTCTTTAGTAGAAAATTAGAATATAGGGAATTACTAGGCCCTTAGGCGCACTTAACGTATACGCTAGCTAAGATAGGAAAGCTAAGGGGCACGTTCCCTTAAGCCCTTACCTACGGGGCTAGAGGGGTTTTGCGGTAAGTTAGCCTCTAGGAACGGCGTTACGCGCTGCTAGAATTAGCCGCCTAAACGCTGTTAGACTATTTAAGGAAGTAAATAGTTATTTAATAACCTAGCTATACTAAATTAAATTTACTTTATTATTCTTTTCTCTAAACTATTTTAAAATCTATTTTATATAATTTATTCTTATCTAGACTAATGCGAAGTGTTTATTATAATGTATAATACTTCTTTCTTAATATAAGCGCTATTAATTAAGGCGTATAATCGCGTTATAGTTCTTTTCTAGCGCATTAGTTACTAAGTATTATTTTAAAAATATTATAAAGCGCTATATCGCGATACTGTAATAGTATTATATCTTATTAAGTAATTTAAAGAGTAAGCTATATTTAAACCTCTTTTAATGCTAGCTTAATACTTATATATAAAGGTTAATTTATACTATTATATAAAGTATAGCTTTTAGTAGGGTCTTAGTAGAGGTAACTAGCATGCTTATGTAACTAGCATGCTTATAAAGTCCGTTAATTAAATTTTAAAGTAGGAGATCTCCGTCCTTGAACCACTGAAGATCACCTCACATCCCCAACCCCTTGCCGAGTCATCCTTGCCCTAACACGGACTAACCCGGAGTCAGGTAATTATAAGCCTGTGTAACATCCCTCCAGTTAATTGTCCTCGCCTTGCCATCTTGTTCAACCAATCACGCACTAGCGGTCCGCCCCACCCAGCCAACCACATCATAGACTTTGAGCGACCATCATGACCGTCGCTCCACGCTCTCACCCTTCTGATTTTGGCGCCCGGAACGCTCATCAAGCTCACTTTCAGCAACCAAAGGTTCGCGCTTACCTAGCGTACCTGCAGTTCCACAAGTATATGCTGCAGCTTCCGCGTCACGAACAACTGCAGGTCGAAGCGCGATTGTATCGAGAGAAGCTGCAGAGAGCGCGTCTGCTGCATCTACGGTACAATCCCAAGGCGCAAAGCTTCAGCCTCAGCCTCAACGAACTCGGCCTGTCCCGATTCAAACACAACAAGCTCAGCCTCATCCAGCTCAACGCGTGCAACTTTCTCCTGCCCAATTTCTCCAACAGCTCATACAACAAAACTCCCAAATCACTTCTCTTAAACGAGTGCTTGTACAGCGCGAGCGCCGTATCGGACAAGAATCCGCTCAAAAGGATAGGCGGATTAGAGACCTGCAACGTCGCTTGGAAAGTCGCTCAGATCGACTTGACGAAGACGTTCAGCTACTTGCAGATGGTCAGGAAGAGGAAGTAGACGAAGACGAAGACGAAGACGAAGAGTCGGTGTCAAGCTACGAGGAGGAATTGCGGAGAGAATACCGCGGCGAATCTAGCCCGCCACCACCCTACTCCGCGTGTGGAGACTCGGCTACAGGCGCCGGGAGTGGCGAGCGAAACCTTTAGGAGGGCTACAGGTGTGGGGTTGTGGGAGAGGTGTGATCACTCGGGGTGATCAGGAGAGCAGGGGAGTTGTGGGGAAGAAAGTCGATGCCCATCATGAAAAGAGGAGCGCTAGATTCCTTCTTCAAGCCGTCTGCGCCCAAGAAACCCAAGTACGAAGCCACTCCAGACAAATCGCAGCATACCACCTACCCATTCTCCATTCCACAGTTACCACCTTCCTTCGCAGAGCAGTTGAGCTTCGCGCCTGCGGAGGAGGGCAAAATCATCAATGATCAACCTGATCTCGACCTGGTATACTATCAGCCGTACATCCCGTCCAGCATCGCGGCGGATATGTTTTCGTTCCTGCGCGAATCTCTACCTTTCTATCGTGTCCAATATACTATCAAGCGCGGCACAGTCGACACACAAATCAATACACCACGGTACACCACCGTCTTCGGCGTCGATGCTACAAGCCGCTTCACCGTTGACGGCGACCTTATCGACGCTTCCTCCGGTCGCCCGGTCAAGAAAGGGCAGTATAGATGCCGTCCTCGACCCATTCCGCAATGTCTAGATCATCTCAGGACATTGACAGAAGGTACCTCAGGCGAAACGTTCAACTTCTGCCTCGTCAACTACTACGCCGACGGGAAGGACAACATATCGTACCACTCAGACGACGAGCGCTTCCTCGGGCCTGACCCAGCGATTGCCTCGTACTCGCTCGGCGCGAAGCGCGACTTCTTGATGAAGCACAAACCTCCCGCTCCCTCTACCGCCACTCCAGCCCCGGTAAAGGAGCCGAAGCCTCTTACAGTGCCGTTAGGCTCAGGAGACATGGTGCTCATGCGCGGCAAGACGCAGGCGAACTGGCTGCATAGTATTCCTAGACGGGCGGGCGATGAGGCGAAGAAGGGGAGGATTAATATTACGTTTCGGAAGGCGATGGTGAAAGGTGGGACGGAGAATTATTATCAGTATAATGTTGGGGGAGGGAGGGTTTGGAGGTGGAGCGAGGGGGAGGGAATGGTCCCGTGGACGGATAAGGATGGAGAGTAGTAATTGACAATTTGACATTGTGGCATTTCTTGTTCATGTTGTGGTTCTGCCTGCGCCGTGTATGGGGGAGGATCATGATTAAAGACACCAAAAATGGTTTCGTAAGACCACAGGGCATTGGAAGGGGCGTTCATGTACTTAGCTTGATAGTTCTCGATTGATTAATTATTTATTCCTTTCTACGTACTGTGCTGATGCCGCGGTTAGCCTATTTCCTATTCCTGCTGCACGTTGTAACGGCCCACGCTAGCGGCTGATTGGCACTCCAGGGCCAACTCCTCGAATGTAATCAAATATCTTATTATAGATTCCACTTGATGGACTTGATGAAATTGATGGCTTTCGTCGGGTATCAGTGGTCTTTGTGCGACGGTACTGATGAAGTCGGTGGCTTGTGCTCGAACCCCGCCAAAGCCACAACAGGCGGAGCTAGGATGTGACCAGCACCGGGATGAGAAGACAGAAAAGTACATGTGTAGCTGCAGGAGCTGTGACTCATGAGGGAGATTGCTCTGTTAGTGATTAGTAAGACTGGGATGCATGAGGTGCGGAGAGATGGTGCGGTTGGTGCGCCATCAGGTGTAGAGAGAAGAGGCTCTTGGCAGCGATGAATGAAGATACGGACTTAAAGATCTGATGCCCGTCATCCTTCTTCCACCGCCCTCGACCTTCGCGCCTCTCGACACAGCCCTCGACTCATTGCTAGAGGCTACCGCCAGACCTTCCGCCCCCCATTGACCGACCGAGGGCGCCGCGCATCATCATCGGCAGCCCAATCACGCCAGCAGCGAGGCAGACGGGGACTGCGCGAGCTAGGTAGCCATCCTCTTTACATGCCCAGGCGGCTCGAGGGCTGATCTCAAACTCTCAGGCTTCAGCGACCGACTCGCATCGATTGCGACTCAAGTACGGCCGAGCGTCAGTCTATCGTGCGCAAAACGGCACCAGAGGCCCGCCCATCTACCCCTCACGAGAGATCGCAAACGGCGTTGAGGTTGGATTCGGCCAACACACAATCACAATTGCTGCTTTCCACAGTCTGAGTACACCGGACGAACGTGCGACGATAATACTTACAGCGGACGAGAGTTGAGACAGAGCTCAGCACATTAAGGACCCCAGTGAAGAAGACGGCAGATCCCTCAAAACTCGCCGGGCAGGGCAGCACTATCAATCTTCACAGGTGCAGGCTACAGCGCTTGGCCCTGGAGTTACGACGCTTCTCCGACAGATTTAAGACCGCGTCAGCCCGCTTCGAGGAAGTTCGACACCTTCCGACCTTTCGCACCCTCCGTCCTGCAGCGCGCAGGCCAGTCACTAGCCAGCGCGACTTACAGCTGCCCCTGCTCCTTCCTTAGCTCCGCCGGTTCGTCCATCGAGCGCAGCATCACGACCGTCATCAGACGACGTCGCCGGACTTAACCCGCCTAAATCCGATCGCTCCGTGGGTGAGCTGTGCAACCATGCCTCCCACTCCGCCATCCACGACATCATCGAGCGCGGGACAGTCCCCGCCAGACCCCCAGTTCCGGGTAGTGCGAAAGCGCAACAGAGTACCATTGTCCTGCGGGCCATGCAGGCACAGAAAGTGGGTTCCATCCGAGCCGAGTTGGGACGAGTGCTGATTTCACAGGCTCAAATGCAATCGCGGCCACCCTTGCGACAACTGCACCAAGCGGGGTGATGCGCCATCATGTACGTACGCTTCTCCGGGCAATCGCAAGAAGAGCGCGTCGAGCACGGGCCCCGCCACTTCTCCCGATGACATGCAAAACCGCATTGACCGGCTCGAAGGACTGGTTCTCTCGCTGATGACGAATGGCGCCCAGAGCGCGGGACCTGCTGCTGCCCAAGCCGCCATTACGAACAGTCTCAACGGCTCCGCAGACGCCCCGTACGACCTCAGCAATGGGCCCGAGTCGATCCCGGAGGAGGACGGCGACGAAAGCGAAGTGGAGCATGTCACCAAGTCGATTGGCGTCATGAAGGTGGACAACAACCGCGCCATATTCGCCTCAGAAGCGCATTGGTACGCGATATTGGGAGAGGTGCGTTGATGAAACCTGCTTCCGAGCGACCCCGACTGACTCTGTGCAGCTTTCTGAGGTCAAAAACTACTTCCACGAGCACAAGAAGCAGTACGACGAGCAGCTGAAGCGCTACAAGGAGACGCACAGCGAGGATACCAACTTGGGCACCGCTTTCCTGTTCGGCGGCCAGAAGCCCCTATCCCACGTCGAGATTCTCAGCCGATTTCCACAGAAGGCGACGGCTGACATCCTCGTCTCGCGATACTTCAATACGTACGATCCAGGCACGCATATTATACACGGGCCGACGTTCCAAAAACAATACGACAAGCACTGGCTTAGCCCCAACGAATCGCCGGTAATATGGCTGGGTCTCTGTTTTGCGATGATGTGCATCGCGCTGCAGTCGTACACGCGGGCCGGCGACGAGCCGCCAGAGTACAAGGGAAAGTCTTGGGCCATGTCGAGCGAGTACCGCACCTTGACTGCGCAGTGCCTAGCCGCCGCCGATATCACGTCCCCCATAACCAACATGTTAGAGACGATGGTGCTCCATGTGCACGCCGACTACGCCCTCAGTAGGGATGCGCAGGCGGGCATGACGGTCAGCACGAGCATCGTAGTGCGGCTTGCAATGCGAATGGGCTTGCATCGAGATTCTGCCCCCTACCCAGGCATCACCGTGTTCCAAGGCGAGACGCGACGGCGACTCTGGGCCGCCATTCGCTCAGCCGATCTTCTATTCTCCGCGCAGGCCGGCTTGCCCCCTGTCGTTCGACCGCGAGACACGAATACGGAGATTCCGCGCAATCTCTACGATGACGAGCTTTTCGAGGACATGAAGGTTCTGCCACCGTCGAGGCCAGAAGAGGAAGCGACGCCAGTCCTGTTCCTCATCAACAGGACACGGCTAATCTACAAACTCGGAGAAGCGATTGAGCTGACAGAAGCGCTCACTTGCTCTTCGTACGAAGAGGTGATGAAGGTCGACACGCAAGCGAGGGAGCTCCGCGATGCGGTATCGCCACATCTCAAGTTCCGGTGCATGGGCGAGTCCCTCCGAGATCCGTCAACGCTCATCATGCAGCGGTTCACGTTGGATCTGCTATACCTCAAGATTATTTGCGTGTTGCACAGGAAGTTCCTCGCCGCATCAAGAATGAATGCGAGGTTCGCGTATTCGAGGAGAGCGTGTATCGACGCCTCCATGGAGATGCTGAAACACCAGGCGACGCTCCATCAGGAGTGTCAGCCTGGAGGCAGGCTTCGCAGCGTCAAGTGGTTCATCTCGTCACTCACAACGGTCGACTTCTTGCTCGCGGCGATGATTGTGTGCTCCGATCTTTACCACACAGCGAGATCTGAGCGGCAAGGCCGGACGCAGCCGGGGGATGCATACTCTTGGGGTGAAGACCGCCGTGGCGAAATGGTCGACGCGATTGAGACGGCCGTGGGTATATGGGACGGGCTGAAGGACCACTCCATGGAGGCGTACAAAGCGCACTCCACGTTGAGTGTAATGTTGGGCCAGCTGAAGGAACATCAAGCGACCAGACAGCAGCAACGGAGCTTTTCGTCTGTGTCATCAACATTTCCAACAACAACGCCGATGGACGACGCCAATGTCGCTCCCGAACATTCGGCAGCAATGACGCTAGGTATGCTCAGCACAGGGGGCATGACACCGAACTCGGCGAATATGTTTGAGACACGGTACCCGCCCTCGATGGCAAATCTACTGAACGATCCTCTGCCGCAGCCGTCGACGGGTTTGACTCCGAATTATAACGGGCCAACAACCGCGCCGGACAATGCACCCAGCCCGTTCTCCAATCTCTTTGGCGCTAACCTTGGTTTCCAGCCTATGGATCTCCCTAGTGCAGACAATATCGATTGGGTATGTCTTCTCCCCTTACCCTATGATTTCCTTGCTGACAACTCTAGAACGCATGGGACTCGTACATCCAGGGCCCAAACATGGACGCAGCAAACTCATTCTTCCCTATGGATCTCGGCGCAATGCCAATGCAGACCGACTCAATGAACGGTCTACCAGACGATGTGCAGACGAGTCAACCACAGAGCAATCCCACGTTTTCGGGGAACGGCAGTGCCTTCATGGGGGTGAGCATGCCTCGGCATAACCTTTTTGACTCGCTCTAACAACGTACAGGCTCCCCAAGACATGAAGACTTCATCAGGAGAAGGGTATACAATGGGCTTTGTGATACCGAACTCGAAACAGTAGCCGCTCGGTTTTATCAATTGGGTTGGGTTTGTAGGAATCTACACACGCATTTTGGCGGCGGCTTTGGGCTGAATGCTATGAGTTTATGCATGCTTGGAGGCACACGATAATGGCATTCATATGTGCAATGTAGGTATAGTAAAGTAGGCGTACCGGCGTGGGAAAAGTGTCGATATCCAATGTAGCGAGGTAGTTCTCTTGGTTGCTGGTCGTATGGATGCGGTTAGGCTTAGTTAGCACAGCCCCGCGATGAGGGGCATGGAATCACCAAGTCTCAGCTCTCAGCTCACCACGTGCGCGTGATTCGGTATATGCTCAAACAGTACTCCTCTTGAGACGGCAACATTTCCCTACTTTGAGACGGTATTTTGTTACTCGGCTCGGCCAACGTCATTCGCATTCGATCTCCAGGAACGCGTCCGCCTAAGCCTTGACCTGCCCCACCCCCCGCCAGCCCTGCTCAGCCTAATCTATCCAACGCGGGGTCTCGGCCGCGTGAGAGACCCTGAGACAACAAACAGCTGAGGCTCATTCCACCGCCTCGGCATTTACTATTGCTCCTTTTGCTTTTTCGCGCGTCTCGAAACGAAACGAAAAGTCGATAGGGCTTTAGGTACGTCATCGGGCAACTAAGGCTGACGCGGTTTCGGAGCTTTGTTGCACCGGACGGGCTAGGCTGCGCGACCAGCTGGCGGGCGCGTAGGGTGTAGCCTTGCGCACTTGCACCTGGGCTCAGCTGAAGGTTCCCTCTTCTTCTCCGTCTAAGGTACTTCCAGCCGTTCAGAGTCAGATTCCTTCAACCGCGGCCTGAAGACCTGAGGCGAAGAGAACGGCGAGTGTTCTGCTCCCGCGATACCATACCACCGACGATATCCTCCCACCAGCACCGGGAACGGCAGCCGCAACCATGACATCCAGCAACCCCATCTCCCCGCCCACGAACGAGGCCGAGCCAAACCCCCTCTCCCCCGTTCACCACACATCCTCCTTCCCGCACCAAACCTCGGCCAACGTCGCAACACGCACGCCCTTCATCAATACCTCGACTCCCGCGATAAACGCAGCGCCGGTGGAGCTGGACGGCATACCCACGAGTCCCGATGAGCTGAAGCGGAGGCATACGGGGGATGGGTTGGATGAAGAGGATGCGTTGGGAGGGGAAAAGGGTGAAGGGAAGGGGAAGGAAGAAGGGAAAGGAAGGGAAGGCAGGATGGTGAGTCCCGGCCTTGGCGAGGAAGAGGATATTGAGGAGGAGTTTTTGGGGGAGGGGGAGCGTGGGGCGGGGAGGAGTGTTAGGGAGGTGAGACTTTTATCCCGCTTTATCTCCTACATCCGCCGTTAACGGTATAGCCCTTTCAAGTCCCTGGCGGTGAAGTCCTCATCCCCTGGGAGCCTCCGCTTCGGGATGGAAGTGGCAGCGACTGGCAGGAATCGTGTGGGGATTATGAGGGGCGTTTGACATGGGCTGACAGACAGCAGAAACGCGCCGCTATGCTGGCTAGTCGGAGTAAAGACCCGGGCGTTATTGTGGACTTGCCGAGTTATCCTACGGCCGAGGAGGTGGAGGCCGCTAAGATTGCAGAGGGCACGGTTACGCCGGCTGTGGTGCCACCGCCGCCGGAGGGGGAGACGTGATATACGGCGATTGGCGGCGGGTGGGTCTGGGGCCTGTCCCATGGAGACGGCACCAGTGCGAGGGATATGGGGACATAGATGGCGGGGATTTTGAGGGTTTGCTTTGGAATCCGCGGTACTTGGAGTAGGAGACGTGTACTTTCTTGGTCGGATTGGTCTTGATATCCTCATCCTATGAAAAGACATTCTCATTGCCCGATTGGTGCCACCGTTCATCTCAACTTCGTTCCATGGTGGTGCGCATCACTCCCATTGTTCCGCGGCGCAGCACCACCAGAAGCCTGCTCGTCCCGATCCCCAAGGATCCAGTTCTAAGTATAAATACCCCCCCTCACTCCTTTGTTCTTCTTTCTGTTTTTACACTGCATCTCTACCTCCCATTTGTCGGACTAAAATCCCGCAGATCGGGACCAATGTTTTGCACGCTCTGCGTCTCTAAAATTCGGATATCTGACAACCTATGTCTCGCGCGCTCTGCGCTTCTAAAAATATACGTTGGCTGCACATGTTGTCCGTCCGGCGCTCCTCCCCTCATACTTTCCAGACTAGGAAATCAAAATCGACCAAGCAAACATGCCATGGCGTTGCTGCTTTCTGGACTCGGAAATTGCCTCCTATACCAGTCATGGAGATTCGGCGTTGGAGTCGAAAAAACGAAAAAACGAGAGTCATGGGTCCTTCGGCCCGGTTCCCGATATACATACGTATGAAATATCGCGGCACCACTGGAATAGACATTAAAATCACGCGCACGAAGAGGTTTTGAATTCCCCTTGGGAGATTTGGGCGAACAAAAATCCTGCCGCCGACAAATCGATGGCTGGGCGGCTCCTCTTCTTCTCTCCTATATCTCGATTCTAGCATCGGGACTAGAAAATCAGAAAGATATCGAGCATGGTTCCCGCTGTTCTTCCTCTGGAAACGAAAAATGCAGGTGGGCGATCTCATGGCTTTGTGGTTCCTCTCTCCTCCCCAATTTGGACATTAATCGGCATCAAAATGAGGTCGACGAGACAGTATGACTTTATCGCTTTCTCGCCGGGAACGAAAATCGAGAGTAAACTTCCCATGTTTGGTTGGCTGGCTTCTTGTGTTGCCTTGATCGACTTGGGCGACTTGGGTCGATACTAAAATTATGTTCCATGACCGGCTCCTGATTCTCTCTGGACAGAAAATTAGTTGGAACCACCTCATGGTTGGGCGTTTCTTGGTCTCTGCTTGAGTGGAATCACGACCCGGAAGAAGTCATGGCTATTGCGTCCGGAGTATGGAACGAAATCTAACATGCTTATTGGTCCATTGGAACTTTAACTCTCTTCCCTCATCGAGTTAAAATTTAAGCTTTTGGATTTCAATGGGCGCGTCTCAGCACTCTGAAACTGAGAAGCTGGATCCCTAAAAGATTATCCGTTCATTATTCCAAAGGGTAGAAAATCCGACAAAGAAGAACTATAGGTTCTCTTCCAGGTTCTAGCGACCAAGACCTTCCAACAACTACAAAACCTCCTTCAAAGTCATTCAAGTGACCTGGCTTCATGCAGGTTTGGGGTGCGAAAAGTCTTCTTCCAGAGATGCATGTGTCCTCCTGTTCGGCTGATAAAACCCAGATTACTCAGACGAATGGACCGTGCTGTTTATTGATGGGTCTGGCAACCAGAAAAAACATGAGAAGCCTGATAATTTTTGATAGGAGAGGGTTTCCATGTATTGCTTTAGAATGATTGTACGACTCAACGCCCCCTCCCTAGGCTCATATGAAGGTGGTTCTCCGGGCTCAAAACAAGATGCACTTAGTTCATGCTCTATTCACGTTCCGTCTCTAAGATGTTTACATACCCTCTTTGCTATCATCATAATTTACAAAAGTGCCTTTCTAAGCATATGAATTAGACCTCGTCTATGTAGATCAAAACGCCGCGATATGCCGGGAAGTTCGGGGACCAGGAAGACAGCTAACTCAGGCACATTTAGTCCTCTCCAAGGCAATGATGAGACTATCACCTTCTCAAAGCCTTAGCAACTAGTCGTTCTTCCAGTGCCGATCAAGGTTTTAGTCCGGTGAACGCCAAGGCCTTTACAATTTCATTATATCTACCGCAACATCATCAGGTAATATGATGTGCCAGTAACATCAGTATTCGGGGAACCACGCTTGTCTTACTCTCGACTGTTCATTCTTGATTTTCCTTAAACGCTCTGAGATCCCAGTGTTTCACGACGATGGCCTCGGGCAGAGCGTTTGTCTCGTTCTTGGCTTTGAAAATTTGAAGTGGTTCTGCCCTGTGCTTGCAAAGCTGTATCGCAGCTCTCCCTTCTATCTTGCCTACGATGCATTTTAATTTTATAAGCAAGCTAACCAACTTGCGCAACTTGTCTTGATTGGCCGCTTCCCACGCCTTGAACTGCAGTCCAACGTGTGTATGTGGCTGATTGAACGGATTACACCTGTGTCATGCTTGCCAATGAGGAGATGTGGCGTACGACCAAACCAGCGCTGCGGTATGGATGCACTGACCCCGGCACTTTTGCCCACTTTGATCTCCGCCAGCTTGGATAAGCTTACGGGAGGTTCCCGCCGTATGGCCATGGTTACCCCTTTTATTGTTGAATGTGGTGGCGTTTGTTTTAAATCTAGGCGTTCCATCAAGTTGGCGGCATCGTCGAGAGATTGTGCGGATGTTACGACCGAATTCGAATTATCTGAACCTTCGCAATACGCATCTACCTAGAAACGGACAACGCAATTGAGGCAGCAAATGTGATAGCGAATGACCCTATGATGGCTACCTGACGTTTCCAATTCCTCTTCGGTCTTGGTGAATGCATTTTCGAAGCTATGGCCGTACCCAGAGTTATGGGGACCATAGACCAGCGATCTATTGTTCTGCTCTTTGTGACAGATGAAGAGAGTTTCCTTCACCATATTCAAATCCATGCGGAATGGATCCTGCCGTTTAC
The DNA here is from genome assembly GCA_010405425.1 of Lentithecium fluviatile CBS 122367. Lineage (NCBI taxonomy): Eukaryota > Fungi > Ascomycota > Dothideomycetes > Pleosporales > Lentitheciaceae > Lentithecium > Lentithecium fluviatile. The sequence goes on from MU005589.1 coordinate 434,982, forward strand.
AGAGGCAAAATTGAGCAGCTTGCGCAGACTGTTGCGATTGACGATGATATCAAATTCATCTAGTCGTATATCTGGGTTCATAACGGACGTTGCTTGGAATACAGGCTCGAATGGATGTATTGGGACCTGAATGGTGGCCTGATCCATGATTTGGTGATGACAATCCGTACTCAGAGTAACCGGCAAGGGTAGGGGTGCCCATTTCGGAGGTCCTCCTGGCAATTACGTTGGCGAACATGAGATATGCGCTAAGAGAATGAGCTATACCGGGAACAGAAATTGCCTTCCCATCCTTGTGTCAATTGTAACTACATAGCACCTCAAAGCCAGGTTCCGAGGATACCTCGGCATTGGATGTTTGCATGATTGATGCTGGTATGGTATGCATCGTTTCGCCGGTGCCTCTCATCATCCATGCCGTCTTTGATGCCGCTGTGCCTTGCTGCACGCTGCGCGGACTCCGTACCGAAAATGTATGCTTAATAGGATGTATTTGAGCTACTACTAACCGTATCTAAGGCTATCAAGTAATAAACTAGAACGTCGTCGCTTTGATGGGAAGATTCAAAATTGCCTGAAAGCCAACTAGGGCGTGGAAGCCAACTACCTGGACTTCAGTCGAGGCACGGAGAGCTCCGTACGTGATCCCAGACTCGTTATTGCGTGAAGCAAGATTGGAAAGGGAATGAGGGACTGAGTTAATCATTGTAGCTACGTACTTGAGCAAGCTATATATACTCATGTGAGCAAGGGTGGCTTCTAGCTACAGGGATAAACTAGTAGTAACGTGATACTCGTATTGCTTCTAGGCAGATACCAGGCGTAAACACGTTCCACTATATCGCAACAATAGAGCGGGCTCTAGTAAGAAAAAAGAGTGAACGAACTTTCAGTATCTGGCGGGACGGAACGTGTGGGCTTTAACAGATAGGGAATATACCTTATCGTTCGAATGCAGAGTTCTTGGCTAAATTGTGTGTCTATGACGAGGTCCGGATGTGGAATCAAACCAATAGAGATTATTTGGCCGTTACGCAAATACTCCTGGCGCTGCAGTCGCAACAGTGACCCCGCTCTTTCAGCTAAACAGAAACCACGATATCCCTTCGCCACTCACCTCCCCCACGCTCGGTCACTACTACCTTTTGCGCGCTTATCTTCATATCTAACATCGCGGTGGGGTATTCCTTTGCTTTGGTGTTGTTACAGGCTGAGCGTCCATTGTGCCTGGCTAGCTGTGGGCACGTTTCGGATACCTAGTCTAACACGATCGCGATCCGGGCTTGGACGTGCTACGTAGTACTGTGGGAAGGTGGGCAAGAACGGTGTCAGTGTTCCTAAGCCCGCCATAGCCTACACTTGTATTAGCGCGACTCGAAGTCGCGTGCCTGACTCGCTCAAATGTATACCAAATGTGCATCAGGCGTTTTTATCACCGTGAATAATTGGTACACTTCATTATTGCAATATCTATCTCGGTGGCAGATGGTGCAGCGCGCTGTTCCCTATAGCTTTACCAGCGTCTGATTGGTCGGCGCCCATTGCCGAAGCTAGCAAGAACAACAAATGACATCGTGAGTTCTGAATACGACCTTTACCATAAACCCACGAATACCGATCTCCGCGATCTCACGACAACTGCACTAGATGCCCGCCCTCTATGAAGTACGCCCAGCCCCCGGCGAGGGTCTCGGCTGCTTCTCCTCGGCCCCGATCCTCGCCGGAACCCTCATCCTCACCGAAAAGCCTCTCTTCGCTGTTCGCGAACCGCGGACAAATGCTGCAGTCATAGCCGCCTTCTCGGACCTCACCAGTAACGAAAAAGATCTTTATTTGACCCTGCACGCTCTGGATCCTACCAATGCGAATGGCGCCCGCGTAATCGATATCTTCAATTCCAATGCATGGCAAACGGGTTCACGCACATCGATTTTACCGCTAGCGGCGCGCTTCAACCACTCTTGCATACCAAATGCGAGTTTTGCTTGGAACCCGCGGCTCTCAAGAATAACGGTGCATACTATTGTGGCGATACCAGCGAACACGCAAATAAAGCTAAGTTACGAGCTGCCCTACCAAACACTGGACTCCCGGCGCGAAAAGCTATCTGCATATGGTTTCGCTTGCAGCTGTTCGGCATGCGGATGTGATTCGGCTGCAAGCGACGCACGCAGAGCACGCATGGTGGTCCTCAATGCCCGGATCCGCGTCGCAGCAAGGAAACAGATATGGAGCGCCGAAGTGCCCAAGGCAGCGTTGGAGCTGGTGCGGCTGCTGAAAGAAGAAGGCCTTGTGGGCGAGGCGCTGGGGTTGGCGTATCATGAAGCTGCGGCCGGATGGAAAAGGATCGGTCGCTTAGACTTCGCGATCCGTTATGCAAAGAGAGAGCTGGACATTTGTACATTATGTTATGGGGCTGATTCGCCCTTTGTGGATAGTTCTAGGGAGTTCTTGGGGATTCTCAGGGAGGAGAGGCTCGCGAAGATCGCGCGGAAGGTGTCAGTGGTGGATGCTTTGGATCTGGCTGTGGGGGAGATTGCGCTTGATAGTTAGGATGGGCGTGACTTCGACTACCAGAAAAGGAATCTACGGGACGTAATTGTGCCTCGCCTATTCGAGCGACGCTAATGAGAGAGAAAACAATGTCGACCACCACCGCAGCAACGACTGCAATTCAATGCACGAACAGAGATCATCATGATATGCAGCCAGCGAAATTCGGAAGAGCAGTACTTTAATTCTGTCGTATTCAGTCCTTCACAGGCTTTAGGCAGTTCATCCTTCCCCTGGGGTTCGGCAATACGGCAGCCACTTCTCCCGCACCTTTCATGGCTGATCTAGAATCCACACTGTTTTCGCCTATCTTGAGTCAGCAACTATCTCATACCAGCTCAACCTCACACTATTCTGACATACATGGCTGTTAAATGCAAGTTCTGCACCTTCCACTGCACGGGTTGCAAATACACGTGCACACACCCCTCGTCTCAAGACCGGCTTCCGCACGGGGGGACATGCCGACGGCGGAGTCTTCAGGGACAACGGGCACAGCGAACACTGCGAGCGCCATGGTGGCGAGTAGGACGAGGGGAGCTTTGAAGAGCATCGTTGCTGGGGGGATGGGAAGATGGTTAAACGGTAAAGGTTGGAGTGACGGATGAGGATGAGATGAAAGGAAAGCTAAGGGATGAGTATTTATGCCTCGATTGAGGGCAGTAAAGGTGCGCAACGCTAAGCCCGATGCCATAGAAACAATAACCGCACGGTTAGACATTATTCCACGATAAACGCCCCGCATACGCATATGCATATGCATCTCCAATCCGCCCGGTTCCCCAGGCACCATGTACGATCCTGAACACGTGTGCATCTCTCCGTGCATGGCCTGAATCTTAGCCGTATTTTTCTATGCACATGCCTTTTCCGATGATCACTGCGTTGGTGGCGCCTTTACCCAGAAACTTTCTAATTATTGAGTAAGATAGAAATAGTGCCGAGACCCAGGGTAGCCGTGAGGTTGAGGGGAAACGGGATGATGGTGGTGTGATGGGATGTTGATTTGTGCTTAGGGTCTTGGACGGTGAAGAATGAGGAAGGTCGAAAGGATGAGGATCTTACGACGTGTAAGAGTGAAAATGTGCAGGTGGAAACTGAGAATTTGGCGCTATTTATAATTTGCATTCAAATTGTTTACTATGTCCGCATGCTCTTAAAGGAAGAGTCCTTGTTTAATTGAACTTTCTCTCGTTCCAGCTAGCCGACGTGTAGAGTACGATGAGGTCAGGCCGTCTTAATGTCGCGCGAGAACGCTTTTTACGCACGAAAGATAGGTGGCGCGTGCCGCACTGATCACCATTAAGCACTTATTTTTGCTCACAAGGATTTCTTGCTATCCGGATGAATAATGTGTGGAGCTGTTTGGATCAGACTAGCAGTTGGACTTTCCGCGTTTGAGAGTTGTGAAATCGCTCTTGGGCTAAAAGACATGACTCTAGTATATCACTGTGGCCGGAGAAAAATCGGGTATGCACTCTCAAGCGCTTCACGGGAAATCAATAGCGAAGAATGAAAAGTAGAGACGACAGCGATCAAGAGGTAGATGACATTGCGGATAGCTCAGTGACTTCGTACTCAGGCAAGGATCGGAAAAACTGCTGCTAGAGCTCGAGCACGGCAAATCATCTCCGCCCTCCAAGATCTCTTGACCTCGGTTCTCCACATCCCCATTTAGTTTTCGTAAAGGTCAGCAGCCATCTTTCCCTCGCACGCATCTTCTAAACTCACCATTTAAGCTTTAGTAGGGGGCTCGCAAAGCTTGCAGCTGCCCGTGCAAGGCGAGCACAAGCAGTAGCAAATACGCTTGCTCAGGGCCTGTCCGTCAGCGGGAACAGTAATGTCCTCGATCGAAGCGACGGGGTTGGCGAGGGCGGCTACAGCCATGGTGGCGAGGACGAGGAGGGGGGCCTTGAAAAGCATGGTGAGGGAGAAGTGGCGCTGGCTTGGTGGTCTTGGGCGGTGCTTGGAAGTAAGATTAGAGCGGTACTTATGTAAGATTGGGGGGTGACGAGGGACTATTTATGCTTGGCAGCTGGGCGCCAAAGATGGTGGGTCCCTGGGGATGTGGTCGAGAGACTGATAACCGGAACTTTTGTGCCGTGGAAGAGGGTGCTGCTGCGGCATTCCTGTCGTTGGAGGAAGGATTGGAAACGTGCGATATGAAGTCACACGTGGTGTGTATGGACCTACACAGGACGTTTCGAGAGTCTTCTGCTTCTCTGACCTGCCATATAGAGAATGCCTCCGTTGGTGGCGCTCATATCAAAGGATTGAAAATGGTCTGTCTGCGAAGATTCGCGTTTTAATGGTATTGATGAAGTAGACTAGTCGCAAGGTGCGTTGATGTAGGTGATAGGAGTGAGCTTACGCCGGGCGGGTGGCTAAGTTAGGAAGGTGCTTGATATGTAACCGCGAGTGAGCGGCATAGATAGGAGGCTGTAGATCAACAAGATGTATTCCTGTGTGTTGTTGTTTTTTGTGAGGTAAGTGTACATGTCCACCGGTAAGTGCCCTCAGGCAGTGACTACGATAACTAGATGTCATGTGACTAATGCCACGTGGTTACATGATATCGCTTAGCTAAAGCTTGGCCATCGAGTATATGATGCTTGAGCACCGAACGTACTGAAGCTTTCTAGATGCGAAATTGAGCTTAGCGGTCCGGCCAAGTGCAGGGAGGTTACGCTGAGATGCAAGCCACTCGGTGCATTTGAGCTGCGGGGAATGCGCGACATTCTAGTCTCGCGCGAGAGATAGATTGAAGGAGTATTAATCCTTGCTCTGGCCAGGAGCAAATGCACTCGTGCGAGTTGCAAAGCTTGGGCTGAATGCGCACGCGTGTGACCCGGATGTCTGACTCGGTGTTCGAGCGATAGGCATCTGCGACTGCAGAGCCGTTAAGGTATGCGGAGGAGAGTACGGGACGTTTTTATCGAAAATGCTTTGGATACGGATGCTGAGAAGCTCTACCGTGTCAGCATGTGAGCGAGTTGCTCTGCCTTATGAAGCTGATCATCTCAAACCGCTTTCCTTCATCGTTCTAGTCTTGGAGGCTGTGACAATGCTGGATTCGTTTCTCCGGGATATGTTATTTTACGGGGTTGGTAGCATAACTCTTATCCCTAATCCAAAGCAAATCCACACTTCGACAGACCGTCGACCCAGTGTAGGCTAGGGCAAAGAGAATCGGCGCGGTGATGATTCTACCGAGAAGGGAGATTAGTAGCCTAGTAAAAATATGCCATTTCAAGATTTTCAAACCGTTCTAGAAGATCCATGACCTCTAGAGAGGCTGGGGATCTCCGCTCCGGCCCAAAAGGTCTTTCGACGATGCAACCATGGCTGCGCACGTGTTTGCAGAGGTCAAGGTTATGGTAAACACTGGGCAGTAGAAGCGCCTTTTTTGTTGTTTATTCCCATCTTTCCGGGCCTTCCAATCGGCGTTTCGGTTTAAAGTTCTATTTGTTTTCTGTTAGTCGTGTCACGTGACGGGATACTAATCGCGGAGTGAGTGCCCCAGATCCCGGTAAGACCAGGGAAAGGAAGCAAAGCTCGTTTTTTTTTCCGAAATTTAGGTGTGAGATGGTATCGACGAGAAGGTCGTTGGACAGATTGCTGGGAACCGCCATTGCAATAGGACGCGGCTGCCTAGAAGCTCTTCACAGGGATGGGAACAAGTAATCAGGTAATAGGTAGGTAGTCTCAATTTGACTTTTTTTTACTGGATCAGTTCAATCCTATAGGTTTTTTTTTCCTAATTGATCGAGGCTACCCTTTTCTTCTTACCTGTTTCTATATTTAGCATTTCCTCACACAAAGCCTAATCAGGTAGCAATCAAGTAGAGCTATTAGAAAGATTTTTTCAATTAAGCAGGTCAATCTAAATGCCTCTAGAATCTCCAATTAAGGTAGGTGCCTAATACCCGATCGAATTGATTGTTCCCATATCTGGTTCTTCAGTCGTATCGAGGAGCGGCGACCGAAAACGGAGCAAAGAAAAAGAGATAGAGGATAAAATTTAGGATGTGATACGGACAACACTGAGTTGTGCTCGGGCTGACCTTTCCACTGCGGTGCGATTCTGCAGGCGGTCAAGGGTTGAGCGTGCTAAAGCTCACGGATCACATAAATATGCGTTAGAATCACGAGCGCAACTTTGCGACTTCACGCTTCATCCTCTCAATTCATCTCGTGCACTTCTGCTAAGGCCATGGACACGATAGAGCTAGCCAGAACTCCAAACGCGCGGTGCTCCAAACGCGTGTCTATCGTCGGCAACGCCTAACAGGCAAGAATGTCTCCATAATGGCTTATCATTTTCTTCAAAATAATGCCCTTCATTACGTCACGTCGAATCGTCCTGCAAAACTCGGGTAAAGAACAATCGACCCACGATTCATTGTTTGCAAAGGAACCTTGATTCATTCACATGTTAGGTGTATTTAGCCTTGCAAATTGGATGGAATGTATTTTACAACACTAGCCAACAGGTGCTTCCCAAGCATCAATCACCAACACGGCTTGGACTAGTAGCAATCAACACATACGTGCTGGACCCAAAGCTAGCACAAAGACCATAAGCACAGCTCTTCTAGTTGCCGCAGTAGGTCCAATCGATCTGCCAATGTTCACCAGGGGTTTGCCTCGCCCAAACAGCGTTCTATAGAGAGAATCGCAAGAGGATAGGCCCAATAGAGAACTGGTCATGTACTCTACAATAGCGGCGTTTGCATGCATTTACCGCTCAGCTACATCATCATGTATCTCAGTAAGCATTCCGAACTCCAGTCTACACTCAGTCGATGAAGCCAGGATGTGCAAGAACGCCATTGATAACTTGTTACCAGATCTTAGGAGCAAGGCCAGTGTAAATTGCTGGGCGAGTAGTCTTAATTATAGCGCAGCACTAACCCGACGGCTTTACGCCGTTCCGCTGATCGTCATCCGGTGGACACTCCCGTAGACGCAGCCCAAAGACGCCAATTTTCCGAACACCCAAATTGGTACAGATGCCAATTCATTCGGACCGGATGGGGATTGCTAGACTAGCACCAGAGCTTGCTTCCACGGGCAATCATCATGAGTCCGCCGAGCTTTCAATAGTCTCGACCTCCACTCGGAAATTACGCACCAGTGATTCGTTCAACGCATTGCCGCCCTTTTATGACATCTGCAAAGAAGGCTACAACGGTTCTTCTGTCATGGGTCGTGGCCAAAGGCATTTTGCGTAATTCATTGGTTTACGCAAGGCCGGAAACTCTTCGTAGTTTCCTATTGCATTTGACTACACTTTAGCACTGCACAACCAAGGAATAGGTAATGGAGATTTGCTCCGCTCGCGTAGAGATAACTTGTTGGCCCAATCTTGCATTCTCACCAACTCTAGGGAGCCGGCGCGATGTTCAAAGTTGATTTTGCTACCCGTTGTTTGTCTCCACAGATCTAAGGTATAGCTGTCCTTCCAGCTACAGGGTCCCACGCACTGACTCCGCAACAGGCGTTGTCGGCCTCTGTGCATCTGCAAGCAAGACCGGGGCCATACTGTCGCCATCCATCACCGCATACCGGGGATAATACCTTTTGACGGCACTAATTCTAGTGTTCTACGGAAATCGCGATGCCAGACACGCTTTGGCGTCGATCATAGCAGCGGTGCGGTTAGCTGGTAAGGTACCTGCTCAAGGAATGGTGTTTTAACTCCGCAAAATACGCCATTGACGTCGATCATTCGAGCTCTGTTCCTTCATTTCCCCGAATCCGGGCTGCTTGCAGGTCTTCAGCGGCCATATAAACTTTTCGGGACCGCTCGCCATTCTTTACGCACCATCAACTTTGCACCATTTTCATACTACATCGTCACCGAGCCGCCGATATGAAGGTCCTCCACTCTCTACTTTTAGCCCTCCCTGCCCTCTCTGCTGCCTACTCGAGATTGGCAGGCATGAAATCAAAGACTGAGATGGAAAAATACCTCTGTGCTCGTCATGCCGAGGCTGACGTCGAAGCTGCCGTCCCGAAAGAGCGCCAGTTGATCCCAAATGTCGTCTCCGGTTTGGTTGGGTCAGTGTAGGCATTGACCAACACTATCAGTGGCTTCCTTGGCTCCGTCACCAACATCATAGATCCGAATTACAAGCACCCAAAGCCTGGTTACGAGTTCCAAGCGCCTGGTCCGAGTGACTCCTGAGGAGCATGCCCAGGTGTGAACTTGTTGACCAATCATGGTTGCCTTCCTCGTAATGGTCGCGCCAACTTTGGTCAAGTCCTTGATGCGACTACTCGTGGCTTCAGCATGGGCACTGATCTCGCTTCCGTTCTTCCCGTTTTGCCATCCTCGTGGTCGGTGACATTGCGACTGAGAGCTTTGTTCTTGGCTCCATGTGTGGTGTGGGAGGTCTCAACCTACACTCGACTGTTGAGGCTGATGTGTCCCCCAACCGTGAGGGTAAATCTATCTATCTCCTCTTACCAAAAAAAATCTGACACGGCCAGACTACTACAACGGATGTGGAGACAGCCACCACTTCTCATCGCGCCTCTTCATGCAGAACGTTGGATTCGCTGCAGCCGACTCCAGCAAGCAATTCCCCTTGGACGTGATGGGCTCTCAATACGCTGCCAATGCCTAGTTCTCCAAGACCAATAACCCCTACCTCTACTACTTCCCCTTCCCCTAAATCGTCAGCCTAGGCGCCTTCGCCTTCTACCCATAGTTCTTCTCCAACGGCACATATAGCGCTAGCGGTGTCGCCAACTACGAGAGCATCTCTTCCATCGTCGGCGCGCAGTACGACTAGAATACCGGAAACTTCAAATATGTTCCAGAGAGGTTCCCTAATAGCTGGTACCGCCGAGCGACTCCCTACGGCGCCGTACAAACCCTCATCGACGGCTTCTTGACGATCTATCCTCGCAGCATCATTGTCCCCGGGGTCGCTCAGGTCGGCCACCCCAACCTTTCCGTGCAGATCCTTCTCTGCGATGTGTATCAGGGCATCAACTCCATCACGCCTCTCGCTCCTGGTGGTGACGTTGAGACCACAGCTACCGCTATCACTTGAGCGCCTTCGAAGCTGACCCCTTGATCGGTGCTGGAACGGCCCCCGGGTGCCCTGCCAGTGTACTATCGCCAACGAGAATCTCCTCTTTCCCAACGCCAGCCAGACTAGTGGCCCCGGTGCCAACCCCGCAAAGTCGGACTCTAAGACTGGCAAGAATGTATACAACAAGGTCTACTTCACCGGTGCGCTGACACCGGCGTACTAACTGGGACTCGGTATGGCGTTTTGGCTTGTGTTTGCTATGTTTGTACGATAAGTGTACTTATAATACCTCGGTTTGATACTGTCAAAAATTTTCACGACGCATACTTTCATCCTTTCAATTTGACTGCGAAGGAAGTGTTTTCACGATCCGAACTTGACAGGACTTCAGGAACTATGGCTTCAGGAATCAACTGCAAATGTGGTCTAAGAAGTGCTCCTGAAGTCTGCCCACATGTGCAGGTGAGAACAGATACCGGTCACGTGATCTATATCTTCTTCAAGCAGACTTCGCCTAGGGCTATTTCTCACGTCATTTCACAATATTTCTCACCAGTCCAACCACGCGCACAATATGCGATAGCTTCGGGTCCGTCGCAGCACAGTTTCGCACCTTCGCTCTTTCGGCGACCCGAGCTCGGCTCCGAAACCACAAAACCGCTTGGGAGCGATCGCGCAACATGGCTTACTAAAGTCTCAAAGTCGGTCCCGAAAGAGGCTAATCATGAATTTGGAGCGATTCTATTGGGCGACGGGACTAGTGGACCCGGGTTACCTGTATCGCTGACGATGCTGCAGTAGGAAGACATGAGTGTTGCGAACCGTGTATAAAATGGCAGGCGACGCGCTGGAGAGGCCGCAATACTCTCATCTTCAGTCTATCACTTCTTCTTCCACTTCCAACCACCAAGTCAGAAACTCAAAGCCAAGCAAATCGGTCAGAAACTTCTCTCGCCACTCAATCAACAATGGTCTACGCCGCTGTCGTCAACACCTGGGGCGCCGCGCCAACCTACACTAATATTACCCTTGACCCACCCTCACCATCCCAACTCCGCATCAAAGTCCTAGCAACCGGCGTCCACACCCTTGTCCGCTCCCGTGCAGCAGGAAAACACTACTCTGTCGCTGGCGGCCAACCCCCGCACATCCCCGGCATCGATGGCGTCGGACAAGTCATCGAGACTGGCCAGCTCGTTTACTTCAATGCGCTGAAATCGGCCACCGGGTCGCTTGCGGAGGAAATTGTGGTGGAGAAGCGCGACGTTTTTCCTCTGGCCGAGAATGCAGACCCGGATAAGGTAGCAGTGTTGGCGAATCCGGCGTTGAGCTCTTGGATGGCGCTTGCTGCGCGTGCGGGAATTCGACGAGGAGAGGGATTCAAGGTCGCGATTATCGGAGCGACGGGCGTGAGTGGAGGAGCTGCTGTGCAGATTGCGAAGGCGTTTGGGGCGACAGATGTCGTAGCTATTGGGAAGCCTGGCACAAAGCTGGACAAAACGAAGGAGCTTGGTGCGACGGCAACGATTGCGCTGTCGGAGAACATCGAAGACACAGACTTCGCGGCTGCAGCAGATGTCGACGTCGTCCTCGACTACCTCTGGGGCTATGTCGCAAAAGCCGCGCTCATAGGCATGGTTATGAAGAGGGAGAATCGAAGTCAGCGGCTTACGTGGGTGCACATTGGTTCACTTGCAGGCGATGAGCTGGGCGTTTCGGGAACTGTGCTGAGGAAGGCGAATGTGGTTATGATGGGTTGTGGACCGGGGAGCTGGACTTGGGCGGAGTTGGGGTTGCAGTTGCCGGGGATGTTGGATGCGATTGTAGACGGGGGCCTGAGTACTGAGTTTATGGTGAAGAGGCTTAAAGATGTGGAGAGTTGGTGGGGTGAGGTTGATGGGCCGAGGGTCGTTGTTAGGCCTTGAGCTGTACTGAACGCCAGGATTTTCATGGACCTGTTCATCGTGTAATAGATGGCGCACCTGCCTTCTAGTTTTCGAACCATACGAAAGTGATGTTTTGTAGAGCGCGAAGGTGTTAACTGAACGTATCACTCTTTCTCCCTTTTTTCCTGGTCGAATCTTGTCTTGATTATTCAATAACTAATATGATTAATCTACCTAACTCCTGGGCTCTGAACTAGATCTTCACCACACCCAACGCAGCCTCAGACTAACAATAGGAGAATGGCTCTCGAATCATCTCTGCGACAACGAGCAATCGATCATATGGTCTTTCGACAATCTTTTCCGCGAAGTCGCGTGCACCGCGTCCAAGACAACGAGGCATTACGGAAAATTCAAATTGTTCCATATTTTGCGCTGGCTCTTCAAGGTAGTGATTACCTCATCTTCTTGGACCGTACTCGCTTTTTTGTCCTTGAGTTTCTTTTTTCTGTGCTTTACTTGCTCAATCCATTCGTCCAGTTGCTTCCGATACATCTTCCCGATCGTTGTTTTTCTCAACTGCTTCTTGTCATCAAGAAGCTCTTTCTGTAACCGAAGGACGTGCTGCGATGGGATGATCATGTTTCGTACTATATCGAGGGGCTCAATGCCGGGGAGGATGTGAGGACCATGTGCAAACTTCCCCATATATTTGCTCCATAGATTTCCTGATGATATGGTTTCGGCGCTGGGTGTTGGTGGGAATTGACCGTCCCTGACAACTAAATTGGTGGATCTCGGACAGTTTTCTCCGGTCCATGCTTGCGTAAAGCCCAGGTGGTGACGTAATGAGCGAAATGAGACTTGCTGAGTGTTGTCGAGCATGTAGATGATGCCTGCAACCGGTCTGCGGTCAAGGCAGCTGGATGGCCTATTTGATCAGACTTTGATAAGTACTTGCATTGTCAATACTGCTTGCCTTGCGACCAAGAATTTTGCAAGGTCATACAGTAATTCTGCACATGATGTGGGCGCATCTAGAAAAGCTGGTATCTCGCAGTATACACAGTTTTTCTGAAGATTTCTCGTGGGGTGCCGTATGGTATAAATGTTTCGCGTTGTGTGCGATTTGCTAGAGTCAAATGCATATGTCGCAAGGTAGTTTTCAGCTGTGCAGCTGTCGATAAACTGCACGGGATGGAAGTCAAAAAATGGTTCTTTTAATGGGGATATAAAGAGATACACACTGTCGTCTTCCCAGCGCCTGTCTTTCCAACAACTCTCCTAGATGTTAATCCATGACTTTTCGATTTGACGATGAACGTACAGTATCACCCATGATTCGCTTGGTGTCATGTTGACCGCGCTCTGCGACATGTCGACCGCCATATCTCTATTGTGTCTGGACACCTGTGATGCATTGATTGGAGTTAAGCCGTTACAATTTCATGCTAGAGTTTGAGTAACGAAAGTGGTTACTGGTGCATGAAGTTTAGTCTTGAGCCTGCACTCCCATATGACGCAGAAAATTTGCGTCGAGAATTACTGCATGGCGTGACATTGCTAGTCGGGCTCTTCAGCACACTATCAGGCTGGGGTGGTGTTAGAGTGTGTCCGTGGTGGCTTCGTACATCAGTCCACCAGCCTCGCCGATCACGACCCCCGCCTTACAACACATGCGGAAGCCCATTAATTTGCTTGCTGTGGGGTCTTTATTCAGAAGCCTATCTGGGCAGCGCATGCAGCTAGGAGCGAATATCCAGCCACATGACCACGCAGTCATCGTCGAATCCTAGCGGTTCCAGGATCTCTCGCAAAACGGCAAAAGTAGGCAACGGAGCTATCGCTAGAAAACAGCAGATCCAGCGCAGTACACAATGCCATCATCGAAAGATGGCCTGATCGCGCCACGAGCCAGCCACGCAGTTCAACCGGGTTTTCAAGCCAAGACTTCACCCTCTCCCAGATCCTCATGAACTTTTACAAGTGTTTGAGCACATTTATATAAACTTATCCTTTACCTTCCGCTGCATAGTCTCACGATTTCCGACCCCGCGCCCCCACGCCCCCCACGCGCTCATCTTTATCTCTTTTCTGCCATACGCGTGGACACTGGGTGGCAATAACAGCCCATTAAACCATGCAAACAGCACCTGATACCATCGCATTTATTAGGTCGCTCGCGCAACAGACTGATGAAGAACGAATTCGCGGTCGGCTCGCGATCGTTGGCCGGAGAATCGGTCAAGCGGGGTCAATAGTTTGTGAATTTGATGGATCGATAAACCATATTCGAACCAATTTATTGGATTCCCTCGAACGAAGGGACCCGAATGAAGTTCTCCTGTTCGTACTTGAGGACCTGGGTGCCGACTGGGTAAACGTGTTACAAGAATTAGTACAAATACCAGCATACGTATTCGGTTTACACTGGATGCATCCCAACGACCATGTGCTTGGAAAGGCAAAGACTCCGCTCGGGCAGGATCCAGAGCAGCATTTTATCTTGAATTATCGTCAGCCACTTCCATTTAGAACAAGGAGACGCGACATTGGTATGTGCCGCAATTATCCATTCACGTCGAGAATCTGATTAGAGAAAGGTCTGCCTTATCTCAACTGTGGGGCAAAACGAACGATCGTCCAACGCATCCGTCCTTTGAAAGAATTGGGAATAGAAGACATTGATAGCACCGAGCAGATGGTGACCTACTGGCGCGCTTCAATACTAGGTCGCACAATAGGCAAGTCCAGCCAGGCCTAACAAAGGTAACACTGATCAAACCGTCTAACCATTACTGCAGCTGTATTGCTAGTCGATCCGTGTCCTGATATTCGAGATCAGTTCTCCGAGACTACCCTCAACATCGCTGATACCAGTGTTCCCCGTCCACATCCTATGCTGAGCGAGATGCTTGCAGACCCGAAGGGTCACACTCCAGTATGGCCGTCGACGTTAGAAGGCAAGACCCCTATATTGCAAAGCCAGTCATTCTACGACGAACTAGTCCAGTTCTACAAGCATTCCAACGACCAACGCGAAGAAAGGCACGGCAAGGATCCGATTAATGCCTCCACACCATATGGGCCATTGCACTGGACCATCCAATGCCGACGTTTTGTTCTCGCAAAAGCCGCATCAGTGGCGCAGTCCGCACTCGTGGAAACATGGAAACTTACTGCGAAGGCCTCTACCGGCGTGAAGCGGATGGCCGATTTCGATTTCTCGAAATTGGAAAGAAATGCCTGGTCTGATCAGTGGAAAGGAGAATTCTTCACACAACTATGGGAGCTAAGAGAAGATCTAGAGCTCATACGTTATCGGACCGAATTGAACCTTAAAGTTTTGAGGCGCATATCACGGGTCGAAAGGTCGTGGCAGAATCGTTCTCGTCCGAATGAGATCCTCGCTGCCAAAATACAACAATCAGACTGGGACTTGGAGGAGTGGGAGGGACTGCTCCAGATGATTGACTATGCTTTCAAGCTCATGAACAGAACAACGGAGACGTATGTGCAAGCGATCAATGCGACCTCCGCTCAATTCTCCAATACACAGGCTCAAAATTCGAAGAAGTTGACAGGGTATGTGACGGAATAATAAGAGCTCTGATTTGAATGATACACTAACCCATCGGGCAAGGTTTGCTGCCATATTTGTGCCCGCCAGTCTGTGTGCCGCCATCCTGTAAGTTACACCCAAACCATGGCGTTTCTTCAATTAACATCTTAGGGCTATTCCTTCCTTCTCTCCGGACGCAAAAAGCCCCGTCAAGTTCTGGTAAGCGACGAGGATAGTCAAACATGCCTACAGTTTTCTAACATCTGCAGGGTTTTCTGGGCAGTTAGTGTACCTCTTGCAATCATCCTAGCCGTGTGGTTCCTTTCACCTCTTCCTCAATGGCTGAATGATCAACGGGCCGCATGGCATATTTATAGGGCACCAGAAGTGATTCAAGAGAAAGTTGAGGCTGCGCCGACGGGAGCAGAGGTATTTGCGATGACTCCGCGTCGTCGAACCTGGTTGAATTTATGTATCCCTTGGCGCAGAAATGGAGCCGGAAGGTCTGCAGTTAATGTGTGAAATCGCATTGCGTCTGATGAAACAAAAAGGCGCGAAGTCTCAGAATGAGAACCAGGCATAAATATCGTATCATTGTTGGCCATTTTAGGAAGCTTTCGATTGTATCTCATCTGGCTTCAAGATCGACACATTTCCAAACTCCGCGGCCAAGTCAACGACCATAACCCCATTCTTTCCGTGCGTAAACGTTGAGTCTATTACTTTCAGTTCAGGCTTCTCCAAGTCATCCACGAACACCTGGATTTCGTCTCCAACTGCTATTACTCTGAGCAGATAATCGTCGTCTATGCTCGCTTGTGACCCAGAAGTAGAAGTGCTTGCAACTGTTTTTCGAGCCTGGTTCTGGAACGTCTCTAGTAATAGAATGCCAGACGGCGACAAACCGACGTAATAGCCACTGAAGCCTGACGATTCATTCCCGGTTGCTCTAAAGACAATACCCGCCGATCCGGAAGAACCATCATCTGGCATATAAATAGTCGCATTGAAGATTAGATCCGTAAAGTTCGTATCCAAAAGCGCCATACCACCCGGCGTCCCATCCACTGCGAGCTGCTGATCAACAACCTCCCACTCTCCTCCATAAGTCTTCCATCCAATCATGTTGCCATCTGCAAAGTTGTCTTTGACTAGCATGCGCACTGGTGCAATAGTCCCATCCTCAGTGAAGTACATCCGATCGTACGCAAGTACTCGATGGTTCGCCAACGTTTCGCTTAATGCCCGGCGATGATAGACGATGTAGTAGATGTCTGTATCTGGCACATGAATGACACCATGGTGGCCACTGCCTTTCGCGACCGCATTGTCTTGCTGTAAAACTTTGGATTTCCGAGGAAACGGGCCCAACGGTGAATCTGCCATGGCGTATGAGACGGAGTAGTCAGGTCCTGTCCAGCCACCTTCAGACCACATGAAGTAGTATATCCCATCTCGCTTGATCATTTGTGAACCTTCGACGTAGTTTTCCGGTGTAATGTTCTTGAATGTCGTTCCATCTTCTAGCGTTCCTAGGGAAATCATATCCTCATTTAGTTTGGCAACGTTCGCAAAACTGTGACCGCCGTAGTATATGTAAGCTTGCCCGTCGTCGTCGATGAAGACATCTTGATCAATCGGTTGCGCGTCGTTGTGGTACTCTCCAATGAGCGGCTTCCCCAGTGCATCAATGTACGGTCCATCCGGGCTATCCGCAACTGCGACTCCTATACCGCCAATCACACCCTTCTCTGCTTCTCCCTCTTGTATGTCGTTCGCAGCAAAATATAAGTAATATTTTCCATTTCTGAAGGCTGGCGCAGGTGCCCAAACCGCTTTCTTCGCCCACTTTACATCGGCGATGGTCAAGATGTTTGGATGTTTCGTCCAGTTGATCAGATCTGGGCTCGAAAAAGCATCGAGGTATGTTTGCTCTTCATAGGCGTACGATGAGGTCGGGTATACCCAGTAGATACCGTCGTAGATTGCAGTATCTGGATCCGCGTACCAGCCGTCCACAAACGGGTTGCCGGCTTCGGCTGTTGTGTAGTTGGGCACTGCGGGCGTTCCGTAGCCGGGATTCTGTGGAATGGGAGAGCTCCATGTGCTAGCTGCTGAAATGATCAAGACCACTTGGAATGTATTGCTGATTTTTTGGAGCAGTCCCGACATCGCCGAACGCAAGTCTGGGTATCTCAACTCGGCCATTTTCGTTGTCGCGGAAAAGTGATTCTGCAATTGCGGATTTCGCGTCGTCGTCCCAACTGTTTTCAGCACATCATCGCATGCGATTGACGCGCACGATACTTCATTACTGAGCCCAATCGAGCCGGCCCGCATCGAGACGGAAAACAGAGAAAATATAAGCAAGCAATAGCGACTGTGCAGCCGCTTTCCGTACGAGACCCTCATGGCTGCAGTGTCTTACGATGGGCCCGATGTTGCATGCAAACAACTAGATGTGGAAAGTCGTTGGGTTTTCGCAAACCTTGAAACGGCCGCCTGATGCTGCGCCATGTCACCTTACGTTTAGAGCGCGATCTAGCATGCATACCCCTCCTATGCATGTCAGCAACGAATCAAGGTTTGCGACGAACCAATCAGATAAGGCTGCCTCCACAATTCGGAGCCGATCTTAAGTTGGTCGGAACGCGATCCCCGCACTCGGGTTGGGCTTCACCTTGTGCATCCTGACTTTATCGCGCCAGCGGATGCAACAGGAGTGATTTGCAGGTTCTGACTACGTGTCCAGCTACATCTAGGAGTTTGGTACTCGCGGTACCTGAAGCTATCCTCTAAACAAGTCCAGATGCGTGCGAAGCGTGTACAGTATTCTTCCCATGACAATTGGTAAGGCTTTTCTGAGATCGAGGACTGAAGAAATTCCGAACTTTTGCTTAGCTTCGCTATATCACCAGACCGGTATTACGGAAGAAGTTACTCATAAATAAGCTATCACCGTGCTCATAGATGCGTCTGGCGAGCGTATTTCAGGGATGTGGGTTCTTGGGCGTTCAAGCCCGGGGATTATAGCTTTATTCATAGCTATATATTACATATTTTACAATGACTGACACATACGACCATAGGATCATGAAAATAGAGCTTCCCGTTCGCTCAGCTGTACTCAAGCATGATACCGGTGGATTAGTAGTTAGGTGGGTGACCACTAGCGAATCCCCACTGTTGTATGTTTTTGAATTTTTTTGCATCAATGCAGGCCATTAAGCCGCTAGGTAGCATATCTGTACTTTCTAAATCACCAATTTTGTATGAGCTGAGAAAATTTGCTTAGCCCTCTTTTGCATTTTTTTCCTGGGCGTGGCGGTCTAAAGACAACGACCGACAGTAAGCGCTTTGCTCGAATATGATACTGCAAGAATGACATCACTCGCGGACCCCTGCAATACTTCAAGAAGTTTATTAAATGAGGATTTTATAATTATGGTAGCTGAGATATCGTCATCATATACCAATTTCCTGAGAATTTCTCGCAACAATTTGCAGAACGAAAACCTAAGCGTCCAGGATCTTTAAGAGAGGGCCGCCACATCCGCAACCCATACTCGGGGCATCTACGGTATCCCAAGACCAATTAATGCAGCATACGAGGCCGTAGTGCAGTTTTTTTTGGCGCCGTCGTCTTGATCTTTGGGCTTCCGCTTGCTTCAATTGTTTCCAATATGATAGACTCTGCTTGTGGCTCGCTTGTCGGTCTTACGATAGCTACAAGGCTAATCTCTATCAATGCAATGATTCTCAGCTTCATGGCGAGAGATCAAGCCGACGTTGTATCTGTGGATGGTCGGCCCTGGGATCATTACATGCGCAAGGAGCAATAGGGTGGACGGGACGGTTCCCTAGCGCAGTCGCGGTAAAACGGCTATTATGCTCGCGCTAAATGCCAATAGTGCGAAACCTCGATGATTGGCGGCGATACTCTGTTGTCGTCATGGAAAAACCGCTGTTGCCGGCAATTCGACATGCCCTTTTCGCCCATGTGAATAGTTCGACGCGGAAGGACGGTGCATGCGAATTGAGAAGAACCAGCAGAAGTACCGGCCTTCAAAATGGGCTGCAGCCTGCCTTGTTGTTATAAACCGTACCATAGGTACGCACTTTTTCGAAATTGATCTATATTGTGGTGCATCGCGGTCCGAGGACCTGGCGAAGACGGGCCCGGAGACCTGGACAACGTCTTTACCTGTACAACAGGCTGAACTCATCATATTTTCGGCCATTGAATAATCTCTCAGTGGTTCGATCGCACGCGGGGCTGGTAGCCTTGAGCTAAGAACACCATCCTGAGAACCACGAGCACACATGGCAAAAGACCGGACAAATGGGACCTGCATCCCACGTGGACGCACATCCAGGGGCAAATCTCGCTAGAACACTGTTTCTAAACTCGCCACCAGGCATTCCGAGGCCTAAGCCGGCTGATATACGAGCTAGCTTCTAGAACTCCGCAATGTGGCGTCTGGAGACTCCGAGCCTCGAATGTTTACACTTGGCACAAACCACGATCCCGGTTAAACATGGACCGCTAACCCGGGTAAACCCCCTAGATCTGCGAACTCGCCAATCGCCAAATAACCGTCCTAGGTGCTATATATCATGAAACTTCGATACTTGGTCGAAGCCGTGGTAGACAACGACAGTTTCGGGCCTCGACACCTCACACAAGATGCTTTTCTCCACCCTCGTCGCTTCCGCTTTGGCCTTGGCCAGCACCGCGGCTGCTGCGCCCTCTCCACAGGGTTATGGCAAGTCCGACAGCCTTTACAAGGCCATGCGCTCGCGGGGAAGGAGCTTCATCGGTACGGCATTGACGATCCGCGACAATGAACCCGCGGAGCCGAAGATCATCAAGCAGGACTTCAACTCGTAAGCTTTATTATATAGAAGTTCAAAGTGAATTCTAACGAAACGGTAGAATCACTCCTGAGAATGCTCAAAAGTGGGAATCCACCGAGCCCTCCCGCGGAAACTTCACCCTCGCGGACAGTGACCGATACGTCCAGTACGCGAAGAATAATGGACTGCAAATTCACTGCCACAACCTGGTTTGGCATAGCCAGCTCCCCGCTTGGGTGACTGATGGCAAGTTCGACAACCGCACCCTTATTCAAGTCATGGAAGAGCACATCAAGGTTCTTGCTGGGCGGTATCGGGGCCAGTGCACACGATGGGACGTTGTCAACGAAGGTATGTGCTTCGGCTGCTGCTGAGCAAGCGTTTCTTGTGCTGACCATGAGGGAATAGCTTTGAACGAGGACGGTACTTACCGCGAGAGTGTGTGGTACAACACCATTGGAGAGGCTTACCTCCCAATCGCCTTCAGACTTGCAGCAAAATATGATAAGCATGCCGAGCTTTTCTGTAAGTTGCTTCTCCTCGTCTTGCTCTTGGATGTGTGCTCACATCTCAATAGACAACGACTACAACTTGGAATACAACAATGCCAAAACCGAAGGTGCGAAGCGAATCGTCAAGCTCATCAAATCTTACGGAGTCAAGATCAACGGTGTCGGCTACCAGGCCCATCTTGCCAGCGAAGCCACGCCGACCGCTCCAGGCGCCGCTCCGGATCAGAAGACTCTTGAAGCTGCCCTGCGGGCAACAGCCGATCTAGGAGTTGACGTTGTGTATACCGAGATTGACCTCCGAATGAACACTCCTGCCACTCCCGAGAAGCTTGCAGTTCAGGCTGCGGCTTACGAGCGCGTTGCCAAGTCTTGTTTGGCTGTGAAGAGGTGCATTGGAATGACCGTTTGGGTGAGTCAGCCTTGTGAAGATTCAGAAGACTTGGACTAACTCTACTTAGGGAATATCTGACAAGTACTCGTGGATTCCGGGTGTCTTTGCGGGCGAGGGAGCCGCGCTTATCTGGGATGAGAACTACAACAAGAAGCCAGCATACAAGGGTTTCCTGAAGGGAATCGTTGGACGATAGAGATTCAATGGGGTTCACATATGGTTTCTCCGCGCTTTTGAGTAGCGAGCTAGCTTTTGATCGATAATTGCATATAATCGTCTTAACATTTCGAACGGTATCCGAACACCAGAAATACCAGGCTCTTAATTTCTCATTCTGGTAATTTTAGATACGGTCGCCTTCAACTTTCCCCTTTTACCACACTCGATCGGGAGGTACGTAGCCCACTCCCGTTGTGAAAGTCCAAATTGTGCGTTCTGGATGAACAATGCCACGTGTCTTCAAATGACAGCAACCAGAATATGCTTGTCTTCAACATGCTCACTCCACAATTATAAACTGCTACAAGACAGCAGCTTTCCGTGGCTCAAATTCCCACTTCCCGGTATCCCCAAACACCCACATCGTCTCTGTCTCATGGAGCGCCCTGAGCAATTCCGCTCTCGTCCGTTGAAGCCGTCTCCCCAATACCTTATTCGCAGGCATCTTCCACACTGTGCTCTGTATAATACGTCGTATTTGAGAACAGCCATCAGGTGGAGCCACCCGAGTACTACCGCAAAATACGTGAATCCGACTGGGCGATAGATATAATGGTATAAACTCATGAATCGGACGACTGCGAGTATTGTCAAGTGAGCCCAGCAAGCGGGAAGAGAGGTAATTCCACGACAGGAATCGTAGGCATCGAGAACTGCCACAAGGAGTCCTAGGAGAAGGAAAAACGTTTCGAAAGTATCTCCAAAGATGACATGTCGAGAGCGATTGTCGAAGTGGGAGTTGGGGGTGTGATCGGCAAATCGGAGGTCATAGATATGGCGTCCCGTTTCCCGATACTCTTTACTATCGACGCAAACATCGCAAGGCAGCCTGCTAGGAACCATTTGCCTAGAAAATAACTGACAGATAGACCCATGGAGATAACGAAGAGGAAGACATCCCAGTATATCCAAAATCCAAGGGTGAGAAGGTTAGGGATATTTGTAGTTGTGATCGCCATGGCAAGTGATAAAAGGTTGAGTGCGAGTACCCTTTGATGTGGGGAGGTTTATAAAGAAACAAACTCTGAAAATGCTCAATATATAATGAAGTGTAAGGGTTAAATCAGGGTGAAAGAATTGCTTGGGTATTTCACGTTCTATCTTCGCAAGTGATCAACCGGACAATTACCCACTCAGCCTTAGGTAACTTGAACTAACTTCTACCTTGTCACCCTGACTCATATCACGCCACTTAATAACCTAAAAGCTACATTTCATTCACAACCCCGTGGCACCCGCCCTGCTTTACTGTCGTCGAACCGGTCACTCCAGACGACGCTCCTGCACTCCACTATTTAACCAACTCACCACCGATCGCAAAACCATCACACTCCATCCCGCCACTACCCAACCCAAACACCACGCATCTTCCCTCCTCCCTACTACTTTAGTCCCCAACACAGCAAATCCTAACGCCGCAACCACCATGCAAGCATACGTCCATACCGAGAACTGTCGATGATAGCAGTATGCAAACGCGAGCCAAGTAAATGCGAGGGCTGGAGCACAAAGGACACCGTTGCGTATAGGCTCGAGGAGGTGCACTACGAAGATCTTTAGTGTATCCGAGGAGACGGCGTGATGGTGAATCGGGTTGTGGAAAATTACGTCTCGGAGAAGGGTTATTGGGAAGAGGAAAGAGGCGGTTCTAGTCTATTCGGTCTCCGTGATGGGGTGAAACGAGGAGAGCGCCGCATATTTGAAAGAAGATTTGGTTCCAGAGAGTGTTTAGATCCAAGGAGATGTGGCGGGATAATGTAAAGGTCATTGCGACCTGTATTGCGTTTGGTTGGTTGTGGGGAAGTTCACGGGTCGGGTCAACTGTTCTGGGGGCTTTTAAACTATAACAGGGAAAATGTTTGTGTATCGTGTACTATTGTTCGTCGGGGCTTTTTTGTATGCCAGAGGTTCCAAAGATTGTTCTACAAGCAGCTTCCTCGCAGCGGTGGCACTGCCATTGCGGTTCCAGAATTCCATGCTCCTTAGTATAGCAAACACCTTCAAACTCAGTCTTCAACAGTAACTGTTCAAGTTTTACTAGCTTTCTACTCACTTGTCCACCCACGTTTCCCCTATTCCACCAGCCTACCCATCAAACCTTCGTCCACCTCAAAGCCACCGCAGCAGCAATCACCGGCAACACACTAACTAACTCGCCTAACCCCGCAAACTCCGGTGGAATCCTCACATCCACCCCCTTCTTCCCTGCCGCCACAAACGCCCCCGCACCCAGCAAAACCGCAAACAAATTATACACAAAGCTCCACCCAAAGTTGAACGCAATCCTACGAATGGCCTTCTTGCTGATAGCAATCATTATGAGAACACCGGAGAGATTGGGTCGCATGAGGACGACGTCTGCTGCGGACTGCGCGACGTCGGTGCCGGTTGAGATGTGGATACCAATGGTGGCCTGGGAAAGAGAGGGCGCGTCGTTGGTACCGTCGCCTATGAACACGACGGTGGGTTTTCTCATTTTCTGATTTGGAAGGGTAGAAGGCTCAAGAAGCTTCTTGATGTAGGTCTGTTTGTCTGCGGGTGAACATCGAGAACGGACGTTGCTGTCCGGAATGTTGAGTTGGGCTGATACACTGCGAACAGCACCATCGTCGTCTCCGGAGAGGATGTGGACTGCGATGCCAGCTGACTGGAGTGATGAGATGGTGGAGAGGGCATCTGTTCTGAGCGAGTCTTGGAGCCCGTAAACGGCTGCGAGGGTGCCATCTACAGTGAAGCAGAATGCTGTGAGGCCCTGCGATAGAACTCTCTGTACGCGAGGGTGCGATGAAGAATCTAACCAATTTGAGTTACCCGCGCGGATCGTGCAGCTAGCAGAGGCACCCTCCACTCCTTTGCCAGGAAGATTCTTGGGTTCACGCACTGCTGCCGCTGATACGTTGGCAGCCTTTAGGTGAGCCGTGATGGCCGCAGACACTGGATGTTTGATGCTGCCGACTAGACCTAGCAAAAGCGATTTCGCTTCTTCTACATCCTCGATGAAGTAGTCTTCGTGCGCGACGGAGAGCTCTCCTTGCGTCAAGGTGCCAGTCTTGTCAAATACAACGTCTGTAGTCTTGTACGCGACCTCAATGGTGTCTGCAGACTTGAAGATGACGCCTCGCTGAGCCGCGACGCCGGATGCAATGACAATTACCATCGGGACAGCGAGACCAATAGCGCAGGGACAAGAAACGATCAAAACTGTAATGGCGTACGTTAGGGCTTGTATTGTTGCGTCTGATCCGGATTGTTTGCGCACTGTCATGCCGATGGCGATCCATATGACGAATGTTAGGATGGTAAGCGCGACAACGACGGGGACAAAGTAAGATGCGACGCGATCAGCAATGTCCTGGATCTTGGGCTTTGACAGCTTCGCTTCGTCGACCATGCTTGCAATAGTGCTGATGGTATTGTCGCCAGGTAGACGGGTAAGTCGCACCGTTAAAGTTCCAGAGCCGTTGATGGACCCTGCTATGAGTGTTGACTTCGGATACTTGACCACGGGGATCGATTCGCCAGTCATCATGGATTCGTCCACTTCAGATGAGCCGGAGACAACAGTGCCATCTGTTGGGATCCGCGACTCCGGAATAACTTTGAATGTGTCGCCGTATTGTAGAAGCCTTGCCTCAATTTCCCTTTCGCTCCCTTCCTTCTCGACAAGAATAGCAGTCGACGCTTGGAGTGAGCGGATGGAGATTGATTCAGCGGCCTTCTGGCGCGCCAGCGCAGAAATATAGCGACCAATCATGATAATCGTAACCAGAAGCGTAGCCGTCTCGAAGAAGTCGCCTGTCAAGAGAGGTTTGCCCGCAGCCATATAACCAAACGAGATAACAGAGAAGATGTAAGCGGCGCTCGTACTCAAGACTATGAGCAAATCCATTTCGACCGTGCGCGAGAATATAAGGTCCTTGAGGGCCTTGGGGTAGAAGGGCCCCGCGATGACGACCTGTACAATGGTTGCGAGGGCGAGCGACGCAGACCCGTAAGCGATCTTGTGTTCCGGAAGTGGTGCCCATGCCATAACCAAGACCGGTATGGTAAGGACGGCGGACAATA
The DNA here is from genome assembly GCA_010405425.1 of Lentithecium fluviatile CBS 122367. Lineage (NCBI taxonomy): Eukaryota > Fungi > Ascomycota > Dothideomycetes > Pleosporales > Lentitheciaceae > Lentithecium > Lentithecium fluviatile. The sequence continues at coordinate 460,073 of MU005589.1, forward strand.
TGGTCATCCAACCCATATGTCGAACATGTCTGCTACCGGCATCGAGGGTGGGATCGGGCCGAAGCGGCGCGAGTTGCATTGGTGTGCTCCATCCTTTCTTTATCAAGTCCCGGGCACCTACGATCTTGGCATCATAGTCCACTTTGATCGTCTTCTTGTCAATGAGCTGGACGTCGGTGACACCTTCTGGCCAGCTGCCCTTTACAAAGTCAGTAGCGTCAGTCGTGCAAATCAAGTCGAGACTGGACCCTTCGTTCTTGACCCGCTCACATTTGAACTCAGTCGTTCGCTCCAGGTGTTTGAGAACATCGTCAGCTGAGCCCAGTCGGAGATCGAGATCGAATTCCGCTCGAGCTAGAATGAGACTCGTCTTGAGATTGTTGACCGAAGGGAGTGTACCCAACATCCGCTTCAGCTTCGTTTCGCATCCGGTGCACGTCATGCCTGATATGCTCAACACGACATGCTCTCTCGCTGCACCACCCTTCTCGAGGTCGACATTCAAATCGCCCTTGGGGAACACATGTATGGTTTCCACAGCATCATTCGACTCGGCTTCTTCACAGCAGCTGTCAGCACACGAGGCGACTGACTGCGCAGTGCTCTCCTTAGCGGCATTGCAAGTAGTATTCCCCGGTGCGCAACATGAGTCGATTGATCTTCGAGAAGAGGCTTCTTGGAGAGCAGGCGGTCGGTCTGCAGATGTCTCTTTTGGGGTGGTGCAGCAGGATTCCTGTCCAAGCGTAACAAGCGCTCGACATATGCACCCAATAGCCCTAAGCCTGTCTAGATGCCGTCTACGAGCCTTTTGGGCATGTTCAAAACAAGGCTTGCCGTCAGTACCTCGGTGACACTTGAGCGACGTATTTGACTTAATGCTAGCGACTATTGATAGTAATTAGCAGCCGAAAGGTGAGAGACAGGAGCCATTTACCTTCAGTTTCAACAGACAAACGAGGTGTTGGTTCCTCGCTTTTGCATTCGAGCAGAGCAAGACGCTCAATACAAGATTCATCGCAGCATGGGGATGGTTTGCCCACGCAACAGAATGGCGCATCCGAGAGATTTTGAAATGGTAGTGTCGCTTTCGAGCAACACCCCTTTTGGCAACCTTTCTGAGCTAGCAGAGGGGGGTAGCAAACGTCCTCCCGATTAGCATTAGGCGATGACAGGACGTCCGGATCATCCTTTGTACAGCAGCCTTTCTTGCAATCGGAGTTTGCTTGCTTTGGAGCGGGCCAATTGCTACCGTCACCAACCTCAACAATCTTTGGTTTTGAGCAGCATCCTATCTGACAGCTAGCCTTTGCAGCGTCGGAACTAACGCTCACCTCCAACGTAAATTCGGGAGTGGATTGGGGCTTCGGGCAACAACCTTTCTTGCAGCTTGGTTGGTCGTTGGGTTGGGGTATGACAGGTTCGGAAGGCGGTTTTTTTGAACAACAGCCCTTTGCGCAAGAATTACTGTTCGGCCCAGGGGCCGCAATGTTTAGAGCAGTCTTTGGAGCACTTGCTGGAGCGGCAAAGGGCACTTCTTCCATCTGAGCCCTTGCTTTGGAGCAACACCTCTTAGCACACCCAGACTTCGCGTCAGATATCGGGGCACAGTTGCTGACGCTCTGCGGAGTGGTCTTCTCAGGCGCATAGCACTCCTCCTTTGGCACGGTAGAGCGGTCCTTCGTGAGGCTGCAACAAGAGGATTTCGCCACACCATGTTCGACAGTAACTGCATCCTTGGTGGAGCCATCGTCATTGCAGCCGTTATCCTCGAAACTCTCATCCGTCTCTTTGACCTGGGGTTGGCGAGGTGGAGGTGGAGCAACGGGATCCTTCGGCGGACCGCAACAGCCCGAACTGCAAGCCATGATCTTAAATTTTTCTGCGATGGCGATATTCTTTCTTTGTGTGTGTAAATGAAAGAAAATGTGTAAGACGTATTGTAGGGAGAATGCAGGGGGGGCCGAGAGCTTGGTCCTTTAGCGTGCTGAGTGCGCTGCGGGGCACTAGCAATCGATATGTCACCGATGAACCACCACCCTTGCTTCGATATGTTATCGAAGGACCAGAAGACAAACCCAATGCGGCACGGCCCAAGTACAACCTGTTCGATCCTACCAAATCGTAATAGTCTCAAGCGGTAGTTTCTCCAACTCCTCAAACACCTTTCTATTCTCCGCAGCCCTTCTCTCAAACGCCTCGGCAAGCTCCTTTTCCGATACGCGAAGCGCCGGGTCCTCAAAGTCCAGCACTCTCTCATAGAGGTTGATGGAAAGGATCCCTACGCGTTCACATGCCCCGTCGGCTCTGGAGTCGTGCGGGAGGCCTTTAAGAACAAGGCATCTCAAGGTTTCTTGCGCTACCCAGGTGTGGAAAAAGATATCGGAGCTGTTTTGGCTGAAGGGGATCTCATAGCATTCTTTCCCGATGAGAGCGATGTACACTTTGCATGGCTGAACGCAGAGAGGGAAGCCTCGATCCAGTGCTCCGAGATCGCCGCACGGCTCTGCAACTTTCTCGCAAGGGCCACGATATTCTTTGCCAAGGACGCTGATGCAATACTCTTGACGGGTTTCGGCATCCGGGGACGTTAGGATGTCAATAGAAGCACGCAGCACCCTCGCTTTTAGGTCCAGAGACGCGGGAAACTCCAACGCACCCGTTTCGTCTGGCCCTTTAGGAACCGTATGCATCTTCTCCACCGAGACAAGTTCTTCCTTTATGGACAGAAACTCAATTCGATTGTCCGAGATTGTTGATGCCCACGACCAGGAGGGTGCATACCATTGATCTGCCTTCTTCGTTTCCAACGGCTGTCCAGTCCGATGCCAAAGCAAACCGCGGACTATATGCTTTTTCCAAAGGCCAGCGACGTATACGTCTCCAAACGCGGTTGCGAAAGTCTTGGCCAATCCTGATAGGGCTGGGAACACATCACTTGGGTAAGTCAAGCTCATCCGGGAAAAGTTCTCCACGACACGCTCCCATGATCCTTCCGGGGGTTCTGGGAAGGTGCCGTTTCTCATAGTGGGCACCCATGGGCGGGCAAACTCAATGGCCGGAAATGTAGAACCACATTCGCAATCGTAATTCTCTCTGCATTCCCAGATCATCTCGTATCCAGCAAAATGAAGGACGCGTGGAGAAAGAAGGCGTTCTTGAAGGACCCAGGCTCGTTTCAACAACGGGAATTGCGTGTTGTTGTGCCTACAGCGGACTCTTGCGTGTATGGAAACTTGTTCGCCGTCGGGAGTTACGAGGACAGCAGGTGATTTCATAGCATCGTGTTCTGAAGGGCTAATGTATGTAGAGAAACCCCCGTCGGAGTCTGACGAATCCGTTGCCGCGAGTGTGATGTACGCGTTTCGGTATATGTCCGCCATCTCCGCAGATTGCTCTTGCCAGTCCATCGAGTCATCTTGTAGAATGCATAGGCTGTCTATCCACAGGTAGTGCAAGCCCAATCGACGAACAAAGCGGATAGCGTCTCGAAACGTGTTTGAAAGACTTGACCATGGTACCTCGTTGCTAAAGTTGTAGCGGTTCTCTTTGGTCGTACAAATCAAATGTTTAGAACCTTGTAGCCCCCAACAATGGCTAAGACACGCGTAGTTACCACGCTCAGGAAACGGGCCCGGCTCATGAAGGCGCACACGGTCATTGCGTACATCGAGTACTCGCTTGGGTAGTCTTGAAAAGTCCGCATCTCTACAAGAATGATGTTGGTCACATAGTTGTAGCCATTGGAGAGCCTGTGTTAGGCTCGCGGTCGAGAATGTATCCCCAGGCGGGATGCTTGCGTCACAATTGAATTTCGACGCCTCTCCATAGAAGTCGTGACAAGATCTTCGCACACCGCTTAATAATTCTAAACGGTGTTAGCATCCATGCTGTATGCGATAAATCTAACACGAATGCTACTCGTGGAGTCTCGGTTAGTGAAGCTTGTTATCTACGAAAGCCTATGGCCGTGAATTTAAGAAAAACTAAATTAATACCTAGCACCTCTTCGCGATGGCCTCGAGTTGATTCGACAGATTCATTAGAAATGGCGGCACGGACCTTGCGTTTGTGCATTCGACCTGTCACCCCGCTGCTCTAGATCCCCAAAGAACTCAATCATCCTTAAGGACTGAGAGTACACAGATGGATCGACCGGTGCATCTAGAAAGATTGTGTCAAATGGATGGTGGCTGAGGTAGACTTCGGAATAGTGTGAAAACGTTTGCAGTATGTCTTCGGCATGTGGTAAGCTTGCGCAGCACCGCGCAATGGCATCATAGCGCACGATGCACGCTGGGCACCCGCTATTCGCCGAAACGACTAGTTCTTCGAATCGGAATCTCCTTGTGCCCCCGCTTAGGTCTCGCAACGGGCACTCGAAACTCTCGTCCACGCGATATCCAAAAGATGGATCAATGAGCACCGTCCCCATGTCGTCAGCATTACAAGCTTCTGGAGGCTCGTTGGGACTTGAAGACTCCGGCTTCGATTCCGACGTCAAGTTGGAACCCATAATGGACACAATTGAGGAAAGCGACGGAAGTGCTGAGCACTTAAGCCTCGGCCGCAATAAGCGGGTCGGACTGCCGAATCCGTCTCTTTCTATTTCTGGTTGCACGACACTTCAACGGGCTGAAGCGTGGAGGGAGCGTTACATCGACGTAATGCTGTCGCAACGAGAGGTTCGAGGCTAAACAGCACACTATGGTAAACAAGTGGGAAAGAGGAATCGCGGTGAGCGAGCCAGCTGAACTCCAAAGGCTGAAATTTCCATCAGTGCCGGGTTAGTCATCATTCTTGGCGCGTCGGGCTCGATCGTGGCTGCCGCCTCTCGAAAGCTTCGCCCATCCACCTCGCCTACCATGCATGCATCGACAGCCTCACCTCGGGACTGCTCATATCCACCTCAGCCTGCGCAGGGCTCCTCCTATTTCAAGTGCGCACTCTTATCTTTCTCCTTGCCACCCAATTTCAGCGCACTGACCGCATAAGCCGGTGACACGACGGATACGGGCGCCTTTCGTATCACGTCTCACTTCCCATTATGCGGCAGACGGACTCGTAAATTGGAGTGTTTGCTGTGCGAGAAACATGACGCGGGAATGGAGAGCGACGGACCTGCAGTATCGCAGTGGTGCTGTCCACAAAGGCGCTATCTCGGCACAATAGGCCATGAAAATTCCTGGTAGCGCGAATCCGAGATACATATCCGTTCCCGCAAGGCTGGCAAATAGGATGCTTTCGGCACGGCACGCGAAAACGTACGTTGATTCGCTCGCGAGCCGAATATCAGCATCCTCCCATAGCTAGTCGCACAATACGACAGATACGGGCGGCGCACTTTTCTTTGTCTCTACGCCGCACTTCTGCCCCTGAAACCCGTAGCGACCTGGTTGACAAGATTGAGCAATTTCTCAACACCTCACATTTCTCTGGGAAATGATGGCTCAACAGTGCCTTCTGGCGTCGGCTAGCATGTCCCCACGCCTCCGGCCCCCACGGTTAAATCATCCTGCTGCTCGCGTAAGCGTTAACCTTGTCGATCATGCCGTTAAACAAGGACAACGCATCTGTGCGCTCGGTTGCTCAGCAACCTTGCTGAGACCTCGCTCCTCGCTGCTAGCCCTTCCTGCGTGGTTCGGGCAGTATTGGCAGCTCTGGCGATGTTGTCGCACGAAGGAGCGACATTGTTCTGAAACTGGCTGCCGTGGGTAGGGGGCGGCGCGATTGGGGTTGTGAAGCGCGGACTTGAATCGCTGACCAGACGAGGGTGGGTAGGGAGCTTGCGCGTTTGAAACTGCATTCGGGTAGAGGATTCGTCACGTCTTGCGCATGTATACTCGCGCAATGCTGTCGGAAGCCGCACCGCACAAGGTCGAACACATCGAGACTGTTGATTCAAAGTTTAGTCTCCGTCTGGCCCAGCTTGGTATCTAGCTAATATACATACTAAAACAGCGGAGGGAATCTCGTCCAGAAACGCTAGACGATGCGTATGCCGCAGTCGCACCCAACCGGGGCCTCGGTCGCACAACAAAAGAGAACGCCAAATGTTCCACCCAAACGCCTTCGCTATGCATGCACGATCCCGCCCTTTGTTCCTCAACTCAACGCCCGTTTCGCACAAAGTGTTTTTTCAGGTCACGCGTGTCCATCCCTGAGCTTGTCCATGGCCTCGAAGTAGCCCTCCATTCTCCACCGCCTCTCCGCTAACCACGGCAACATCTTCTTGTCCAACGGGTGCCACCATTTCGAGTGCACGCTTGCGACACCGCCCTCAACATCCGTAGATAGCGCCATGTGCAGATTCCACGTATTGTTCACGGTAGTCCAGGGCATGTTTCCTTGGGGACGATGCGCATAGTTGAATAAATTTTGCTCGGGGAGGCCGGGAGAGAACCGGTCGGGTGTTTCGAGGAGCGAGAAATAGTAGTTCAGGATTTCGAGGTCGGGCTTGAAGACGAAGAAGCCGGCGTTGAGGTAGTTCTTGTTGGGGAAGTCATGGTTCTCCTCGGTAGGGGGGTAATCGTGTTCCTTCTTCATCTCTGGGAAGCTGGCGAAGGAGTACGTGGTGGGCATGGCGCCTTCATCATCCTTGGTTTCTTCGGGTTTTTGAAGGGTAGTTTGCGTTTGGACGGCAGGGTCGAGGAAAACGCCGTCGAGGGGCCTTGAGAGGACAGTATCGCCATCGATTTGGCAGATGCGCTCGAACTGTGTGAGTTCCCAGAGGCGTAGCTTCGTCATCACGTCCTTCCAGCCGACATTTTCAGTGACGACCCACTTGGGATCGACCCATTCGGCCTCGACGACGATTGCGCCGTCTTTCTGTAGGCGCACACGCTTCTCTTCCGAGACGTTCTTGGTGACGAGGATGATTAGGGGTATTGACTTGTCGCGGGATGAAGTGTCGTTTGCGTGGAGGAGTTGGTAGGTGAGAAGGCGCACGCCGATGAAGAAGGGGTCATCTATGCCCGCGTCTTTGCCGCCGGCGAGGAATGTGGCGAAGGCATACTTTGATTTGACGTCTTTCAGTTCGGCAGGCCGCCACTTGTCGGCGTGTGATGTGTGGGGGAGGACACTCTTCGCTTTGTCGGTGACTTTGCAGACGAGACCGTCGCTGTAGGGGTCGCATCCGGTAGGAAGGGGCGTCCATATTAAGAAGAGGGCGATGATTAGGAGGGCGGTGAGGGAGAAGATTATAGGTTTTGAGCGCAGTGATACGTTAGGAGAGCTCGAGAAGGACGACGGTAAGGAAACCATGTTGGGAAGTAAGCAAACGACTGTGGGTATACGATAGTTCGGAGCGAATGTGAGGGGGAATGCAATGTTCAAGTGCAGTAAAGACAGCGGGAGCGAGGAATGCGGCAGCGGGGGTAGAGTAGTAATACCCTATCTCTGGTGACCATGCCATGTCAGGGAGGGGGCGGGAACGGGAATGAGACGACCATTCTGGGCGGAATGCTTCTAGGCGCCGTTCTCGTACGCTTGCCTGCGCATCATCACCTCTGCGCTAAATCTCCCTTTCATGTTAGCCCCCCGGTATTTCGCTCTACCATTCTGGGTGCCTCTGGCTGCGGATGCCGGACTCAGCGACGCCTCGTTTACGCTCCGTGGCACCGTGCCATCAACGGTCGAGGCGTAGTCAATAGGTAGTCATCGCAGTGCATCGCAGTGCTGCTGAGAGAGCCAGACCGCCTCGGGGTGCGCGGCAGGGGTCCTGGTCTCATTGAGGTCTGCTGGTTGGGCTGCGCTACGTGGCTGGCACAGAGGTGACATGATGTGATGATGCTGTACGAGGCGCAGGATCAAAAGGTTCAAGCGATGAATTGATGTTCATGGGGGAGATGGCCCGTGTGTGATGCGCCGCTGCGGTTGGGGAGTCAGAGGTGATCGTCGCCCGCCTCTTTCATCGGTGGCCGGCTTCGCACGTGGTGACGACGCTGGCGGACGCGGTGGAGACCCAGTGGATAACGCTATCGCCCTAGCGGCCATGGCCTACGTAGATGTTCGCATGCGGCTTCACCTTAATCGTGAACTCATGCCTCGTCGACGTGCTCGCAGCAACAGAGTCGTCGTCTCCGCTCGCGCCAGGCAGCGCGAAAATACCCTTTTTTTTCTCGTTCTGGAGATAAGACGGCTAGGCATAGCGGTCATGTTAAGCATGCGAGAATCCCGTATTTGGCGTTGTTGGCTGGGGTTGCTATCTATATCTATCGCGTTCCTCTCCCTCTCTTGGCCGCTTTGGGTTAGCGTGGGGCTTGATTGGCGGCGGCAAGGGTGATTATTCCTCACACCACCTTTTATTCCTGCGACGGTAGCATTTGGAAGCGATCGCCTCCTCTCGTTCTCTAATATTGAAAATCATCCAGTCAGCATCTGCTCGCCACCTTATTATTATTGTTCTCGCTTTTAGAAATTGAGGGAGGTGTTTGTTTGACGCATCTGATCTTCGGCACGGTTCTTGGAGACTTGTCCCTGCTGGCACCGATCCACCGGTTTTTCGTCGCTCCGTTATGATGGTACGCGTGGTGGTTAGCGGCGTGTGGGATGGGCGAAATAGATGAGCGGGCAGTAGTGCTGCGCATCTGCCGGCCGAGCCCGGATTTCGGCACCCCGGCGCGATGAGACCATGGATGCGCGGCGCGCAAGATGCACTACTGAGCTCAACGATGCTCTACGGATCTGGTGTTGATGCTGCCAGGTACTCGGCGCTCTTCGCCATATTTCAGGATGGGCTCTGTTCGATGATGGTAGGATGCGCTCGCGATGAATGTCATCAATGGCCAACCCTCGCGCATTTGACCTCAGAAATATTCTTCCTTGGACTACGTTAGCCAGATGCTCTTGTCGCGCGGTAGAACAAATGATATCCATTGCTAAATCAGCCTTTACAGCACAGACGGTCGATAGGGCTGACGGAGATGATATCGCGGCGCTGAAACGCAGCGACGGCATGAACTGCCAACGTTACCCCTCCCTCTCGCCCCCTACCCTTTCCCAAAGCCACGTCTCAAGTCCCCATCCTCCCATCCTTGGGAATTAAACATGGAGTCCGGCTGGGATGTCGTTGAAAGAGGGTGACGGCCGGGCGGTAACCTCTACGCACATTTTCGCCCCGCGCGTGGGCGGGGGCGAGATGCATGCGCTCTAATTTCATGAACTCGCCTGCTTACTATACTGCTCGCTTGTTAATGCTAAACTTACAAGATGCTTTGCTCAGCGGTAGTCAGTCTTGAAAGGTTTTCATTCCTGCTAGGCTTGGCTTGCCTTCTCGACCGCCTCGATTTCGGAGACCGGTAGCGGCACCGCGTACGCTAAGAGTTCACAGAGTCGGCTGCGAAAACGCGGTATTGGCGACGAGCGCTTGAATCGCCAACGTTGAAACTAACGCGCGATCGATTTTAAAATTTCCGATGTGTGGAGACGGACAGGTTCAAGGTCAAAGGCAACGCACCTCGTTCTGCGCCTATCAGATGCGCCGGCCATACGTCCGACTGGCTATCGTTGCGTGTCGACTCCAACCAGGTTGCGGGCTCGACAATCTTCCGACCAACGCCCAGGTTGCCATGACATTCTAGGAGTTGGTTCGGCCCGGCTGAGCGAAGCCTAGTCCTCAATCCTTCCTGCTTCAGCCAAGCTTGCAGAGCAATTGGGGCCCCAAATCTGGCCTTGGCCCGCTCCGGATGAGGACAACCATACTGATCTTGCTATGGTTAGTCGCAGTCCTGGTTAGGAACGCTTCAATCCTGGTATGGATCCTTGCTCACACGAATCCCCCTAAGCTACGAGACACATTTAGCCCTAGCAATCCACGCGCCGAATGGTATAGGTAACTGGATTTCAGAATTACTCTAACACTGAGAACCCGGACCCGACCGCGAGCACGATGCGCGATCTTGAATAGATCGCGCAGACAAAGCACCATAAGTTACAAACTGTGCCATTAAGCACCGCTAGCATGCACCACCTCGATGCAAAGCAACTCGGACAGTTCTACCCCTTCACCAATACAGAACGAAGCCCTCTTCACAAACTTTTAGGACAGCTAGTGGATGTTCTTCTCACATCCTAGCATCGATTTAATCACACATGGCGCCGAACCCAACAGGAACACAACAATACAGCCTCAACCCGGATCTCCGCGCTCCGAGGGAACGATGCATCATCGTACGAAATCGCCGGAGGACGTATCACTAAGCTTTGAGCAATCCAAATTAGACGCCTAGACACATATCTGGGAACTCAAATGCGAAGAAGCAGGAAGTGACGATGAAACAGGGGAGATTAATGCAGGATTAGAGTCGCGAGAAGCGAGGCACATCACGGCAGGCTCCAGGCTTAGGGTGTGGGAATTCCGTCGATAGCCCTAGTTAATGAACGGGTATGAACGGCTTAGGATGATCTGTCCTCATCGAATAGAGAGACAGCGACATCCCGCTCAGGCTCGGAAGATGAGGATGATGATGAAAGGAACCAGTTCCAGATCCTCACGCTTTTCACTCCAGAAATGCTCTCCGCACCAAATCCGATGATACGACGGTCTAGGGCAGCTTGTTGGCGGATGCAGAACACGACGGGCTCGATGCCGCCACCTCGAAGTCGCCTTCCGAACTGAAACGACAAGTAGAGAGGCAATCTGATCTTAATCCTGCAGACAGAGCGAAAGCGCCGAAGTCAGAGCCCGAGTTCGAAGTACCAGGTACATCTACCCTTGTTGGTCGAAACTGCACTTCGTTGCTCCCTCCATACCCCACTGTAGCACCGACCTCATGTGTAACTGACTACCTATGGTACGGTTTTACGGCGCTGACAAGCATCTTTGGCAGTCCGTCATGTTGCGCTCGAGGTGTTTGATATTCCGAGAGAGTATAGACGAGCGAAGGTCTGCTCTCGGTGTTTTCCGAAGCCAATAGTGAGAAGTAGGAGCATGGGACGGGGTTGGGAACTGTTTTGACGACGATACCTGGAGTAGGCAGAGAGGAGAAATCGGTACACTTCTCAAACGATGAGTGCTCTGCAGACTCCACAAATGCCTGCTTCGTTTCCGCTCAACTCAATATAACTCTCTCCCTTCACTCGTTCGATCCTAATTCGAACAATGCCCTGACGGGTTTGGACTAACCTTAGAAGACTGGCAGCCCCGGAAAAACGGCAGGCTGACAGCATGGACGAGACTGAACCAATACCGAACAGCTTACGTCTTTTGGGCCATGTGGTAGAATAACCCCCCTCCCCCCCTTGGCGTGGCGAAGGACCCCTGCGCCCCGAAAGAAACGAGAGATACCTCGGATTTGCAGTGACTTTAATCTACCCACACCCACACATCTTCATCTCTCTTAATACATAGGCAACGCTGTATACAAATAGCAATTAAGCTATATAGCAGGCCTTGTCTTAAAACTTCACAAGGTTAGTTGTCCTATATATTGTTTAGCGCTTAACGTGCTTTAGCCTTGCGACCCTATTATCGCTACAATAACGCTGTCTCGTCTTTCCGCTCGCTTAAAGTTAATGCGGATTATTTTCTAAAGCACATTATACTTCTCTGCAGCATTTGCAGGCATTATTCACTATGCGCGTGGTGCACATCGCACATCCTTCATGGGAGTCGGTATATCCAGCACTTCAGAGCCACAGAAGTAGGATAGCGGTACCAGAATGTAACTACAGTAGTAACCCTAGCCTTAGTTAATGCGTTTTCTTACGTATCGCCTAGCTTCTCGTCTTCAGTGGTCTAGCCTTTCCTATAGTAAACACAAGAACCCTGTGTATAGGAAAGAAAGCATTAGCATGCAAATTTACCCACCATTATTGTCGATAATCGACGTTAGCATTAGCTGCAATTGCGTACGTCTATTAGCAAAAGTTTCGTAGAGCATTTCCTTTAAAATAAAAAGATGGCTGCTTATCACGGCGACTTGGTCGAGCGCTGCGTAACGTTCACGATACCCAGAATAGCGAAAGATAAGCTCAGTAGAATTCATTAATTAAACCTACAGAATACTAGACCGCAAGTACAGAGAAATAATTTCCAAGCCTATTGCTTCAATCAGCACTCTTATCGAATGCGACAGCGCCCTTGTTAAGCAGCAGCTTTACTACCTGCTCGTGGCCTCTATATGACGCCGCCCGGAGTGCGTTCCTGTAGTATCCACCCTGTGCGTTGACATCGGCGTCCTTCTCAAGCAGCAGCTTCACCACCTGCTCGTAGCCTCCATATGAAGCCGCCTGGAGTGCGTTGCCGTAGTATCCATCCTGCGCGTTGACGTCGGCATTCTTCTCAAGCAGCAGCTTCACCACCTGCTCGTGGCCTCCTAATGAAGCCGCCTGGAGTGCGTTGCCATAGGTTCCACCCTGCGCGTTGACGTCGGCGTCCTTCTCAAGCATCAGCTTTGCCACCTGCTCATAGCCTTCTAATGAAGCCACCTGGAGTGCGTTGCCGTACCTTCCACCCTGCGCGTTGACGTCGGTGTTCTTCTCAAGCAGCAGCTTCACCACCTGTTCGTGGCCTTCTAATGAAGCCGCGTAGAGTGCGCTGCCGTAGAGTCCACGCTGCGCGTTGACTTCGGCACCATTCTTGACCAGCAGCTCCAGAACTCTTCTCAAGCCAAAGAGGCTTGCGTAATATAGCGGAGTAGGAAGCATCTTCAAACTCTTCTTGAAATCGGGCTCTTCCCATGACTTATCTGGATCGTGTATCCGAAGCCAATTTAGATATGCATCGTTTTTCTCCGAAAGCAGAATCGCCGCTTCTTGAGCGTACCCCTCTGTCTGCTCCCCTGCCCCTTGAGCATGTTCTATCCAAAACCTGGCTGAATAGTCTGCCAGTCTGAACTCTTTCGCATTGTCGTGGTAGAGCATCTTGACTCCCTGAAACTGGAGAAGGTATCCAAGGCAGCTCCTCGCTATAGCATCATGGCACACAGCATGTTGCATGCTGTAGTGTGCCGCTAAGCCTTTTCCGACTCTGTCCGACAGGAGATAACTCTTTGACAGAGTAGTGCGCAAGCGCCACGATTTGTCTTGCTGACCCAGTCTCTCTATCTTTCTCATCTGTAGTCATGGTGACAAGACTAGAGCAGATGTTCAACACATCTAGCGGATCTTCTAGAACTTCTTCGCGATCGAACTTGGCTTCATCTTCTAAATTAATGACCACTATTTCAGCAAGTTCATCGACTAAAAGCGGCCGCGCTGAGAATGTTAGCCACCGCAGAATAGAGACAGCGTACTGCGAATCAGGTTTACTAATCGCCGAAAGAATGCGATCATATGTCTTGTCTAGCGTCGGAGGAAGCGTCCCAAGCGATCTCCGCAGCGATGCTCGGGTACGGCACTCCCCCAACGTGTCTAGCTGGCAAACAGCCCATCGAAACCTGCATTGATCATCAGTCCTACGTGTTCAGGCGAGAGTAAGACAGCACCCGTACATTCCCTGCGCTCCTTTCATGAGAGCAGCCTCGATGTCCTGTCTAAGAGCACGGTGTCTTCCCCACCTGCTCAATTGCTTGTCGTCAGACAATCGTTGCTGTACGTATTTCTGTACGTCTCCGTCCACTAGCTCGCTTTGGAGGCAGAGGATATTCTGCTGACGTATAAACGTCTCTAGTGATCTCTCAATGTCTCGTTCTCTGCGGCTTGTCAGGAGCGTGTGCGAATTCTGAAGCTGCCATGCAGACATTGTCTCGAGGATGTTCGTCAGCTCTGCCTGCTCGGAACACTCATCAAGAGCATCGAGAACGATGTATACGTGAGGAAACTCCTGCATCATCTGTTGCAACACTTCTAAGGGCGCATACAGTGAGGGCTGCCGCTGCCCATTCTCACAAGAGGAGAACGACGTGTCGAGGCTCGTTGGGATCCTAACGCACTGCTGGGAGAGCTGGCAAATCAATGAGCGCACCATTAACTCCGGGTTTTGCTTCTGCAAGTCATTAAAATCGAAGAAGAAGTATGTAACCACCTTGCCAGGATCGCCATTGCAATGCTGAAGCACATTCTCGAGGATGGTCGAGCTGAGGATAGTCTTTCCGCATCCCGGAATGCCATGTAGCCAAAGGAACGATGCGGCATCCGCCTTCCACCTAGTATACTGGTCGCTTTCGAGGAACCAAAGACCAGTATCGTCTTGGCGTTGTTTAAGCGCTTTCTGATAGTTCGTGGAAGGATCCGGTGCGGATAGCCACTGGCGTATCTTTGCGAGTTTTGCATCTACGTATTGCGAATTAGTGGAAATTATGCAGACTGCTTCTAATTGGCTTACCTGTAAGCGGCTGCAGGGTCGACGACACGGCGGCAAGATAGAACGTTAGGGTTGCGATGTAGTTTCGTAAGATCTTGGTAATGTTCTCGACTTTGTCGTCTTGGTGCAGGCTTACTATCGCCTTCTTGCTCTTTGTACGCCAGCTGTCATTAATTACCGGTAGCGTCTTTTCAAGAATAGCGTCTAGTTGCTCTATCTGTTCTTGACACCCATCGATCACAGGTACAAGAGCATCTCGGGTGCCGTTGCCTACCGAGTCCACCTCGATAGCCTGCCGAATTTGATGTAGGGTGGTACTTAACACAGGCAGCTCAGTGTTGATATGTCGAAGGGACTTCGGGACTTCTCCCACGCTAGAGTGGAACTGTTCGAGGCGACCGACGACCCTCGCACTAAAGTCGACGAGCTGGACGATGCTGGCGACAACGCCTACTGTAGCGAGAGCCTCAGCCATTGTAGCGCAGACTGCTGGTTGTTTCCGCAAACGCCTCGATGTACATTCGTTGCAGTGGAAAGTCGTTCAAGAATAAAAGTAGCAAGGTAGGAGGAATTTAACAGAGTAAGCAATAGAGATAGCTGCACACATTAAAACGTCGGGTTAAGAAACTAGCAATGTTAAGGCTAAGGAAATAGGCGCCAGCGGGCCTGAGCGCTACCGGTAATGCGACGGAATTTCATTCGACCGACGGCCGCATCCAATCCTCGTTGACAGAAATAAACTGAGCCACGTGTGGCGGAACTTTGATTGTGGGACCCACTAGCCACTTGTATCGAGTATCATCGCTATTCCGAAACCGCTCGACGAAGTTGCAGCGATAGACTATCGTCTTTTCGGTTTTTGAGAAGTGCTCTGTGGACTTCCTTTCTATTAGCAGGTGCAGTTTTGCTTGTGTTAATCATCCACGATGAGGGCAGGTTGCGTCGCAAGCCGACGCTCCTTTCTCCCCCGCACAGGGCTGTCATGTTTGTGCTAGAAAAGGCTAGAGCGCTAAGGCAAGAAGCCGCGGCGATATGTAAGTTAACGTTAAGAAAACGCACTGAGTAATGCGGAGTTGACCGCGGGGTTACATAATCGTACGGCCAATTCCGCTTCCGTGGCGGAGATGTGCTCTACGCCATAAATATAAGAGATAATGGCTAATAAGACGGAAGAGAGGCATTATATAATTTATAGAACTAACATCTACTAATATTTAGCTGGCATAAAGACTAGGCAGCGTTATTGTAGCGATAAAAGCTATCGCATAGCGAAAGGACGTTAAGTATTAAACAGCGTATAAGACGACTAACCTTTTGTAATTTTTAGGTGAGACCTGCGATATTGCTTAAATGCTACCTAGATAGAAGGCCACTAATTTATTAATTAAGATATTATTGTGTATCTAGATTGAAGTTATTGCAAAGTCGAAGTATCTCTTGTTTCTTTCGAGATATAGGGGTCCTTCGCTACACAGGGGGGGGGGGGGTTACTGCCTATATCAAGCTCTATAAACATACAATTTACGGCTCGGTCAAGTAACGGGAAAAGGCCGCCCCAACTCTTCGATGAGCTTCCGACTCTTTATTCTCGAGCCATTTGTGCATGCAATGCCACCTCGGAAGCGTTGAGCCGCTAACCAAATATGTACTAGCCTGGCTGCGCCGTAAGCCCAGGCACCAGTGACAGCTGTGCCACACCTGTCCGCAACTTTCCCATCTTCTGTGCAGTGCCGTACGACACCGGATATAGTTCATGGGCTGGTCTAGTACTGTACAATTCTTGTTGGTCTAGGTACTCTGTGCAGTCGGTTCGCAGGGGCTCGCGACTAGGCACTCTACACTGTACTTTTAGCTTCCACCTCGCACAGTTGCAGGACCAACATCCTCGTCACTACCATGCAGCTCCTTGACTTACCACTTGAGCTATTCCGCATCATACTATACCACTCGATCGCGGTGCGAGGGATGGCGCGCGGAGTGAGGCTCAGACTGGTCAACAGTGAGTACCGGCCTCCATTGAAGTATTACCAGCAGAACCTGATGCTCCGAATGCAGGACTGTTTGCGGCAGAGGTCGTTGAGACGATTCATACTTTCAAGATGCTTGATCAACCCCTCGCATCTTCAACCACCCTCGACAAGGCCAAACCAATGCCCCATTTCGCAGCATCATATCTCAAATATCGCGTTCTTGGCGAGCCAGAAAATGGAAACGGGGTACTTATTTGTATCAGAAAAGTTTCCGAGCGCCTCCGCGAGAACATGAGATCCTCGAGCCAAGAACATGCACATATACTTGGCTTGTTGTGTGGTTGGGCAGTTGAAGGTCAAGGCACCCTCAGGAGGATTTTCCGCACACCACCTCATCCTATCAATGAAGTCCTCTCCGACCATGTCGTCGCGGCGGCCATTCGTGTCGGGAATGTCCATATCACGAGAAACTGGTTAGCTGAAGTCGGAAGAGGCGCATCCGGCCCGTACAGTTGGATCTTCGGGCACTCTACAAATCTGGTTTTGCGTTACGGTACTCAAGAGATTGTGGAACTTTTTCTCAAAGGCAGGCATATTGACAGATGCAGTGCATTTATTCAAGCCGCAAGAGACGGTCGGGAAGATCTAGTCCGCTCTCTCTTCAATTTTGAGATCGCCGAGTTCCCTTGGCGTTTCGCAGATCCAAGCAGCAACGAGAGCAGGTCACAACCTCTGAAGAAGGCTTTGCATACACCTAGCATCGCAATTTGGAACTATGTCTTGGGGTTACGAAAGGTTCATGGGCCGCAAAAGCCCGTAAGCTGCAGGTTTTCAACGAGGCTGCTTATACGTTGCGCATCGCATGGGTGCGCTGTCATGGCTCGGCATCAACTGCATCTTGGGGCTGATGCCAACGGAAATACCAACACCCCGTTCCTGTCTGAGCGACCCATTATCGACGCTTGCACACGAGGATATCCTGAAATCGTGCAAGCATTGCTGGAGTACAACGCGGATGATGATGGGGCCATGGCGGCAGCCGCAGCTTCGGGTCACTTGGCGATTGTCAAGATTCTTCTCGATAACGGCTGCGACACCACGGATGCGCTGGTGAAGGCAGTTGCGGGAGGCTACAGGGATATTGTTGAGCTTCTGCTAGACAATGGTGTAGTGGTCAAAAACGGAGATCATCTTCAATTGGCTATCTATCGCGTTTTCGAGCTGGAGCATACTGCCCTTTTACATCTATTAAACGAGCGAGGTTTGGGTTCGTAATTACCAAACGTCTCATTTTCTCATGGCTTCATTCGCACTTCTCATATCTCATCCTTGAGACCTCTTGTCAACCCTACATTCGAAGCGATGAAATGAAGCCTATGTCGGTCTCCCGTCCCGTATGCACTTCTTGAAAGCCGGGTGGTCTGCAAGCTTCCTAAACGCCGTCTTCATCGCCTCTCGACTTCCCGCAGTTCCGCTTCCTTTGGGCGCCAACTTGAAAAGATTTTTGGAAGAGTTTGCCAACAAGCTGGCCAGACGTGGCGAAAATCGCGAGATGTGAGGGATAGCACGGGAGAGCAGCGACCCCGCCATCCGCGCAGCGGACAGTCCAATCTCGATAAAAATGGCGAACGGATTCCGTTTTTCAATAGTTTCCACCCCATGTTCCTCCCGCTTTCCTGCACCGGTCATGTCACAGAACTCTTCTCCGCTCAGTGACTCTTCTTCCTCTTCTCTCTTCGCAACAGTCGTCTTCGTAATGTCCCTCTTCAAGGCATTTTCAACCCTCTTCCGTCTCTTTTCGTACTCTTTCTCCTTTACCAAAAGTTCGTCTCTCTTTTTCCGTTGACACCGGGCTTCAACTGTTCCATTTTCATTCCTTTTGCAGAAATCATGGGTGTTCCAGTATTTAAGGTCTAGATGATCCATTCTCTCCATGAAAGCTTTCATGTAGGCGTCTTCGTCCTGAAATTTTGAAAGATTAGCCTTTGCAGGAAGGAATTACAAATTGTTCCGATAACGTGTGGGAAAACTCACTACCCCATCTCCAACATCGTCAATGTTGATGTCTGATGGCCAGTATTCCAAAAATCCATCGTCTTCGACAAAGTCCGCGTCAAAGTAGCATGCACTCATGTCCATATAACTCTCAATATCCGCGTTTCCTCTCTTTTCAAGGCCTCTCTTCTTTGTCGGAATTAGTCCAGCTATCTGTTGACCGGCAACAATCACCGAGGCCATTCCACATTTGTAGCTCTTGACCCTCTTCTTCTTTTCTTGTTCCTGCTTCTTCTTTTCTTCTTCCTGCTTCTTCTTTTCTTCGTCTAACTTTCTCTGTTTCTCTTTGTATTCCTCTTCAATCTTTGCTTTTCTTGCATTTCTTTCTTCCTCTTTCTTAGCTCGCTGCTCCTTCCTATCTTCCCATGCCTTCTTAAACTTATCTTTAGACTTCTGCATTCTGCTCTTCTTTTTATTCTGATACTGTCGGGTTGGCTTGCATTTTCTCTTTGCCTTGCCGTCTGGACCCGTAGTGACCTCAGTGTACTGATGTTTCTCGTCGCACTTCGTCTTGTCATTTTCGTCTACGTCTAAACATCTGGGTTTAAAATTCGAGTCATTTTCCTTCCCGTCGGGCCGAGTCTCTGATACCTTTGGCGGTTTACAATCTTTTGTGTCGTCGATCGCACACTTGAGATCTTTGGTATCGGCGTCTATTTTCTGCGGGCCTTCTTTGGCATCGAGGATAGTGTCGGTTGGGCAACCCTTCTGCTTCTTGTCTGGATCCTCACTACCCTCCCCGTTTTTGAGACAGATGGCATGGAGAGGATCTGCCTTCATACCAAGAGGGCAAGGGATGCAGCGGCGACAGTTAGTGGGGTCTTTAATTCTATTTCCCTTGCAGCGCTTTTTGCAACGGTCTTCACAACCCTCACTATTGCCTGCGCGGACTAGAACGTTGTGAGATATGCCCTTGAAGGAATACCGCTCTGTAACGGGGTCGTGTTGGGCGATAGTAGGGTCTCCCATAAGATTGGGAACGGCATGAGTTGGGATAGTTTGAAGATGTAAAAGCAAGCCAAGCCAAGCCACAAGATTCTTCATTACGGTGTTCACAGGAACAAAAGGGGCCAGGATAGCAAAAAGAAAAAGAACGAAAAGGCTTTGAAAACACCTGAGGCTGAAATTATATGTCCCTTCGTCCTTCCATTGAGAGTATATGTAATACTCTTCAGTTCATTCCAGATCATCGATTCCGCGGTGAGGACAGATATGTGAAACCATCCGTTTGTTCAGAGGAGTGAGGTCTGATCAGCCGAGTCTCCAACACGTGTCAGTCTAAAACAGAGAACCACGGTTAAATTTGGTTCTCTTACGGCGTGGGTCGAGTTGTCCGGAGGCGTGGGTTCGAGCCGCCCATGCCGCCCATCCTTCTGGCCAACCGTGGGATATAAACAGAGATGAAATATTGAGGTTCAATCGCGCGTGGGCCAATTCACAATATGGTGTTTCAGCCTGAACCATTATGTACAGCCCGAGCTACACGCCGCATCCTTCCAACAGCGTCATGCGGATTTCAGGTTCCCTGAAAAATGTCTCGGGTACCACGCATCTGCTCGGCTCATACTGAAACAAAGTATTTGTAATATAATTTCGCATCTTAACGGGGCGAAGTCCGCAAGGCGTTATGGAGCGCTCCCTTACAAGGGGTCTTAACCTAGCCGTACTAGCTAGTGCTTTCGTCCTTGCGAACACGTACAACGCTAGAGATAACAATTTTGGCTCCGATTTTATTCTATTAAAGCGCCCTTTAAGCCACCATACCTTAAGAGATTCTTCATTCTGATTATTCAACTTACAACTTAAAAATTTCATTCATACGTCCGCTTTTTCGGGTCCCTCTTTCCCATAATGCATCTACTAAAGGCCTTACTTATCGCGACGGTCGCGCAACAAGCTATTTCCATACCTCTACAAGCCGAGCCGCTTCGTCTACTCTCCACGCAATTTTCGAAAGCCTCACATTTCTCAAACTCGAAGCTTTCCACCCGTCAACACCTTGGAATCCAAGAACGCGCAAACTCTTTCTCGAAATGCTCAGGTTTTCGCAAGCGACAGCCTGCTGATGAGGAGGCTGCCGAGCAGGCTGCCGAAGCAGCTGGCTGTTGGATCCTTCAAGACGCCTCGAACAACGATGTGCGGTGCGCACTCGTGGACAATAACAGCCTCGGCAAGGGCGCCTTTGGTTCCGTTTTCAAATGCCAGCTCGAAGATGGACAGGATATTGCTGTGAAACGATACGAGA
The DNA here is from genome assembly GCA_010405425.1 of Lentithecium fluviatile CBS 122367. Classification (NCBI taxonomy): domain Eukaryota; kingdom Fungi; phylum Ascomycota; class Dothideomycetes; order Pleosporales; family Lentitheciaceae; genus Lentithecium; species Lentithecium fluviatile. The sequence continues at coordinate 480,585 of MU005589.1, forward strand.
AAGAAGATCATGTCAGATATGCTGATACCAGTTGGAACATTCTCAAAGACCTGAGTCACGAAAACATCGTTAAAATAATAGCGCATGGACGAATTGAGAATCTACCGGCCCAGGCTATGGAGATTATTCCAGACGGTGACCTCGAGCCCAGGATGAGCAGCGGACAGTATAAAGGAAAGGAGAATGAGCAAGCGCTGAAGGAAGTCGGGAATCAACTGCTGAATGGATTCGCCTACATGCATTCAAAAAAAGTTGCACATCGAGACCTCCGCGAAGGGAATGTTATGTTTAGCGGAAATACGGTCAAAATTGTTGATTTCGACTGGGCAGTAAAGGACGAGCAAACCGTAGAAAGGGTCATAGGCGGAGAGTATGGTCTGGCAGCGCCTGGTAAGTGGCTGAGCTATTGTCCTACTAAAGAAATTACTTACGTTAATGCATATACAGAGGCTATAGATTGGACGGCCTTTGATAGCACTCAGCAGAAACCAGTCGACGGATACAAAATAGACCCGTATGGGAGTGACGTCTGGACGTTGGCTCTTTTACTAATTCGCTTGACGACGGGCCAAGGATGGGCGCACGGTACTCCGAGCACCCCCGGCGGTTGGGAAAGGCCGGAAGAGTTTCCAAACGGTACAAATCCTCATATGAAATCAGTATGGGAGAACGATGATGCAGACGCGCGAGTCAAATTGCTAAAGGAAAAATGGCCCGATTTCACTCAAGAATTTCTTGAATTGCTGGGGGATATCTTCTGCAAGCAAGCGCAACGAATTATGATGGAGCAATTCAAGCAAGACTTCCTAGATGTCAAAATCTACTGTTGATGGTAACGATTTTCTCATGTCCTGTATTGCCTTTGAGGCCACCTGTTCAAGGAGTTGCAGCACTTGTATAATTTTAGTCTTTTGATTCTTTCAACGAGCTCCAAATGACACGAATTTTCCTCCCGGCGTTTTGGAGAACAGCTGGAAGCGATACTCTAAGATCAATCTGCATCATTCCTGCGACTTTTATGGACTCCAGCATATGCCGAGCCGATACGATCGAATGTGAAATCACACCAGATCACTTATCTTATCGTTGAATTAGTGTGATAATGAAGATTTTGTGGAGACTCACTGTGGGAATGTGGCTGAACATGCGTGGTTTTTAACGTTCAAACGTTGGGTATACTTGAGTGTGCTCTCAATCCACCTGACGCTGCTAATTGATCCTGCTCAGGTATGGAGCTAAAGGTTAACCTAGTGACAAGTTTTGATGCGCTCGTGCAAAGGGAAGTCCTTCGAGATATTATCAACTATGGATTGTTTTCCTAGTATATACATCTTTGCATTGGAGTTTCAGAAGACGAGGAGAAGAAATGAACTATATCTATGATTCGTCTGCCACGACAGAAACCCTCCTCCTTGTAAACTTTCACCATCGAAATGAACAGACGTTACGCCATGATAACTCAAGTCTTCCTCGGATTCTCGTCAGATGGATTATAGGGGAAATTTTCAAAGCAACCCCACTCTGGGCACGTCATTGCCAGGGACGGCATCCGGCATAGTAGGTTCTTCGCCAGGGTCACAGCCACTGAAACCCCCCATGCACGCGTCTCGCATTTCGTAACTCTTCCAACCGTCCCCTTTTAGCCCCTCAAATACATTTGAGCAGCTGTCTTCGACGTATGCACCCTCGATCTCAGTGCTCGGGTCGCAGTCCTCCGAGGTGAAGAAGACGACGTTTTGGGATTGGGCTATCATACTGCCATCTTGGTATGCAGAGAGTGCTTTCTCTTCGCGAATCCCTTCTAGTGTTTCGACTTCGAGCTGTTCCGCGACATCACCCCGCTTGATGCACCCTATATGAAGTTCAAGGTCGAGTTCTGGTTTGAGGGCGTTATCGCCAGTGCAGTCTTCGCTTGACCAGACCGTGATCCCGATTTGTCCCTGAATAGTGACCTGGGACATGGTGATTGCTAGGATAAGGATGACAGGGAGACGGTGGCTTAGCATTGAGGGCTTGTGGAGGCCAAAATCCTTAGATGATTAGAATTAGGTGGACATGCATCTGACTTTGGTTTTTTACCTGAGAATGGAAAACTAGGTCTAAAGAACTTGCAGTTAATGAATTTCCTGGTTTAAATGTTGGAGGGTGGAGGACTGACAGCGGACTAGAGATATGTGGAAGGGACCTGGGGCTAGGTCGAAGAACGCCGTAATTGACATCGAACGTGTCCTTACTTTGCAATTGTACACGTGGAGTCACAATGAAACATCCCCTTCCGCTTTGAACATAGCGTAATTATCTGAATCTCTTCGACAGTGTGGCGGTGCAACAAGGTGATGTGGCGAGGGCAAGGAGGAATGCGGTAACTCGTTAAAGATGTCGCAGAGCTGTGGGTACAGGAGCATTGATAATTTCATTATTAGGTAGTGCTTTGAAGGCTATCTGGCATGAGCAGGGTTGAGCAATCAGAGCTCAATCTAGTCACTTAGGCGGGTTCGTGTCTAACAAGTTTTCCTGGTTCTATCCACACTGATTGGATCTCTTCCTTGGGGACTTAGCTGCAGATATACGAATTGGGCAATAAAGGAAGGTACCTCTGTCAGCTCACGCGGCGCATCCACCCAGACATGACCCCTTTTCCACTGACTTCTGTCACTATCCTGAACGTTTACTGAGGTGAATTTACTTACCCTATATTTCCAGCTTCCCTTCTCAAAAAGCCGTTCCAATAGGTCAGAAAGCTTTTGACCATCGATATACCTCCCAGAGGTCCCTTCAATCCACTGGTACATGTTGATAAGTGGCGGTTGCTGGGCTGCGGGGGAGAAATGGGATGCTGTATGTTTTTATTCGTATGCTACGCGAGCAGCAATGTGTGAGCCGTCTTGTGATGCGGCGCAGCCTCTACCCAATCAGGGACGTCCACGTCAGCCGTTTGCGGGGGGGGGGGGCGAGAATGACACGGGTTCTTGAAGGCAGTCATTGCGAAACCCATCAGACTTCGTGAGTGGCTCTTTCAACAGTTCGCGAAGTTTCTTAGTATCAACATATCTATCTTCGATCGCCTGGATTTTTTGGGAGATGGGAGCAATGGCTAATGAATCGCCGCATTTGTCTGACCTCTCAGAGGTTGATGGACTGCTCGAGGACATGTTTTGGAGTATGTCTTGATTCCTACACCGGCTGGGTTGTGGTGCTTGTGGTGTGTTGGGGCGTGGTGCGGCGCAGCAAGTTCTGCCTAATTCGCGATTTTCGCGTGAGAGCCTTGCAGGGTATTTCGCCGGATAGAACTGGAAAATGTGCGGCACGGGTGGGCGGAGAGCAAAGGAAATCCGTCTGGAGAAATATTGAATATACAAGCTGTCCGAGACCTGAGGAAGAAGGAAGCGACCAAGTACGACAATGGACAACCGGAAGTTCAAAACAAGACATTACAATTACCAAATGGTCTAAAGAACGTATGTACCAACAACCCACCGATCCTGCGCGAGAAAAGAAAAGTACGAGACATACTGTAAGCGAAACCACCCAAGACACCCATCACTGCCACATTCTGTCCCACTCCACTGCTGCTGCCTAGTAATACTTCGGATTCTGCGGATCCGTCAAATCAAAGATGACCGCCGAATGCGGCTTCGCCCCACCCCGATTCCTATAGGCTCCATTGAAATCGATCGACCGATTAAAGCTCAAGCTCCCGTCCTCCAAAATATCAATCCACTGCGCCTTGAAATCCGCCGGGGTATTCACAACCCCAATTTCACCCGTTTGCACGAAGTAATCCGTGACGAGCAGATTCTTCTTATCGGGCGAGATCTTGATATAGTGCGGGCCGACGATGCCCTGGTTCTCGTCGGGGTCGTCGAGCCGCTTGACGTTGTTGAGGTCTGAGATGTCGAGGGCGGCGACGTGGTTGCCGAGGGTGAGCGTGAAATAGGCAAATTTGCCATCATCGGTGATGTCGCTGTAGATGGCGAGATTGTCGCGGGCGCGGGGGCCGAGGTCGAAGAGGAGCTCTGCGACGCCGCGCTTGCCGTTGGGGCCGGTGCGGAAGGGGTAGATGATCCAGACTTGACCGGGACCGACGGCAGTGGCGAGCGCGGCGGACTCAGGGTTGCCCGGGATGAACTTGACGTCTTGGATGCCCGCGCCGTTGGGGATGGTGATGGTGGAGATGATCTTGCGCGAGTCGAGCTCCCAGAGGCGGAGGGTGTTAGCTTTTTGGATCCCGACGGCCGAAGCGGGCTTGAGAATTGTGACAGGGACGACGAAGTCAGAAGTTAGAATGAGCTTCTTGTTCCAGTCGATGCTGAGGCCGTGCGGGGAGAACTGCTCCCCCAGGATGTTGAGCGTGGAGGACACGTCTTCGGGCCACTCGTGGATGATGTTGAAGTTGGCGTCAGTCTCGACGAGGCGACCTGGGGAGGTACCGACAGCAGCTAAAAGGGGTGTTAGAGGCACGTCGAAGGATTATTGGGTGAAGGGTGACTCACAGCCCATGTAGGTGATGAAGAAGCCGCCATCTGGCTTGGCGCGAATCTCATCAGTGATCGAGGAGAGCAAGGCGCGGTTGCTCTTCTTGAACTTGGGCTGGTAAGGGTTGGTTGTGTCAAAGTAGTAAGCAGTGTCCTATCCAGTATTAGCCCTGCTGTCGGAAGCTGCAAGACGGAGCATGTGACTCACCTGAGTCTTCAGTAACGACAGCAGACCACCTCCAACAAGCGTCTTCCCATCAAGTGAGCTACCCAAATGATGCGGCGAGTTACCACTGGATGGCACATCGGTGATCCAGAGCAGGGTACCGAAGGTGTCATCGTCAAGCGAGTAGGTAGCAAGGAAGTCCTTGTGCTGATTGTCGCCAGCAGCAGTCCAGAAGTAGCCAATCTTCTTCGGCTTCAGCTGCTGGTTTCCTTCGAATGGCGGACTTTCAAGCGGAGGAGTGGGAATCTGCAAGATAGGGAGAGGAGGAGCGTTGGTCGAAAGAGGCTCAGTGACCCCTGGAATGGAGGGGATGAGGGGAGGCAAGGAGATCGCACCAGCCGAACCGGCCAGCACGGCAGACAAGAGGGCTTTTGAGAGCATATTGACCAGAAAGTAAGCGGCAAAGAAGTAGATCTGAGAGGCTTTGAGCAAGTTCTGAGCTGGTTGCTCTCCTCTAAGGTGGCCCGCCTCTCATATTTATATGCGGCATACCTGCTCGTCCTTGCGGTGCTTCAACGAGCCCCAACTTCGACTCTCGGCCCCATCATCTTCCGCTGAACATCGCAATCTCTAGTTTCACTGGCATGGATGATGCTATCAAGCCCGATGCTGACGATGAATATCGACTTCGTCCTCAAACTGTCGAATGGATCATCAGGAGGAGGAGCGTGGTTACTACGTATCGCCGACCTGAACCATTACGATCGGCCTCTGCTAGGAAATGTGATACTCCAATACGGACAACGGCTGCACGTTGAATTCTTCAAGCTTCAGGAGATCGTCGGGGTGCATGTCTCTGCATGGAGCTATGGCAGAAAAATGGTCCGAAAATGGTCCCGTGGCACAAACACGGCAGGGAGCGTTAACCAGCATGTGCCGTTTTGGGCTTACTGGGGTGGTATACGGGATTTGCCAATGGCAAATCCAGGTCTGTGGACGCCGACTGCAGCCCTTAGGCAGATGTTAGAGATCGGCACGGCGCGCTCCCGATGAAAGTTTGGGTCGGTGACTCCAGGTACTTGCCCCATCCATCGATTGTTTCTACCTTCAATAGATTGCCGAGGGAAATTTCCAAGGAAATCGTGGAGTTCGGCAGGGGATGTTGCGTAACGAAACTGCCATTGCTGGTACCGCAGACTGCATGCTTCGTTCCCATAGCGATGATTACAACATGGCTGGAGGATGCCACAAGGTAAAGGTAGACATAGGGCGTGTACACATGTTCAGCGCTGATGCGCCAGGAATTTGGCAGCCGCCATGTGTCTGGCAAGAGGTTCTCGAACTATCCCCTTCAGCAATACCGACCCCTAGTCAGCTATCCAAATGCAAAGTGCGGTCATCCTTTGCCAGGATGGTGCCATCTGCCTCCAGGAGAAAAAAGCACGTACCCTTTCCGATACAACGCCCGATTTAAGCTTAAAAGCAAGTGACGATCGCTGCAGCCTTGGCTTAACTTTAATTGTGTGTTCCTAGATTTGGTGGGATCGGCATCTGCAACACAAAGTGCCAAGCATCGCGACATTCTCGGCAGTGATTACGCACTCTAGTTCGCCGACCACCACGGCCATCCGCCCCTGCGCTATGAAGAGGAGGAAGCACTCCATCACACAAATGCGTGGAAATGTGGCTTGCGCATGGAGCTAATCGCAATACTCGGGAATCCGAAAGACATCGGAGGATAGTGGAGGGTGGAGAAATCTAGGTCTCGTTTGCAGAGCCGGCCCATGAAGGGTCCGGGAGTTGACAAACGCGCTCCGCGGACGATCACTTCGTCACGGGAGTTTGTATCTATTGGGTATAAAGAGCGACTTCCAGAGATGCACGGCCGACGTATCTTTGCATTCCTTCGTTTCCTGTTACACGTACTTTTTCCCTTTTGCTGCACGATGAAGTTGCAAAGCCTTGTCACTGCCCTGTTCTCTGCACACGTCACTTTAGCGGCTGTTGTGAAGCGGGACTCCGGGTTCGGAAATGGCCAGCCCATCGATGGAAAGGGCAAGGGCGCGCCAATTCTCGGTATGCCAAAGACCACGGTGCGACTTTCAGCTCTGACATAACCTAGGCGGTACCAACAACCAGGTGGACATCGAAAATCCCTCCAACCTCGGCGAACAAAGCACCGACGCTGGTACCGTACCGAATCTAAAGTGGCGATTCTCCGATTCGAAGACCAAGATTTTCAACGGAGGCTGGGTCCGAGAGCAGGTCATCCAGGATCTGCCGCAGAGCCATGACATCTCGGCGGCTCAGCAGCACTTGAAGAAGGGTGCAATTCGGGAGCTTCATTGGCATAGAGTGGTGAGCTTAGAAATGACAGCTGCAATGTCCTGGATGGTGCTGATGAATATAGGCTGAATGGGGTTTCGTTTATGCTGGCCGCGTTCTAGTCTCCGCTGTTGATGAAAATGGTAGGTATCAGGTTGACGAGCTCGGGTACGGCGACATTTGGTACTTTCCCAAAGGTCAAGCGCATACCGTACAAGGTCTTGATGACGAGAATGAGTATCTCCTGGCCTTCGATGACGGGGATTTCGACAAAGTCGGGACAACATTCAACATCGATGACTGGATCGCGAAGACGCCGAAGTCCATCTTGGCCAAAAACTTTGGTCTCCCCGAGTCGGTCTTCGCAAAGGTTCCGTCCCCCAATCCGTACATTCTAAACAGCACCGTCAGCAAGACCAATGTCACTGGTGGGAATGGTCCGCTCCTTGGTAACAGCTCCTACGTGTACCACACCTTCCAGCACGAGCCGGAGAATGTTCCAGGTGGTGGAGGGCTCTTCTACAAGATCGACTCAACCAACTTCCCCATCTCCAAGACCATAGCGGCTACTTTTGTGGTGCTCGAGCCGAAGGGGCTGCGGGAGTTGCATTGGCATCCCACGGTAAGCCGAAGATTCAAAGAGTGTTCTGAGCATTTGCTGACTGATCGTAGGCCGAAGAGTGGCTTTATTTTCACGAGGGAGAGGGCCGGGCGACCGTATTCATCGGTCAGGGCAACTCCCGCACCTTCGACTTCTCTGCTGGTGATACCGCGGTGTTTCCCGACAACAGTGGTACGTCCAGTATTTGAGTCATTGCCAAGGATATGCTGACGGTTGTAGGCCACTATATCGAGAACACCTCCGCAACCCAGAACCTTACGTGGATCGAGATTTACAAGAGCGATCGCGTTGCGGACGTTCCGCTCACCCAGTGGCTTGCTCTTACGCCGGCAGATATTGTAGCCTCCATCCTGAATCTTCCTCTCGACGTCGTGCAGAACTTGAAGAAGGAAAAGCAGGTCTTGGTCAAGGGTAACTGATGGGCCTTGGGACGTTCGGAGGAAGATCGGCGAAGGCAGTGGTGGAAGTAATCTTATTTGACTCTCGCGTACAATTGTAATCATAATACTTTCTTCGCACTTCTTGCACTCTGTCTTGACGTTGAATGATGGAGTGGCATGTTTTCAGCGTCGAATAGTTAGAGCCGGAATTTGGAGTCGCTTGCTGATGAACGTGTTCGGCTAGAGTCGCTCACCGCCTGGCGCACGTCCCCACCTGGCGCCCGAAAATCATCATGTACACTCAAATCGTTTTGAGGCTCTTGTGCCACACAGAATAGATATAATAATAAGATTTTTAAGACTAATAGTATTTGTAGCGATTGTATTAATTTGGCTTATTTAGATTATGTGAGAAGCTGTTTGGGGCGGCGTATTGCACGACTAGAGCGAGACGTTGGTAAATCCTCATTCTCTACCTTAATAGGATCCTGAGCAGCTATCAGAGGATCTG
>MU005589.1:490677-590230 GCA_010405425.1 Lentithecium fluviatile CBS 122367
ATGGCGCCGCGACAGCGTTGACTGGTTACAACCGTACAATTTCGCATAATCTGAATATTGAAAAGATTCTCTAAGCTCTAGTGAATTTAAAGCTTCAAGAGCTGCCTCGATACCTGCCATGGTGGATGAGATAGAGCGTTTTGAAGTTTGGATGAAAAATGGTGTTCGCGGGCGCCAGGTGGGGACGTGCGCCAGGCGGTGAGCGACTCTATTTCTCGGAGTACAGATTGGTAAGCGGGTTTGGTTCGGAGGGCGTGTCGTTCGCTACGCGGTCGTACGTACGGCTTTGTAATGAGTGCAGCATACGGAAGGGTGAGAGGACGACTGTTGTATAAAAAGAGAGAGCGAAGTCGTGCTTGAAGACACAGATATCCAGTTCCCTACTCGTCCAAAGTTCATCGTATCTCACCACATCCGGCTGCAACAATGAAAGCCCTCGTCCTCGACGCGGAAGCGCGAGCCGCCAGCCTTTGCGAGATCCCCGAGCCATCGCCGAACTCAGATGAAGTTCTTGTTCAAGTCGAAGCGATCTCACTCAACCCCGTCGACCCTCTTTACGTCCAGCATCCTCTCGCAAAGTCTGGGCGGACAATTGGCTCTGACTTTGCAGGAAGAATCGCCTCTCTCGGATCAAACGTCCAACCCACAGGGCATCTCAAGATTGGCGATCGCGTGGCAGGGTTCTTGCAAGGCGCAAGCAGCGTCAACGACCGACCGGGCGCGTTTGCAGAGTATATCGTCATCCCGTGGGATCTGGTCTGGAACGTACCCGAGGAGATGAAGCTGGAAGAAGCGGCAGGCGTTAGCTTAGTGGCTTTGACGGCCGCTCAAGGGATGTGGTACCGGCTGGGACTGAAGGCTCCGTTTGCGTACGACGAAGGAGAGGTCCTTGGCGAACACCCAGAGTGGATTAGCAATCGACTGGCAAGTGGAGGTGACCCAGAAATAACCAACTTCTTCATATACGGCGCATCCACATCGGTCGGTCTGCATGCAGCGCAGATGGTCCGGCTCAGTGCAAAGGCAAGCGGAAAGAAGGTCAGACTCTTCGGTGCGGCGAGCAAGGCTCGTTGGAGTATGCTCAAGTCAGAGCCATATGCATACGACTTCCTCGTTGACTATCGCGACAATGACTGGCCTGGGCAGATTCGACGAGCGTCAGACGGCGAGGGTATGCATTTGGCGTACGACTGCATTTCGGAGGATGATTCGGTGGCAATGGTATCGTCGACTTTATCCGGCAATGGAAGGATCGCAATTGTGCGGTCAAGGGCAGGCGGCGCCTGGGAAGCTGATCATCTTCCCACGGAGCCTGTATACGGGGCTGTCTGGGAGGGACTCGGCGAAGAAGTTCGCTATCAAGGCTTTACTATCAAGCGGTCACTTGCGGCGCGGAAATTCGCGGTCGATTTCTACAGGTGGCTCGGCTCGGCTGCGGGATCTAAGTTGATGCCAGTCCCGAGTAGGTTGATGCCAGGTGGGTTGAAGAAGGTTGTTGACGATGGCTTCAAACTGCTCGGTACGGGTAAAATGGAGGAGAGACAAGTCAGCAGATCTGAGGAGTGGATGAGACCCGTAAGTGCCGAGAAGCTTGTGTACCGACTCTGAAATGCCGATTAAGACGATGAGTGGAGTTTGAGAGAGACAACGTGTGCCTAGCCGGATGTCGCCACAGCCTGTCAATCATTCTGACGACACTAATTCTATGACGGACTCTTCTGCATCGCGTCCGGATACCGAAGTCGCAGTGATGTTATGATATCCGTGGTGATGCTATGGTTTGCACGCTTGTAGTGTCGAAAGGTGTGGGAGGGTTGACGGAGTGGGCGGAGCCGAAATGTGGGTCCGCCGACAGCTGTGATTGGCCGACTTGGCGATCGTCACTGCCGCTTCTGTTTCTGTTGTCGCGACGCCTTACACCTCACACATCACCACTGCCACCACTGCGTCCCTTGCGTCCCTGAGTGTCATCACGGTTGTCTCAAATAATGCGCTGCGGCGATCTCACATCATCCAAATGGGGATCGCCCAGGTCACATGCTGTTCCAAGGGAGCACTTGAGATGTTTTCACTCGTCATCTGGCAATTGCGCTCAGGGAGAGAGGCACGGTGCGGCATGCAAGGCGCAAACGGAGGGCTTTCCATGCCACACCCACCTCAAGACACAAATGCTGAGATCTCTCTTGCCATCTGTTATCTACGAGGTCGTCTCCAGCCTTTGGTGGCCCTCTACTCCCACTGTCGATTCCTTCCCTCTGAACACATGATGTTTGTTTGCATGACCGAGAAAACGGAGATTGCCCTGACGGAGGACTATTTTATACCTGCATCGTCCCCCAGTTTAAGGCTGCTGTTTAGTAGATGCCTGCCACCATAGCGGGTGTCCACCAGACCAAGTCCCCACCACCCGACATCTGGTACGTCTTGATTAGCGTCCCATATTGCGTGAGTCGTCGCAATCCTCTCAGATACGCTCCACACCTACTGGTGATCATGAGACCGTGCATGCAGAGCGCCCAAACACCCGGACGCTTGAGGATCGGCGCATGCATATACGGGAGGTTTCGTCCAGTGTTGGAGATTGGCGAACGCATTCTCGGCTTCTCAACCCTCTACCATCGACCAGCAATGAACGCACCGTGGTCTTCACGGCAACTGCTAAGCCCATTTCTAGCATCATTGACGGATGGACGGCCTACCGCGACTTCGCCAACGAAAACAGCCGACTCCACGACAACCTCATCATCATCCGTAGAGACGATCGAGTCATTGTCGCTCGGGCAGACCGTTACGCTTACTGTTACCCACGACGTGACACAGAGTTCACAGCCTACTTCAGATGCATCCCGTTCCAGGGGTAGCAGTAGACCAGTCGGTGCGATCGTGGGAGGAGCTATCGGAGGCGTAATCTTCCTAGCATCTGCGATATTCCTACTTCTCTTCCTTCGGCGAAGAAAGCGAATCAAAGAGCAACGACGTGCTACACTTCCTCCACCGTACCCAGGAGGAGACATGTCGGAACAGCTCACCGGTGGGTCGAAAGTGCCATCGTTTCATCCGCAGCTAATGTCGCACAGGTACCACAAGCACATCCCATTCCGAAACAAAAGTCGTCACTAGTAACCACGAGCCATCGCCCGATCCAGTGCCGCAACTCGACAGTGTGGCGGTCATACCGGCAAGCGAAGCGAACATCGACGCCCTCGGCAACATTCCTGAGCTCCCGGCCACAGAGCGGAATTCTAATCTCTCTAATTCGCCTCATCCGGTGGCCGAAATCAAAGATTTACCGAGAATATCCGAACAAGAAAATCATGAAAGTGATTCCGAGAACCTCGTCAAGAGCTGGGCACAGTTTAGTTCTATGGGTACTCGTAATTCCATGTCGAGGCTCTCACAACCACATTCGGGCCCAGATACGACCGCCGGTGTCTGGGGTAATATGAGCCCAAAGACGTCCAAAGAAGAGTAGACGCACCGAAATCCTACAGGAGCGGATGCCTGTAAAGGCAGTTGGCATAATCAACCAATGAGACAACTTCAGAAATCTCCTTTCTTTCCACCGTTAACCTCAAGACTCATGAACCACCCATCAGCTTTGACTGAAGCGCCCTAGGGCGTCTATCAGTTGCTCATTGTATTAAGACTTTAGTACGGTCTTCCATAGAGACTGGGTTCCCAGAACACTCACACATAAGCTTCTATTTGACAGTGGGAGACAATTCGGCGAAGGTTCTAGTTTGAGGCCTCGCCTTGATCACGTGTAAAATCTTGGCGAAACAAGGATTAGATGGTGCAGCCGCTCGGTCGCTGTTGTGCATCGCACATTTATCCTCCGCTCAACTTCATTATCCTTTCCCCCTCCTCCACCTATCCGAGGCTTGAAATCGTCCTACAACCTACATCCCAAGTGTCTTGGGCGTCTGTACTTAATTGACCCCACTGACGTCATCCCTAAATCTTGAAGCGCCTGACTCCACATCGACGCCGTAAACTCGGCAGACTTGTCCTTTGCAACGTCCACACCCACGCCTTGGCCGCAATGTCCGAGCAAACTGCACCAGCGCCAGCGCCAGCGCCAGCGGAGCCTGCCCCCATACCGCGCTATTTCCGAAACGATGCCGAGCTATCTCGGAGGGACCCTCACAGGCAATTGCTAGCCTCGCTCGACCGCCTGATCACCGAGTATCCGCCTCACAAAGTGCCGCCTGGTGGTGGTCTCTACTATGGACCTATCTCCGTGGCATATCTGTTCTATGCTCTGCACAAGATATATCCGGACATGCTGCTCGACGAGTATCCCATGAACACGTGGTCGGCAGCCTATATTGAGCAGGCACAGACCAGCATCAAGCAGTACAAGGGGCCTTCTCCCAGCAAATGCGGCGTTAGCGACGATATCATGTCCTTGCTTGCCCTGTACGCCGCGACAGCCAAAGACCAGGACACAGTCAAGGAACTCTGCGATTTTGCCGCTGTGACCATCGAACCGGAGGCCTCCAATGAGTGGCTCTATGGGCGGGCTGGGTATTTGTACCTTCTGCGCCTGGTTCGTGGGGCCTTCACCGACAACAAAGAGATCATGGAGCTTATCGAAGATACCACTGACGAGGTGATTGATAACATCATGGCTAGCTCGCGCCCCTGGAAATGGCACGGCAAGGCGTACGTTGGCGCTGTGCATGGCGCCATTGGGATCATCACCCAGATCGTTCTCACCGACCCTTCTTGGGCCCCGAAACTCGAGGCGGAGCTGGGAGCGCTCCTGAGCTATCAATACGAAAGCGGCAATTTTCCATCGTCGCTTCCAGCGGGACGTGACCGGCTCGTTCAATTTTGTCATGGAGCACCCGGCGTCGTCTCTTCCCTGCTCTCAATCAAGAGGTACTTCCCCGAACTGGAGGAGCGCATTGACCGGGTGATTGCAAAAGGCAGAGAATGCATATGGGAAAGGGGACTGCTGACGAAGGAGCCATGTTTGTGCCATGGCATCAGCGGCAATGCTTTGGCGCTCGATGGCCAGCAATTCGAGCACTTTCTCACCTATACGACGGGACACGAGATCAAGTCAATGGCCAAGGATGGCATGCTTCAGAAATCTGATGATCCATCGGCGCTATGGTGCGGAGAGGCTGGTCGCGCATGGGCTTGGGCTGTTGCCGACAAAGGCCTGGAGAAGCGGTTCCTAGGCTACAACGATATGTAAAGCAGTGAAGAGGCAGAGAGGAGATTTGGTTCCGTCCCGGTTCATTGAGACGCACGATGTTACGATTCACGACCAGCTGCCGTGGCCATTCAATAAGGCTTGTTGCGGTGCACAGAGCGGCTCCTAACGGTTAAGTTTCCGACGGCGAGTAACCCTAATATAACTTCCATACCTCAGAGTAACTAACGGTCATACCCATTCCCAACCTGTTTTCTTCGAAGCGTGTTACGAACCTTTCCATGTCACATCTTCCGATAATGTAATTCGTCCGAGGCTCTGTACCCTATGTTTTTAGGCGCTCGCCTTCCTTGCCGCGGATTCGTTTCTCCCATTTTCTGTTTCCCAACCGTCCTGTACCTTGTTGATCATGTATGCACGAACCCTCTACCCCACGCTTTGTGACGCCTACTCTGCCAACCCTCTACCCCACGCTTTGTGACGCCTACTCTGCCATTTCCCGGTGTAGCACGAATGCTCTTTGCGGCTTGGTATTATCGCGTGAATAGCATTTGTCGTGCCCCTGCCCCATCACATCCGCAACAACGGGATTTAGGAAATGGCTCACAGTCTGTCTTTAGGTTCCAGCAAGTCAATCGCGTGGGTGCGTATCCCAAGTGGACAATATCACGCGGCAGCCAGGGCGACGCAATGCGTGGGAGAAGTGGGTTGACAGCATGCGCGGCTCGTCCCACAGCAGAAGCGACGATTAGCCTCGATTGGAAAGCACGACCTCACCATGTCACAAAGCCCTCAATACAAAGTGGCCCATTTGGCGCCTCGCCGCCTCTTTCTACAAGGCGGTGAAGTCGTGGTCTATGCCAGTGCTTCGATAGGTACGTCGTCCTCCCTCTTTGGGTAGCCACCTTCCTCAACTGCGTTCGCTGATGTCATGCCAGTCTGTCTCTTCGCATGAGAACCACTCGCTCTCCGTTATCCTAATTCGGCAAACATTCGGACCCGCGCAGCTCGCTAGTTTGCCGCCCGTCCTACACTCGCTCCAGTCACGTGTTCTCTCGGTATAGACCCGTTATCTATCTTTAAAACACTCCTTCACACACGGACGGCATCTGCCATAGTTTCCGACCCACTACCCACCAAACATAGACCATATACACCATGTGGTCTGCTACGTCACTCATAACGCTCATGCTTGCCGCCTTTGCTGCATGCACCCCCATTCTCTCGTCGAACAACCATGCCATCCGGGATGCTGGACGGTATCTAACGACTGGAATTCCGACCAGGGATAATGGCACGTACCAGGGTCTAATCTCAACAGGCTCGGGTCTAACAAATGCCAGGTCGTCCACACATTCGCCACGAGATTCGCGACCTGAAGGACAACTACCCAGACCACTGGAATTTGTATATCCTTGCCCTACGGGCCTTTCAGCAAATGGATCAGAGCAATCCGCTATCCTCGTATAAAATTCTGGGTAGGTGCAGATGTTGTCTCCGAGGCGTAGGCTAACGACTGGGAAGGGATTCACGGCAAACCGTACGAGATATGGCAGGAGGCAGAGGGCGTCGCAAATCCGGGGCCCGGAAGTTATTGCCCGCATTCCAACATAATGTTCGCTACCTGGCATCGGCCGTATTTAGCACTGTTTGAGGTAAGGCGGTAAAACGAGATAGATCGACTTCACAGACCTGGCTTGTCCCGGGGTGACAACCACTAGCAATCCACGACTGACACTTACTAACTCCGCCTAGCAAGAGCTTTGGAAACAAGTAAAAGCAATCGCGGAGGAGGCTCTGGTCGATCGAAAACAATGGCTCGCTGCCGCCGACTCATTTCGCATTCCTTACTTCGACTCGGGGTTGGGAATCAAAGGCGGCGAGCTTCCTGACTTCTTCACCAATCCCTATATCTCTGTTACCGGTCCTGACGGGGTTCCTAACGTCATACCAAACCCTCTGTTCCAATATGAATTCCATCCAGTGATTCCGGAAGATTTTAACGAGAAGGTCAGCTATTTCATCGTGTCCACACGTATATAGCTGACGTCCTATAGTGGGCTCAAATGAGCACCACGGTCCGCTATCCCACGACGAAGGATTCGAAAGGGCAGTCACAACCCCAGTTTTTCAGACAGAACTTCTTTGGAGCGAGGCGAATGTTTCAAAATAAAGCCGCAGAAGTTTTTAGATTATCAAACTATAATGAGTTTGTTACTGCGCTTGAAGAGTTTCATGGCTGGATGCATTCCACCGTCGGTGGGGCGGAGGGTCATTTTTACCCGGTGGAATACTCTGCCTTCGATCCAGTTTTCATGCTCCATCACGCGTAAGCAACCGCATCAGTTTTTTCGTCGGCAAGGCTGACCTCTCGCCTAGACATGTCGACCGCTACGTTGCCATCTTCCAAGCGATGCACCCCGAGACCTGGGTAGAGCCGGCAGATTCCAACGGCGGTAATTTCTGGCAGCCTGCCCATGCGACCGTCGATGCAACATGGGGACTCCAGCCCTTCTGGAAAGACGACCAGTCCTTTTACAGCTCGGACGATATCCGTGACACGGCGGTGTTCGGCTACGCGTATCCAGAGACGCAGCCGTGGAACTACATGTCGGAGGAGGATTGGCGCAACGCCGTCCGTGCCTATGTTGCACTAACGTACAGTCCAACTGCGCGGTCAACGTTGACTGAGAGTGATACCCAGGGTGGCACAAGTCTCGCGCATCTACTCATGGATGATACGTTTGTTGACTGGAGCATTGCGATCACGGCGTCGACAAAGTACTTGCCGGGCACATTCCATGTAGTCTTTTCCTTTGATGGGCAGGGCTCTGTTGATGACGGCTCGTCGATGGTCGGTCAGTGGATGCAGCTCAGGCCAGAGGGCGCAAATGGGGCGTGGAAGGCGAAGCGTGAGGGGAGGGGGACGAAGCGCATCAATTCGCTCGAGAGGACGAAGAACGGGACTCTAAGTGTAACATCGAGTTTGCTTGATGAGGTTGCCGCTGGGAGGCTAGAGAGTTTAGATGAAGGCGTTGTTGTGCCCTTTTTGAAAGAGCATTTGACCTGGAGCGTCATTGGAGTACGTTCCGCTGATTTTCGCTTTGGCTTTGAACTAACAGCTTGTAGGAGGGTGGTTCGCAACTCGGGGGAGATGAACTCGATGTCTTTGTCATCGAAGTCATTAGCACCAACGTTCGCATTCCCAAGGACCCGGCTCAGATGCTCCAGTACAGTGACGAGGTTACGGCGCATCCGGAAGTCACAGAGGGTAAGCCCGGTGGGTCACGGCCTATGCTCTGAACCTGCTCATGTCGTGATCGGGATACTTTCTACGGTCGGAAGGATTTCGCGATATCTTTTTTTTGATGTCAGCTTGCATTTCCTCAGGCTGCGGGTTTGTTTATGTCGTTCAAATATTGCTTTCGATACTACCCAGTTACCTCGATATCCTATTGTAGATATGCAATTCGTTTTGCTTCCAATCTTGGTTTTGGGTTGTCGGGAGTATATCTAGATCCGGGAAGGGCGTCCATGTCGATCCCTCCCGCACTAGCCCCACCTCCTCGCCTGTCATTGGCCAGCCCTGCCGCGCAAGCATATCGGCTTTGACGTCTTCTCAACCCAACTTCTTCACCACGACGTGACTCACGTAGATGATCCACGAATAGTGGAAAGTACACAAGTACAGACTCGAATCTCGGACTAGAAGCCGTTGGCAACACCGTGCGGAGTTCCCCCACGGACCTCGACCGAACAAAACTAAGCGTGAGAATGTTCCCGCGAGCGCATGCTCTCCGCATTGCAAAACATATAACATCCCCTTCTCCTCCTCTTCCACGGTATCCGGCACTAGGATCCCTCACATTCCCCTCAACACCGCGGCCTTCTTCAATCCCTCGTCCGTCCAGCTATACAAACACAATCAGGCTTCCCCGCACCATCCACACCACACCCCGGGCCTCTTTCCCAGACACGATGCAGCCCGAGAAAGAGAAGAAGACAGACTGGTCAGCAACCCAATACCTCCGCTATTCGAACCAACGTACGCGTCCCGTGTACGACCTCCTCTCGCAAGTCACACCCCACATTTCCACCTCTTCCCCCAGGATCTTCGACCTCGGCTGCGGCCCCGCCAATTCAACGCAGGCCCTAGCCGGCGCATTCCCAGGAGCTAAAATCACGGGCATGGATTCGAGTCCGGATATGCTGGCCAAGGCGCGGGCGACGCTGCCGGATGTCGAGTTTGTGCAGGGCGATGTAGGGACATTTGTACCGGAGAAGGACGCGGATTTGCTGTTTAGCAATGCCATGTTTCATTGGTTGCGCTCGTCTGCTCGGGTCTCTACTCTGGCGAAGTTGTTGGAGGGGATGAAGAGCGGTGGTGTGCTGGCGATCCAGGTACCGGATAATTATCATGTGGATACGCATAGGCTTATGCGGGATGTTGCGCTGGTGCCTGACAAAGCGTGGTCTGAATCGTTTGCCGCCGCGAAGATTGGCCATATAGACATTGCGGATAGGCCGGATTTGGATCCCATCGAGCCCCCGTCGTCCTTTTACGCCGCGCTCTCGCCGTACGCTGTCGAAGTAAATATCTGGAGGACTGAGTACATTCACCCTCTCGGAAGTGCGCGGGATATTGTGGAGTGGGTCAAAGGGACGGGACTACGACCTTTCCTCGACCGCATCGTCGACCAAAACGCACAGGGAGCGTACTTGGAGGCGTATGAGGAGGCGATTGCAGAGAAGTATCCGAAGGTGGGAGAGGGTGAGGGAAAGGTATTGCTGGGATATCCGCGGTTGTTTGTTGTGGCTTTGAGGAAGTAGTCCGGGATGGGATAGGGGATAGTGAATGAAGGGTGGAGGTCAAGGTGATTGGAGTTTGGATGGAATAGCGATGGCGGAGGAGTAGGTGGGAGGGGCTTTGATAGGGTTCTGCCGAAAAGGCATTCAGACTTTTCTCAAGGCACCGCGAGTGTAGTGTTCGATCAAGTGTTACTGAGCCTGTGTCTTAGCAATCCGTGGGCTTGAATATGCTTCGCAGGAGCCCGCCGACAGCTCTCTTGTAAAGTGTGTCTGGTTATACCTCGCATTCCTTTGAATTCGACGGCAGCCAACTATAATTCCGTGTAGTCCTTTTTAACAGCCTGTACAATCGCAACTAGATAGGGATGGGATCAGGCTGATTCGCGATCAGATGAAAAGCGACAGAGCCGTACCAAGACAGAAGCGCATCAATAATCTTCTATGTTAACTGTACCCAGCCTTCAACGTGCTATAAATGTAGCAAATCAATTAGCTATACCTCAGCACGCAACATCCCAGCAGGCTGTGCAATCCGTACATATCGAGAAACTGATGATGGGATGAAATGCCGACGGCATCGTACTAGAACAAAGAGCCATCAAGGGCTTTCTAGGGAAAGTGTAACCAGATATATCCCAATGCGCTATGAGTGGAGTGATCTTTCAACCACGTCTCGGCGTGCGGTGTCTTAATAGTAGTTGCAACAGCATGAAGAAGAGATGACATTGCTCGTATTGGACCGGAAGCCCGCCGACGACATTTGCTGTAAAGCTTATCCAGATGTATCTCAAAGCCCTGTAAGTCGTACTGCTTGATACATCGTGTCTTATCCTATCAGCTTTAAGTAGCTCCTACATTCTTACATGTCGTAGCTATGGCACCACAAAGCCACCAGGATGACCCATCTATCTTTGGCCTTAGGCTACAAGATTGTCGCTAATCTTCCACATAAAAGGGTATCCATAATTTCCTCAATATCCTGTACATATGCCACTTGGCCAATCATCGCTTAGCCTGGGGGTTGAGGTGGAGATGTGGACAAGGATGTAAGTAGGAAGATTGATGATCAGATTAATAGCGACGACGATGAGAGCTGCAAGCACACCATCGACAGCGCTCTAGGCAAAGCTCTTCCAGGCTCCTCTTAATGCCCCAACTATATGACGCATGATCGATCACACCCCACCCTGGCTCTTTCATACACTCCTTCCCCAGTCACATACGTTATTCATAACACTACAAAGCCACCAGGACGGCCCGAATATCTCCAGTATGAGGCTAGAAGCGCGTCAATACCCTTCCCCGTACAGCATATCCAAGCGCCCCCCAACGCGCTGAAAACACGATGCTCAACCACTCATCACTCAGCCTGGCGCTTTCATAAACTTCTCCCAAGATCACATACTTTATCCTCAACATCACGAGTCCCATCAAGAAAACCCACCCATTTAAGTGAATTTTTATCATTTCGTAATTAGCCAAACACGCCTCAGAGCGGGGTATCCAGTGTCCAAGCTAGCTGCGCCGAAAAATCCGTCCGTCCCATGTTGATAAACCGAGACTCCCCGTTCTAACTCCTCCCCACCCATTATTACCCTCCCAGCGCAGCAGCGAGACCATATCCGGTCTACGACACAAACGTTATGAAACCCCCACTCTTTCCAATTCCATTGCCATTATCGCCGTGCACTGTGAAAGATTGAGATTCGTGCATATGACATCATGCTCGTCCGGTATACGTGTAGACAACGGACCAGTCCTCGTTCGGACCCTGCCACTCATCGCCAAAGTGGTCGGGGTTGGTCTGCGGCAAGTCGCGGTTACCCAAGTCCATGGCAGCGTAATGATCCGCAGGGATAGGGACGTAGAAGGGCATAAAGGCATTGGCAGAACCGCGGGGCTGATCGCACTCGCACGGCCACTGCTGCAGGCAGACGAAGCAGAACTCGTACGTGCACCTGCATCTGCAGACATGTTAGACAAGTCAGGCTGGCGCCCATCTTATTAGTAGATGACTTACGTCATGTGCTTGCAGCCCTTGTCCTTGCAGATCATGTGGCCGCAGCTAGGGCACTGCTTCCATGAGCGCTTGTTCGCAAGGGCCTTCAATTTCTGGATATCCTCGTTCTCGGAGCAGGTGCCGTCGTGCGCCTCGTTCTTGCAGAGGACGCAGGCGCGCTGGTTGCAGTCCTGACGCGGGCAGGTCGCTACACCGTTCTTGACGAGTGCCGGTTTGATCCAGGCGGAGCACCTAGGGTTGCTGCAGTAGTGGCGCTGCGACTCCGGGAGCTGGCGGTTGTCGCGCTCGAGCTTGTCCACGAATTGGGCCACGATACCGGGCGCAAGGATTGGCTTGACGGACTCGAGCTCGAAGGGGCCGTCGTAGCATCCCGGCACTACAGCCTCACCGGCAATGTAGAACTTGACAAAGCTGGTCACGCAGTCGCGACAGTATGCGTGCGGTCCGGGGTCTCCGCACGTGTCCAGCAGCACGTTGCTCTTGCCGAAGACGTCCTCGCAAGAGGCGCACTTGTACACTGCCCCCGAATTAATACTCTCCTCCTGCGGTCTCCCCGCCACGGCCCAGCGCCGCTCCAGAAATACTTACTCTTGGAGGTGGAATTACCCATGCTGAGCAATCTCGCGGTCGGTCGCTGATAGTTATCTCAAGCACAGCGGCGATGACGGATAAGGGTATAGAGCAGAGGTGGCAGGGTGTTGAAGAGAGCCGCAGTCCGCGAGACCCCACGCGAAATAAGCGAGCAAATGCAAGCGCCCATCGCATGCTACAGCAAAACGGCAAGGTAGGGGCTGTGAATGTTGACTGGGAGAAGAACTGAAAGATCTGTGCGGGCCTCGGAGTGAAGAAATGACTCGAAGTCCGCACAGCAACACACAACAAGGAGAATCAGGCGAAGAAGGAAGCGTCATTAGGATAGCTAACGACGCCGACGACGACCTTCCAGAATGCCTAGGGGTACACCGCTCCCCCCATTACCTCCAACCTGCACATTATCCACGCTGGCAGTCGGATCTCCCCAATCTGCCCATCCATCCCAAAGGGCCCTCCAAACCGTCGACCAGCCAACAGCGCGGCAGTCGCCAAAGTAGCGTGTCCCATCTTCATATCCCAACACGGTCTCGCCGGCGTGCCCATTCACAGATGCATGCTCCAAGTCTTTTCCTGGCGGGCCAAGTCATTCCGCACCGCCACGCGACATCTCCAGCCACACCTCCCAAACCAAAACTTTGTCAAGCAATGCCAAGCATTCACACTTCGGTGACAGCTAGAGAAAAATTCGCCCAAAGAAAACAGAAAACGCCCGACAGCTGTCAAACCTCAAGCAAAATACGCACTTACCCGTAACGCCTCTCCAAATGCCGCGTATGTGGTCACCTGGCTGTGTCGACGGGAGTATTCATCCCCCAACAAGCCCTCAATCGAAGTTCATGAATGCGTGCGTGCCCCGTGTCCGATGCGCGAGACATGTGACGTAAAAACCAAATTTTTTCCTGCTGTGAGAGTGAAAGGTATCTGCGCTCACTTGGTATCGTTTTGCGATGATTGACGAAATGAACAAGGAGACCAAACGCCCTGACTGCGCCTATCGTGAAAAGTGTGAGGTGTTGTGATTCATCCTGCGCCTGCCGTGCTGAGTTGTGTCGACTTCTGGAACGCGGGCGAGCGATAGCTGTGTCGGTGGGGTGACCCGGTGCGATGACTCTCGGTTGACCCTGGAGCGCGTTGGCTGTACGGAAGGTTGGGAGTACCGAGATCGTACTGTTGCGGCGAGTTGCCTTGATTGTTCGACTGTCCAAAGTTGTGACCACCTGCCCCGGCGACGTGGCGTACTGAAGACTCTCCCGAGAAAGCTTGAGGATTGTGATCGGCTTGTGTGATGTGTGGAGCGTTGCGCTGGTCCTTCCTTGATGATGCGTTTGACGGAACCCTAGGACCAGATGTTGGTGTTACCACAACTGGATTCTTGCCGCGTTGCTCCCACTGTCGCATGATCTCCTTGGAAGTCAGTTCGGGCGAGGCGTCGTCGTTTAGCAGTTCAACAATCTCTTCGGGTACCTGGCAAGGTTAGAAACGTGAGACTCGGACTCGGTCAACCTACCTCGCAAAACTCGTCGTTGTTCTCAATCAAGTCGAAGACGACTCTGACGGCACCCTGATCAACACTCTTCATTTCCTTCTCGTTGTTCTCCCGGAGAATGTTGGGAGCCATCACAGTGGCAATGTTCCACGTGTCCATCTTGTTCCCTGTTTCCTCGTCGACTGTGTGGAACGAAGAGACCCAGTTGAGGAAACAGAACAATACCTCCATGGTATCACGATGGGATTTGGGTAACAGGCAACAGACCAAGTGTAGCACCTTCTTTCTCAGTGCCTCATCGGTGATATCTGAGTGCGTTAGTAACAGTGGCGGGGTTCGAGGGCAATACAAACCGTTAGCGGTCATGTACAAGCGGTAGAGTTTGAGCGTGAGCACCGGCTCAGGCATTAACCGAAGGAAGCGCTTGAGTAGATTGGCCAGCATGACAGGGTTCCTGGAATTGAGATCCACCTGCTCCACGCCTTTTGCATCGATCTCTTCCTCGAGCTCACGTAGAGCCTTGAGGTTGCCATTCTTTCGAAAGACACCCTCTACGGACATGTCCATATTCCTCATCGCTGACACAGCGTCCTGAAGCAAGGCAGGAACTCTCAGCGTACCAGGGCCTACGCCGTCTGTCGACTCTGCGCCGTATTTATCGACGAGAAGTTCGAGTGGCTGTCTGAACGTCGCCCTCTCAGAAACCGGCTTCTCCACGCCTGCATTGCTTCCCTTCTTCGGCTTGCTCTTATCGGTTTTGAAGGCTTTCCCTAAACCAATTTTGCCCCAGAAATTGGTCCTCTTGGTCTCGATAAGATCCAACAGATCGCCCTGGTTGTATTGGTTGTCGTCAAGCAGGAGGCCGAGCTGAAGCACGGCAAATCCTTTTAGCTTGAAGTACTCGAGCGGTGAAAGCTCCGAGAAGTAAGTTCGGGCGCGTCCCTCGGTATTAACGTGTCCCTCGGAGAAATCGCGTCTGTGGCCATTGAGAAGTCTAGGCTGATCCTGTCCTAGCAATGCACTGCCGCCGGCTCGGAAAGCGTTCGGACGCTGCTCCCTCTGCTGCTCAAGTGCCGCCATGCGCGCAATATCGTCCAAGGCGAGAGAGCTTACTGCAAGAGTGGCACCATCGGCATCCGGAGCCTCCCTTTCTTGAACAATCTGCATGTTACCCCTAACGTGCGATTCCTCACCTGCACCGACAGTTTCGTTGCCGTCAATGATCCTAGATTGACGAGCACGCTTCATCGTTTGCGAGAGGTGTTTGTCCAGCCGAGTCGATCTCAGTCGTTTGATGTCGGTCATGGACTGCTCATAGTTGGCGTTCGAGCTACCGTGGGAATCGGCAGCGGTTGAGCCACCGTACGATTTGGAGCGCGCGTCCTGTCGAAGATGAGGGGGCGGGAGGTCGGATGAGGCGTCACCTAAACGATGCCCTTGAGACGAGTCGTAGCCCGTGAGATTTGGATCATCTACCGTTTGTTAGTGGGACGTTGATTCTCTTCTGCGGCGTGGGCGTCTGCCTGATATAGTGGGTCAAGATCTGACATGTCGACGCGGTGCTGCGTGGTAAAAAAGAAATTTACGTACCTGAAGTGTGTGGTAGCGCGCCGCTGGATCGCAACGTTGCCATGAGACGGGCGTGGGCCACCTTCAACAAATGGACATATTGGCGGAGTTTTGTTACGGGCTCGAAGCCACCCTCTGCGTCAGGCTGCGCGGCGGCACACGCAGGACAAAAGACCCTCTGCTTCGTCTTGCTCCAATATGCATTCTTGACATCGCCGCGCAGGTCGGCACCACAGCCACGACAGACCATGCAGCCGTAGTTGAAGGACATGTTGTTCATGTGCAGGCACTTGTCTTCGACTTGGGCATCGCATATTGGGCAAGCATCCGCGCACCGCGGTACGAGTAGGAGTGATTCCGCTGCCTGATCAAGGTTCGCCTCATACTCCAACCGTGAATCCAGCGAGTTCACCTGGGCGAGGAAATTGGTCAACCCGCTTGCACTCCGGGTCTCGCGTTCCAATTTCAAAGAGCCCTGCAGACAAATGCGGATCAGGAGTTTGAGGTAGTGAGCCAATCCGGTAACGAGCGACAGGAGTTCTTGGGTCACGCCAAGGCGTCGCACCCCTGTCCCCTGCGACTGGGTGAGAAGCGCAAAGAAGGCGACAACTTTCTTGCAGAGCAGTTTCGACTCGCGTGAATATGTGAGGCCCTTGGGCGTGTTCGCGATGAGCTGCGCATCCAGGTCGTCTGCCGCGTTGAACAGGAGCTCGACATGGACAATGAACTTCTTGGCGGCCATGACGCCGTCCACATACGCGCCGTTGCTGACGTGCAGAAGCATGTCGGATATGCACGTGGCGGACTTCTCCTCAAAGGCTGACAGCGTCTTCCATATCCAGTTGACTTTTGCCTCGATTTCCTCTTCCTGCTTCCGCACCAGCTCGCGTATCTCGTCGGTGGCCTCGCCAGAATCTTGCGGGGCCTGAAGGATGGGCTGTCCCGCAGAGTGAAGCCGCACATTCCAATATTTGTGGATCATGTAGCATTCAGGGTGCCAGTGCTGGTTTTGTCCGTTTCGGTATATTTCGACAAACTGCTTGAGAATCGAAGTCTGGCAGCCGTTGCATCGCTGTGCGAACTTGGTCGAGTAATGGTAGTGGCAGTACACGCTGCCCTCATGTTCGTAATAGCTGTCGGATGCGCCGAACACCGTGGGGCAGACCGAGCATGTGAAATGCTCGATGTGGTATTTCCGGTCCAGTGCTGTGATATACGAGCCGCGCAGGGCCTGCCCACAGTCAAAACATAGCAAGTCCAGCCGTCGGAAGTAGTCGGTCTCGCACAGCGGATACTGGCCCGGAGGCTGCTCGGGCACCGGAAAGAATTTGGAGGCGACAATCTTGCCACAGTCGTGACATGTGAAGCACTCCAGATGGTACGTGTCGCCAAGTGCCCGTACGAACTGCCCGGTGAGACCCTCGCCACACTTTCCGCAGATCTTGCTCCGTCCTCTCGACTTCTCTCGAGGCTGGTCTTGGTCCGGGTCCGTCAGCGAGCGCGTAGGCGGCCCGCTGTTCTTTTGTGGTGATAGGTTCTGTGAGCTAGCCATGTCATATGGGTTGGTAGGCTGCCGTGTGAGGCCATTGCTGCGCGAGTCGTAGCCCTGCTGCGGGGCGCCATGGCCTCCCAGCGAAGGCTGCCCCTCCCCGGGAGTGTTCATGGTGGAGTTGTGCCAGCGCAGGCAAGCCTGCTCCTAGCTGAACGGGGCTGTGGGTCTGCGGTCGTGGAGATGTTTTCGCGAAGCGCGCGTGACAGAGGGGGGGTAGGCGGAGCGCAGTTCGGATGTGGTCGACGGGCGGTGGTAGCGGCGAGCAGGGTCGGAGTGGTGGAAATGGGCAGCGTGAAAGAATTGAAGATCCGCCTAGCAACGGGAGTGAAGGCGGGCGGGGAGGCGAGAGGGGCGTGTGGGTGTGCGCTGGCGACCGCTCTCTGCCCGGCGGTGAAGGGTTGTGGACGGAGAGTCGTCGCGGCGGCGAGATAGAGGTTTGTTGTTGTTGCTCGGGCGCGCGGTCGGCAACATGCGTCGCGGTGGAGGGGGGAGGGGGGACGGCGTGGTCAGGTCGTGAAAAGTAGCTGGCTCGCACGGGGGTCGCCGTCAATTAGTCCCTGGCCAGCGGCTGAAACACTGCCTGAGTAGCCGACAGCGACGAGAGACAGGCCGCACTCGCTGCACAGGCAATGGGGGAAGAGGGGAAGAGGGGGCGGTCGCTGGGTGAAGAGGAGAAGCGGTCTGCTGCAGTGGGTATCGTGAGTGTTGCTGCGGAGGTTGAGGCTGTGGGCACGGACAAATGAGCTTAGCGCGCGCTGGCGGTGGACTGGGCCAAATTAAAGCAGACGCAGAGACGATGCACATAAGAGAGGGCCGGCCGTCATCATCATCATCGTCACCACCACCATCACAGCGACGCCCGAGGCTGCGGTGCTTATTTTAGACCTGCTGCCTGTCAAACGGCGCGACGTGCGGTACGGCAGCCGTTGCGACGCGTCAAGTGGCAAGCAGCGGCAATTTCAATCTATCGTCTGTGCTTCCCTATCCTGCGCGCATTCGCTTGTCGCCGGCCTGCGATTCAAGGCGCGGCTGCGAATACCCACCTGCAAGCATCCTGTCTCACCGATGCCGGGGAAGTGAGCGCGCGGGGCAGCTGGCAGGCACCGGCGGCGGGTCAACTGGTGCAGGGCGAGGTCACGTGTGGAGGCCTTGGCAGGCCAGGAACACTTTCAAACCTGTCGCAAGCCGACGAGAAGCTCCACCAGCACTCCTGCGCCGCGCCAACACCCCGCTAATTGAAGGCGCGCCCCGGCTAGCCCAGACGCCCTTTGTGAGATATCCAGGCCCTCACCCGCCGGAGGTTCACACGCACAAAGAGCTGCCGCCTGACAAAGGCCCGTGACCGCGCATTTCACCTCGCCCGACCGCCTCACCCCGCGCACCACCGCCGCCATGGACGAGGAAATGAGAGAAGCCCCGCGCCCGCAGGCCGTCCAGCCGCCCACCTTCAAGGCCCCGAAGATGGTGTCGCGCCCGAAGCCGCCCGTGCAGCAGGAGGAGGAGCTGGGCGCCGAACCCAAGCTGGGCGACTTCGAGGGCGAGCACGCGCTGTCCATATCCGAGGCGCGCGCCGTCGTCACCGCCATACACACCAAGAGGCGCCAGATGGAGCCCGGGAGCAACCCGCTTGGCGGGGACCGCGTGCACAACGACTCGCAGTATGTGGCAGTCGAAAATTGGGGCGAGCTTTGCTGAGGCGCACAGGTCGATTCAGCAGTTCGTGGACTACCTCGACATGTTCGCGCGCTACAAGCAGACGGAGAACCTGCACTCCATGGGTGGCATCTTCGACTCCAATCCGCAGATCAACCCCGTCGAACGCGCCATGCTGGGTATGTCATGAGTGCTAATGCCTGGGCCCCGCTCACATTCGCAGGCTCCCTCTGCCCCGACACTGCCGACGAGGCCAAGACGCTGATTCCCTCGCTCGCCACAAAGTTTGAGGACGACCAGCTGCAACCCATCTTGGACGAGCTGCAGAAACTACGTACGTGTGAAGCACTGGCCCCGCCTGACATTACGCAAGCTGACTTCTCGGCCAGAGGATCGGTTTGGATAGATACCTACCTCGAGCACCTGTTGGTAAATTTCGCCTGGGAGGACGCGAAACACCGCATATGGCTCCGCGCCCAAGCACGCGAGGAAGAGGAGGCAGCCGCCGTTCCGCGGGACAGTGTTCAACCTCCCCTGGCGAATCTACGATGAAGGATGTGACGATGCAAGGACAACTCGATATCATGATTGAGGGCTGAATGCGGGCGATTTGCATGGGACGGAGCTTTGACTTTATCGATACCAACGGATAGACATGGGTAAAATTGCTAATGACTCCTCTCAGAAGGGCAATTTCTCAAACATTTTGACGCACTCTGCAAACCGATATACCAATCCGCCAGCTGCTAGGCCTTCTCTCACGGTTCCCGATAGCCACGCTCCGGACCACGAACTCTTCGCGTTTGCTGTCCTTTTTGTTTTCCTCTTTGTTCGACAAGGCCTGTACCGCGACGGGCATGGGTCTGTATTGCGTATCCAGACCTTAGCCCCCTTGTTCATTGTACGTATTGTGTATACACATACCAACAAAGATGAGATGATACAAAATCCCAGCCTATATAACAACGCCCCTCACCATAATTCTCCCATAAAAAAAACCAGCAGCCGCACTAACAACACAGCCAACACCCACTTAACCAACAAACACACGACAAAAATGCCATCCACCCACAATCCCAGCCCCTTCCCATCCAGACCCCACAGCCACAAATCCCCCATCCCCCGCACCCTCCTGTCCCGAAACCGCCCTCCCCCTTCGTCCCCTACTCCCTCCGGACCCACTCAAGAACCAGCGCCCTCGCACACTCACAAGACAGCCCCCACCCTCATCCGCAGCACCCTCAAACTCCGCCGCGCCGCCCTCGACGCCATCGCCCTCCCCACCTCCACCCTCCCCCAGCCTAACACATACACCCCCGCCACCGCGCGCTCCACCGTGCACCTGCACCGCAAACTCCTCGCCCTCTTCCACATATACATTTCGTCTGCTTCGTATCCATCATCCGGCGCTGCCTTCGCCACGCTCAGATCGCTGCGTGGGGAGTTGGAGTGGTTTGTAAGGCAGTTTGACGGCGGGGTGGGAAATGCAAGGTTGGGGGGGTTGATTGTGCTGCTGTGTGATTCGTATGAGAATGTGCTTGTGCCGTTGTTGGAGGTTTTGGTTGAGGAGTTGAGGGCTGCTGAGAAGGGGATGTGTGGGTTGGAGTGGACGTTTGAGGCGGTGGGGGATAGGGTTGGTGAGGTGTGGGCTGGTAAGTGTGCGAGGGGGAGGGAGAGGGAGTGGGAGGTGCAGAGGAGGGGGAAGTGGAGGGTTAGAAGGGAGAGGGTGGAGAGGAGGGTGGAGAGGAGGGCGGTGGAGGAGGGGAGTTTGGCGGAGGTGGTGTTTACGCGCTTTAGGGGGGGAGGGGCTTGAGTAGAGATGCTAGTATAGGGAGTTTAAAAGTCTAATATTGTCAATTCTTTTGTGCTTTGGAGCGTCGTTTGATTAGGGTCTTTCCGTCCAAGCAATCTTCATGTGCTTGCGCCAGGCGCTGTTGGATGGATTGATTTATAGAATGTAAAATCTGCTTCAGAGGCTGAAACCCCTCTTTTTTTTTTACAAGTCTCATGGTAATTGAGTATTGCTGTTGATTGGTGTGTGCTAGGACTTAGGTAATTATGACGATTTGGCGAACTGTGTAATATGAGTCTGCTGAACGCTTCTGTGTGATGGAATAAATGGTTTAACCTGTTTCGGTTACTTTCTAATTTTCAATCGTGTCTGAAACAATAAGAGTAATTATCAAGCACTTCATCACACTGCGTAAGCACCACGAAGTGGGCGATTCTACCTGCACTTAGAAATGGGACTATGCTAATTACCGAAAATGAGTATAATTCCGTATCGAGCACAAGTGACGAGAGACTCCACGGACTCTTCCGCTCCAGAATATCCATCAAGACCCACACTTCACAGTGCCATGTCCAACAAAGCATCTGTCTCTCCTATTTCTCCAGTTTTTGAACCCGCTCCAACCTCCTCCAGAAATCCTACCATAGACTCCAGTCCCTCCTTCTTAGCCATCTCCAACGCTTGAGCACCGACCTCGCCCGTGAGCACAGCCCCCCGCTCTACCAGCTCGAGAAGGATATCTTTCCGTTCGAACGCCACCGCACAACCAATGGCCTGACTAACATCCGCCCCATGCGCGATCAGTATCCACACGGCATCCCAGCATCCCCTCCTCGCCGCTTCTTCAATCTCATCACCTTCGACCTGCGCGCCGTGGTCGAAAAGGAGCTGTAGGATTGCAGGGTTGCGGGCATGGCATGCGGATTTGAGCGGCCAATAGTCCCGGGTCCACGATGAATAGTGTTTTCGAACGAATGCACCGAGAGTAACCAGATGCCGTGCCATATCCTCCCAGCCGCGGTAGCACGCGCGGTCCAGAGCCTTGGCTAGTTGGTCTGCTGTTAGCCTTGGATGGGGCGACTTCTCTATAACACGCATTACTATGTTGAAGTTTTCGACGTTGGGCGTTGCGAGTGCGGCGTGCAAATCTTGCTGGACGTTCGAATAAGCGAGCTGTTTCGCAGGCCACTCCGGCACGCATTTTTCGACCAGTGAAGGGGAACCATGAAGCGTTACGTTCGCCAATATTGTCCGTCTGGTGAAGATAACCGCGCGCCCTCTCAGATTTTCGAGGAGCATGTCTAGCGCGGCGGCATGGCCACCCGCGACCGCGGCGATAAATGGGTTGCCGAAAGTGCCGATGGTCAAGCCCATATTCGCGGGGTTATCAATTAGTTCCTCTATCAGGGACAATTTGTTCGTATACGCCGCTGCAGCCATGAGGTCGTATTCTTCTTGCGCCTCGCTGTAGGCGTCGTCTGTGTAGTCGTCGTGGCACACGGCCGCCATGGTAGACGGAGCCCAGTGCTGCACAGTACGGGTAGTGAGTATCTTAATGTAGTGCTCGTAGCCCGCCGCGTCATTGCCATCTTCAGCCGCTAGTCGTGCGGCTATGCGCCGGATAGCGGTCCATTGGGAGGACACGGGGAGTTTGGGGTTGAGGAGACGGCGGGTCATGTATTCAATCCCGAAATTGCCGGTTTTCTCCAGGGGTATGGGGGAATCGTCTAATATTCGGTATTCATGGAATACTTGCAGGACCTCGGCGGCGAATTGGCCTGCAAGGGGGTGTGAGTTGGGCTGAGAGGAGAGGTGCAAACGCACGGTTTACTAGGCGCAGCCGGAATGCCCGTTTTATGCTGCGCGCGCAGATGCATTCAGCTAAGATGGCTCGGAAGAGCTCCAAGGGAAGGTCCACGAGGGTGGTGGGTGCCATGCTGGTATTCTGGTGTTGAGTGTAATTATGGTGTGGAGGCGGTGGGTGAGTATTGGGGGTTTGGAAGCAAGCCGAGCTCTAGAAGTTGAGGTCTCTAACGCTAGACTGAGGACGCGCACTACCTTGTTATAAGTAACGTATGGAGTGAAGCTACTGCAGTGAGTTATAAGCAAATGGGGTGAAGTTTCTCCAGTTAGGCACGGTCGAGGTACAGACAAGCGCAAGGCGCACCCCTGCCCCACTAGCCTGTTATAGTACAGTAAGCGTGGCTACCCTTGCACGGTGGTACACATGTAACATTGGAAGTAATCCTTAGAATTCCTAGAAAATAGGTAGTGTGTAAAATAGGTCCTATAACCTCTCACATAATTAACAAACGTTAAGTTTGATCAATTCTATATGCTCCTAATAGGATCTAGGGTAGTTTTGCGGACGAATCTACCTAATATCCAATACAACATGCTATCTCTACGAAGTTGCCCAGTCTAAGGCGCAACATCAATCATCATATCAAACCGCGACCCATCAAACGTAACCGTATACTGCGTAATCTTCAGATTCCCCAATTCCGCCGCATTATCCCTCAACAACGCATTCGTAGTCTTGGCATGAAGTGTCGGCTCGATCTTAGCCACCTCAGCGGGGTTCCCCGCAACCGTAAAAGTCTTTTTCCCGGGGACGCCGCCCATCAGATCCCTAAGGATGTTCTGCACATCTTCTGTCTCGATGTTGTGCCGGCCGATATGGCGGAGCTCCTTGACACTGACGCCCTGTGCTTTGGCTGCTACACGCAAATTATCCATGGCGTGTTGCGCCCACTTGACTTCCTGGTCGGGGTCGATGGCCGGACGCTTCCATGCCTTGCCCTTGTCCGTCGTCCCCGGGAACGGGCGGTGGAGATCGTATTGCCCGTTGTAGCTTGACTCGGCTACCATGAGGCCGTCGCCTTTCTTCATGTTGTGGCTCGTCACTACGAAGTCTGCGTGCGGGCCGTAGAGGAGATCGTCGATCTGGTCTTCCACGAGGTTCTTTGCCTCACGCTCATTGTATCCCTGGTTCTTCACTAGGTCGTCTACCCATGTTTGCTCAAGTTTTTCTGCTACTTCGTCGTTATTTTTGGTTGTAAGCTGGACCCATTTATTGCTTCCGCCGACGAAGCCAGCGTCTTTGAGATAGTCGCCCTCGGGTCCTTGGGTTGCCGTCATGTCACGCTGGTATTTCGTGTCGATGTCCAATGTGGCATCGCCGCCAGGATTCTTCGTGCATCCGCGCTTCAGAAGGCATGCATCAGCCGGTTTTGGCTTCGGAGCCGGGGCCTCAGTGTCCGGCCGAAGGGCAGCGGGCTGCTCTGGCTCATTGGGATTGGCGACAGGGTCGGGTTTAGGATTCAAGGGAGCTGGTGCGTCCGGCTCGTTGGGATTTACGACGGGGGTAGTATCGTGGGGAACTGGCTTTAATGGGACGACAGCGCGTGGAAAGAGGGCCAGTAGACCCCGAACTGCGAGGCTTTCATGCTGCCCGGTGCGGGCTATTGCACGCCTGTCGACCTCTTGTACTGGTGCTGCGATAGCGGTAGCAATCAAGAAGAGCGAAGTGACGGAGAACTTCATCGTGTTACAGCCGTGACGAACGACAGGAGGGTGTATGTGTTGAAAGAATGGCTCGTTTTACAGATCTGAGGAACAACAGGAAGGAGTATGCTTTGAAAGAATGACGAGAAACAAAAGAGGTAGTGTGGTAAGGAGAGAAGCGCAACTTGATGGTTTTCAGATTGGAGGCCCAAAACCCTGATACCTATACTGTTGTCAACTCAGGCTGCCATATGAATAGGTCAGACACCGTCACCACTAAGCCGAAGGACTTCCTCGATTTTTTCTCATCCGTATGACTGCCATTTCCGCTGTCCGACGTCCCGTCAGCCCCACCACCATCCTCTTCTCTGTTTCTAGCCATTCCGCCATCAGCATGTCCCAAGTCTCCAGTGTTTCCACACGCGGTCTTACGAACTCCGATCACACGTGTTTGGCGCATTACACATGTAGAGTCCGTAGTCTGTCACGGACTTCATATAGGGCTTAATCCGCACTCTGATTGGACGCGAAAATACGTACTTGGGGGCTGCCTGATTTCTGCGTCCCACCTCGCAATGCTACTGTAGGTGGATACCTGGCTTGTTACCCTGACTTTTGAACGTCGGAGTCTCGCTTACCCTCACATCAGTGGAGATCTCGGTCCGGCTGACACGAACTTCAGAACGCGACAAGTGGAACCAAGCACAAGCCATCTATAATTCGATTGGGCTTGAGTGATGCGAATCGGAAATAATTTTCGGACTCTAGCAATATTTCGCGGTATGAATTACGGACGGTAAGGCGTCGACGGATAACAGGAAGCGATGTGACGTCATGCCGAGCACAGCCGCAGTGCTTTTTGAATCCTAACAAGCACACGGTAGTAGCGCAGTCTTCGCACAAGCGACATGTTTCATTCTGTTTGATTTCATTTCTCCTCTCAACCACCTCTATGCTCTCCTACACCCAACCCCACTCTACAGACTATACACTACCTTCCACCCTACCTATCTAATCCAACGCAACCAAACCCAACCGATCTAGACACAAAGAAAAATACCAAATTGATCTCCCATCCCAAACCAATCCATCCCAGCCAAAAGATAACAGCGAGTGGAGTGTGCTGCCCGGCCCTGAGGGACATATAGCAGTCAAGAGCGAACGACAATCTGGAGCAAAACCCGACAATTTCCACCGGGTATAAAGCGAGCGAACATCCTAGAGCGGAAAATAAAAGCGAATGACGAGTCCACACCACCAATACCAAATTACCACCTACGATTCGACAAAGGAAATAAGAAAATGTCAAAGTAATGTGTATATATCACAGCGCAAGAAATAGAGTGTAGAAGAAGGCCTCACCACTAGATCCAAACGGACAACCCCGCCTCGCCATGCAGATGCCAGAGACGATGATGTCAAATTGGAAGACAGGAACACAGCAGTGACGCTCCAGTAAATGCGCAAAACAGAAAAAGGAACAGAACAAAGGTACGAACGCCGATGATCTCCAAGCCTCACAAGCTCATGTTGTTTCCTTGGTGCACTACCATTAGGAACACCACCAACACCATGCTTAAAACATGTACAAGAAACAGACGTGGTTTTTCAAACTCAAGGAAAACGTTTAAAATCGACCCGATTACTCCTGAGGGAGGAGGAAAGCGGTTGCGTAATCTAATCGGAACCGCGGCGACGATCTCGGACGAGCGATCTACACATCAGCCGACGTATTGGCCCGCGGCGTCGGATCGGGATCGCTTTCGGTTGTCTGCTTCTGATTCGCTTTTGGGGTTACCATTTCGACGTCTATGACTTCCTTTCCTGGCGCGCGCGGGAAGATCACAGGCGGTGTAAGAGACACGGGAGGAATGTCGGCAGCGCTTTCTTGTTCTTCCGCAGAACGCTCCTCGGTGATCATGGGCGGCGGGGACGAAGCAAGCGTCGATTCGGGAGCGAAGTCCTCCACAGAAATAACGCTACCTCTGCTGTTGGTTCGCATCATCTCGATGCCCAATTTCGACGACGACTTGGGTCGCGTCTTTGGACTCTTCGTGCGCACATTGACGTTGCCCAATTCGTCGTCTTCGTCATCGCCCGATTCGGCAGATTCGTGTCTGCGTGTTTCCAGTATACGCCGTTTGGCGCCGACCATCTCTGCAGATCGTTGTCGTCGGATTGTGCCTTCCTCTAAAGCAGCTGGGGCAGACTTGGAGGCCCCGTGGGGTAGGTCAGGTGGGACTGGCAGTTGCTGCCCCACGTTCTTAGGATCGACGCTTACTGGATCTTCCGAAATCCCCAGGCCCCCCAATTGGTGGGCCAGGTCTCGCTGCCGCCAATCTTCCACGTTGTGACGTGCGATAATGACAGGCACGTCTTCGCCGGCGCGACTTTCGTTGTCACCGAAGAAGCTAGAACTAATCGAGTCTTCTCGGCTGGAGCCACGGTAACTGCCTGAAGGCACGGGCGGGAATCCGGAGGAATTGGACGTTGGACTATCCTCCTGGCGTGTGGACTCTTGGCGAAGACCAGAAGGCATCATGGACGGATACATGCTCTGGCTCGGGGTCCAGTTCGGTGGCGGCGGCTTCCATTGACAGAGCTTGCCTAGAGTATCTGACAGCTTTGCAACGGTGGGCGGCTTCTCGATCAATGCGTCGAAGTGATGAGGAGCCTGCAGCTCCTTGAGGTAGCCAGTGACTGCAACGATCGGAGTGTGCGAGTTCGCGTTCTTTGTGTCTCGGATCATGCGTGCGACATCCGCGCCATTGACTTGTGGCAATTTGAACTCCATCATGATAATGTCGAACTTGACTTCGCCCATAGCATACCTAACTGCTTCCGAACCATTTGTCACAGTCAGCGTTCGACAGCGCAGCTTTTCCAGAAGCTTCTCCATGACCAGGCGAGAGACAGGGTGATCTTCGCATACGAGCACGTCAAGAGGTCGGAATATTGGACCATCCGCAAGGCTGATTTGAGACAGCCGGCGGGAGCTTTGCCTGCGCCGTTGCACACGCAAGAGAGCTTTAGCGCGAGAGTCTTCAGTATCAGATGAAGAGGGTGAAACATCCAAGACCTGACTCCTTCGCTTGTAATGGTTGGGGAGTAGATCTCGCACGACGTCGCCTTCTTGCGAGCCCATTGTCTGAGAGCGAGCGCGTGGTGAAGGCACACTCGTATGTCCGAAAGAGCTTTGACGCTGACCAGGAGCACCCTTCTCGGAGAATGGAGCTGACATGGCTGACGGTGTCTTGACTAGCTTGAGGGGCGAAACGGCGTCTGGAGAGGGACGCAAACCAGAAGACCGCGGAGCTTCGAAGAAATTGCCTGGTTGGAGCGAAGCGGGATTACTCGTTGCG
The DNA here is from genome assembly GCA_010405425.1 of Lentithecium fluviatile CBS 122367. Taxonomy (NCBI): domain Eukaryota; kingdom Fungi; phylum Ascomycota; class Dothideomycetes; order Pleosporales; family Lentitheciaceae; genus Lentithecium; species Lentithecium fluviatile. Next base: position 518,186 of record MU005589.1, read on the forward strand.
TGCGAGAGAGCTGAAGAGCCGCTCGCTGATGTCTTTCGCCTCTCATTGTGCTGGCCTGTGCTGAACTGTACAAGGAGCGGAGATGAAGGCTGGGAGCTGCGACTCGGCGACGAGTTGGGTCCACTAATTGACGGAGAAGATGGCCTGCCAGTCGCCTTGGTAGTCGACAAGGTACGCTTCAAGGGCGCCGGGAGCATCGGACTCGACTCTAATGATGGCGAGGGGGAGGTGACTCCCGGCGATTGTAGTGCCGAGCTTGACTTGCTCTGTGACTGCATTGCCTCTGCCCGCAGCTTCTGAATGACGTCCTTGTTAGCTTTTTCCAAGACCGGCAGATTCTTGTAGCTGAAGTTGCCAAAGTCATCCGTAGCCATCGGCTCACTCAGTCTCCTAGACCTTCCCTCGCGAACGTGGGCAGGGATATGCAGCGGAATCAGGCCTCGCTTTATAGTCGAGACGTTCACCTGAGACCGTGTACGAGATAGAGCATCATGCGGTCTATCGGGGTAGTCTGCGCTGGGAGTGCCTGCAGAAGAGGTTCCTTGGTCTTCAAACTCAGGTGCGAAGTTTGCCATTGCAGCACCTCTCGTGTCAAAGTATTCGGTGTCTTCAGGATTCTCGGGCGCAGGAATGAACGAAGCCTCGTCATCACGAAGCGACTCCCAGTTGATGTCCGCGAACCAAGGATGGCTTCTAATTTCCTCTCCGCCGCTGGCGAATTTGTCCTCCATGTTGGAACCTAACCGCTTGGCAGAATCGGTGCACAGCAAGCGATTCATGAGATCCTTAGCCTCGTCCGAGATTCCATAATCCTCATCATTGTCGGGCCAGTCGATCTTGCGCGCAAGGATGTTTTGAAACACCTCCTCGGGCGAATCCGCATGAAAAGGCGGATAGCCATAGAGACACTCGAAAAGGATGCAGCCCAAAGACCACCAATCGCTGACTTCGTCTTGGCCGCTTCCCGCGATGGTCTCTGGAGCCAGATAGTCAGGTGTCCCGACGAATTTGCGACTGTTGTCATCTGGGTCGAAAAGGGCCATGGGCGGAGGTGGCATCGAGGATGAAAGAGGAGGCGTATTGTTTTGAGCGACTTGTGACTGGCTCATGGACGGCGCCAAGGGAAAGAGATCTGGAGAGCCCTCATCGCTGTAGGTCTCCTCTTCAATGGGTGAGCGTGCGCGCGGCTGTATCATTGTGTCGTCGACGATAGAGAAGCGACGAAACATTGACTGAAATGCGTCGCTATCACCACTATCACTTCGATTGCCAGAAGCCTTTCTCGATGGGTCTCGGACGTGAGAGGTTTCGCGGCTGAGACTGAAGTAAGAAGGCTGGCCAAGGTCCCCCGCGAGAGCGGGCGTCATGCTCGGCGTGTGGCTAGGTGATGGATTCAGGTCGAACGATGCAGAGCGGGAAGAGCCGACGGACGTAGCTCGATGAAAAGGGCCCGACTTTAGCAGGTCTGGGGCTGGCTCAGCAGATTTGAGGGCGCGTTTTTGACGGCCGATGAGACCCATGCGCGAGAGACCAAAGTCCGTGAGTTTCAAATGGCCCTTGGGGTCTATGAGAAGGTTATCTGGCTTCAGGTCGCGGTGGATAATGCCACGACTATGCAGATGCTCAACACCGAGCACAACTTCAGCCAAATACTTCTTCGCCCAGTCCTCTGGAAGAGCACCCAACACCTTGATCAACGAAGCGCAATCGCCGCCATTGAGATACTCCATGACCAGATACAAGTAGTCCTTGCTGGAGAAAGTCCAGTAAAGCTTGGCAACAAAGTCGCTCTCGCCCTGCCACATCATGATAGCGCGCTCGGCCTTGACGTTTGTGACTTGGTTCTTTGCCACCATGTCCGCCTTCTTCAAGACCTTGATGGCATAGTACTCTCCAGTCGACTTTTTCTTGGCAAGGTATACACTGCCAAAGGCGCCCTTGCTGATGGGCTTGATGATTTCAAAGTCCTTGATTGACGGCGGGACAGCACGTGGCTGCGGTTGACTGACAGGTGGCAGCCTAGGAGAGACCGGCCTTGGACCATCTGATCCGGCTGTCGACGACTGCCGGCGATGGTGGTGTATCTGAGACAAGGCAGGAGAGGAGAATTCGGTCGAATGTAGAACTGGCGATGTGATGGGAGATTGCAACGTATCGACACCACTGGGAAGACGGGGCTTGTGCATGCGCAGTGGCGAGGAAGGCGGAACCATTGATCGGGCGGGAGAGTGCTGTCGGCTGGTCATGACGCTTGGGAGAACTAAGCTCTTGCGCTTTCGCTCGCGGGAGCTGGCCACCCGATTGAGGCCAAGCTCAGATGACGGAGAGTCTGCCCTTCTAGGCCCCGACATTACAGACGACCGCATGCTGCTATCACTCTCTGCACCAGCATCACTTTCGAAGTGCATAGATTGCCGCTTGCTCTGTGTCGCAATGTTGATCGCTCCAGCGTGCGAGCGTGGTGTTTGTGTTCCTCCCCTGGGGCTGCTTGATCTTGTTGAGCCCGCGACCGACGACTCTCTACGATTGAGACGAGCGGGCAAGGACGGGTCTGAGGCGTTACGGAGAGCGTGCGCCATGGAGGAGGGCGGGTCAAAGGAGCCCGCAAAGAGGCCGTCTTCACCCGTAGGGATGTCGTTGGACTCTAGATGTTGGTCTTCCTCGCGTTGTTCGTCCTCGGAGCTGTCTTCGCCAGCAGCTATCCGAGCAGCCTTTTCCAGTGCGGCTTCGATGCATTCCTGCACCAGAAGATCGAATTCGACGCGGATGCGCTCGGAATATTCAAGGATGCGCCTATGACGGAAGACTGCATCAACTTTCGCTCTCGCCAGCTTGTTCGTATCATCGCACAGCATCTTCAAACCCTCGCACTGGTCGGTGGAGCCCGACGCTGGCGACTGCCATTGCAACACCTGCGAGATCCGATTTTCTGATTGAGGTGATTGCGTGCGTATTTCGGATACTGATTGGGTACGCGTGTTCTCTTTGATGGCGGGCGTGTTGACTTCGAGCGCTGTATCACAGAGATCTAGCACAAGCTCTACGATGCGGGCTAGGGGCCGTCTGACGGCGAACGAGCGGGCACGGTGGTGGCCAAACCCAATCGACCGTTCGCGAGATCTAGAGGGCGGGGATGCCGGCGAATTGCGCCCTGACGGTGTCCCAGAAGACGGCGTAGAGGTAGGCTGGATGATGGCGCCCTTGTACTCTGGGAGTTGGGCAGGCTGTACGAGCTCTGCCGACGTGGCCCGCGTTGGCCGAGACTGTGCCTCCAGGGCATCGAGTACTTTGACGATAGCATTGCGATGCTCCGCCAGGGTTTCTTGGGCCATCTGAACATCCATTTCAGCGCGGTGCTCCTGCAGACACAGCTCGGTGTGTTTCTCGAACCACCACGGGGTAATCTGGCGCTCGCAGATGCGGCAGAGTACGGGCATCGGGGGCGGGTTCTTCTCAGGTTCGTTGGCCTGCTCAGCCAAGAGAGTAAGGTAGTTGGCGAGCATTTCGGCACCGACGCCGAGAGACTCTACGAGCATCTCGGGGAGGTCAATGGTCACTTCCCGAATGACAGAGGGACGGATCATCCACATGGTCTGCTAGCATTAGCGTTGCTGTATGGTCTAGTGTGGTATACCTACGTGGCTTTCGGTGCCAGTGGTCCGGTCGTACACCATGATACCCTGGGCTTCGAGGTTGACGATGCGCTCTTCATCCGCCTCCACCGGCGTCGCCGGCGTGGACTCTTGCTCTTCGCCCTCGGCATGCTTAGATCGCTTCCGTCCCAGGACAGACTGCGGGCCCATGCGCATGGAGAAGCGGACGATGTGGCTGCGTGAGTCGTCCGCCTTGATCGACTCCACCGTCTCTGCGAACTGGTTGGGGTTGCCGAGGACGAGGTCCGCCACGGGCTTCCCCACGACATCCTCTGGGTTCGTGCCGACGACGTCCTTCCACGAATCGCTGACGTATCGTATCTTGCCGTCCAGGCCGAGGTCCATGATGACATTCAAGCTGTGCTCGGCCGCCTCCTTGAGGTCCTCGCGTTCGTTCCGCATGTCTTCGCTCACGGTGCGCTCCATGGAGACGCGGAGCATGCTGTTCGCCGCCGCCTCTTCCTTCAACGCGCGCACGGCAGGCGGGGCCAGCATGGCGGGCTTCGCACCGTCGGCCATGGCGGGCTTGTCTGGCAACGCAGGCGTCCTAGGTCAGTGGGGTCCGCGCCAGCGATGGGTGACGTCGGCCCGGAGGCTCGCTGTGGATGTGCTATATGTAGAGAGCGCTCGGGACCATGGTGAGGCGGGTGCTGCAGTGGTTGCGCGTGTGAAAGCGTGTGAAAGCGTGCGAAAGCGTGGGGGGTCTCGCTGGTCGGGTGCTGACGGCGGGGAGGGGTGTCTCGACACAGACACGGCGTGGCCACCGCAGAAGGCCTACAGAGACAGCATTGGAGGCACTGCAGAGCGATTGAGGGGGCAGCGAGCGTGGTGCGTCAGGGCGTGAGCGCGTCACAAAAAATTGGGGTCGAGGTGAGGTCGGTCGGAAGACGACGAGAGGGGCACTGTCGCCCAGCAAGCAAGCGGACGTCTCACAGCAGCACAAAGGCGACTGGGGTTGGCGGGAACGAGAGGCCTGGCTGATTGACGGGTGACCTCTGGGTGGGCGCGGCGCTGCACTGCACTGCACTGCACACTCTTCGCTGCAAGGACGGCGGACGGGCGGTCTCCACGCACCGAAGGAGACTGGGAGCGAGCGGCGCTATCCAGCTGGCAACGCGACAGTCACTTGACGCAAAACAGCCATGCCTGCACGTTTGAGCTTGGCCCGCCCGCTGCTCCCAGCGCGCGCGCCCCCAAACGGCCGCCCACACCGGCAACCTCATTCTTGCGTGTTTCATCTTTCACGACGCTCGTCATCGTGGCTCGCGACTCTAATCAATCGAGCTGCGCGGTGCTGAGCGTAGTGCCGCTTGCGATGCAGCTTCGCGCCGCATTGGCTGACCGCCTCGCTGCCCGTCGCGCATGACTACGAGCGCAGCCTGCAGGTCGCGTCGCTGGGATGCCCGGCTGCATCTGTCCCACACACAACAACACGTCTTGGACCTGGAAGTCTCTCCCTGCCGGTGTCAGCTTGGGGTGCCCGTGGATCTTCGCCGCCTTATTATCGTCCTTAGCAGTGAGGAGCAATTGGCGAGGAGCAGATGCACCCAGAGCATCGCAATATGGCCGTGATGGATATTCCGTCCCCCCAGGTCGCGCCTTCCCCGTCCCAACACACGAGCAGGACACGGGCAGTAGCGACCCACCACCACAACATATCGCCATGGTCGAACCACTCTTCCCACCGCTGTGGACACTGCCAAACTCGCTCGTTGCTGCGCGTTGCACGGCATGGCTGCTACTCTATTCTTGCTGCAGACCCCGCGACGATAAAATGACCTCGCCAGGACCTGCAGAAGGTGCAGCGAAGGCGACGCATCTCTGGAGACGTGCAGATCGCTGCGGTGCCAGCCCAATCACACGCCGCATGCCCACCCTCATGGCCATCCTGACAATTGCTCGATGCTGCTGCTCGTCCCAGCTTGGCCGCCTAAGAGATCCAGACCCGCTAATGATGCACTCCAAGCCGGCCGCTTGCTGCGGTCATCCAAGTAAGACTTCGCGTTGTGGGGCCCTGCTATTTCCGCCCGAGCCATTCCTATTCGCAGTCCAAGACCTGGGGAACTGGCTGGTGGGAAAACGAGCGAGTCCACTCGTCGCCCGCGGACACCCTCCTTCGCTTTCGCCCTCCATAACGGTCATCATCAACTGAATCCTCCTCCCACCCGTCACCAGACAGCCCTCCAGATAGCCCTTTTGGGCCTTTAGATATTCGCCACGCAGCACGGCAGAGCACTCTCCTCGGGGCCAATTAGTAAGTTTTATTGGCATGAACACCCTATGACATTATCGTACAGGACGCATTCAACAGCTTGCCGCAGCTAGTACGCCAACGCACGTTGTCAAGGTTTCGGACGCACTTGCCGACTTCCGTGTGCGCGTTTGAGACGCCGACCGAAAACACGCAGCGCCGTCGGCCTGGGTGGACTACTCAAAGTACACGACTTCGGGCTTGTGTACCGCAATCTTGCCGGATGAACTGCTCTTGAGAACGATCCGAGGATCCTCCTTGCTGCCCTTGACGGATTTCCCCTCCACCGTCTTCTGCTCGTAGACCACCTCGACCACTTCGCCATCCACATACCCGGGGAGAGCGCGCCACTGCACCTTCTGGCCCTTCTTCGGCACGCGTGTCTTGTCCCCCGCAATGCCTTTCGGCTCGTTCGAACTGCCGTTGCTCCTCTGCTTCTTGTTGGATCCGTTCTGGTTTGCGCCGAGTCCGCGTTTCTTAGTGGCTGGCTTCCCCTGATCGTCACTCTGGGCTGAACCCGAATGATCAGGCTGCGCCTCTTCTGATGCAGCATCCGATTTCCTATCTTGCTCTTTGAACTTCCGGTATGCCTCCTGACCATTCTTGCTATGCGCACTATCCTCCCAGTACTGGGTACAGTTTTTAGCGTTCCTCTTGTCGTTGCTGTTGGACTCTTCGCTTTCACCATCCTTGCTGGCCTTCTGCCTGCCATTCTTCGCCTTGGACGTGTTCGCAACATACTGTATCCCCTCCTTGCTCTCCTTCTGCTTCTTCTGGTCCGTCTCCTCTTTGTCTTTCTCACTTATGTTTTCCCAAGCCTTCTTCGGTAGATGTCGCTTCTCCGTTCCGTCTACTTGCTTTGCGTTTCCGCTTCCTTCCTTCGTCTGCCAGTCTTCTTCCGTCCAATTATCGAGATACTTCTGGCTGTCATCCTGGTCTTTCTCATCCGTGGTGTAGCCGCCTCCGCGCTTCTCGTACTCGGACGCCATCATCTGAGCCTGCGCGAAACGGTCAGCAACAACGGGTACATGATGAGTCAGTCTCACGAACCTTCCTTGCAGACCACTGCCCCGGTGCGCCGCCTTTTTCACCATTGTGAATCTCCTTTTGAATCTCATCCCTCAGCTCGGGATCAGTGTACTTGTCGCGGGAAGGCATCCGGACAAACGACACGGCAGAAAAGGCTCTTTGAACAGGCCGACACGTGTATGAACGAGATATTGAAAGCACAGGTCTAATAATCCGGAACATGTCTTCCCCACAACCTTCAATATTCCGTCTGCATATGTACCCCAGATTATCCCGCTGACGTACTGTACCTGCGCAAGTCGGCTCCCCTATATCCCAGCCGCCACCACCATGTCGCCATCATCGAGTGGTACAAAAGTGCACGGTTTCTAATTTCCCCAGACTCTAAGGAGACGCTTCGCTCGAAGCGCGTCGTGGTGACATCAACGACCTGTTTGAGGATGGTGGCACGTGCGCAGCTCCCGATTTCTTCGATGGGCTGCGCGGACCGGTTGGTGAACAATGGGCCGACGGGATCGCGGAAAGGGGAGACGCGCTAGCGGGTTGCTAGGCCAGTTTTGGTCGCGTCTTCGTGTGGCCAATGAGACGCGCGGGGGTCTGACGTGCCCCACTTCTACCGCTCCACGTCGGTTGTGTAGCCCTCGGTTGCTACGCCGCACTCTATCTATTATTTGGCTGTTTGGGTGTGGCTTACCTGTCTCATTCCGGCATGTGAGCACGCGTGCGGCTTCATATAGTACTCACACCTTTGAAAAGGGGGTGGATGGGATTGGTGTGGGCTTTGGATGGCTCGGGCTGAGGGAAGGCGAATGCTTTGCCGTATCGGACTCAAATTCAATGTAGAACGGACTTTGGGCACTCGGCGAGTGTTCGGCGCTTCTTCGTATGGTTGCTATCGCTCTACCTTTCACGTGGTAGTTTAGAGTATCGCATACGAGCCGGGTCACACGACCGTGCCAGCTGCTACTGCTACGAGTGAAGAGGGAAGGAAACTTTTGGGTTTGCAAACTCGAGATAGGGATCTCAATTAGACTTCAAGTTTGACGCCAGCTACTCAAAGTCATTGGATATGGATGCATTTCAGCGTTTGATCCTGCTCTAGAGACAGAGCAGTCTTCCTTTTCGCTTTCTCATTTTTCAAAACTCCTGACCAGTCCCCTTTTCCGTCGCTTGCTGCACAAACGTGTTTCCCCACCACATCTATCACATTGACACTCGGTTGCTAGGTACCAGCAAATGCTTGAGAGCAAGCAGCTTAATATTCACCCTGATTATTAGCAAGCCGCGCGCAGTATCTAGGTAGCCACTCCCCCACCAGGACAAGGTATTACTAATTGTACTTACTAGAGCAACATATATATACTCCCTTCCTTCGAGCGGCCCCATTCGTCACCGACTAGTTACATAATATACATCCGCTCAGTACCGCCCCGTGCAATCTCTTCATGATTCAACTTCCCTCGGCAACGGAATCACTCGTCGCTTCGTCCTTGCACGTATCAACAATGGCCCCATGGGAACACGCAGAGCCTGGGAATCACGACGGCTTTTGCGCACCGCACGTGTCAACAATGCTCCTTGGGGAGCAGCTGAAGGAGGACGGCGGCGCACCGCCTCCTCACTATAAAGTCTTTTTCTTGCAGCATGGAGTAGAACGCTACATTGGCGCCAGAAGCACCACTTGCAGGACTCAACTTTAGTCTCAAGATCGAGACTCGAGAAACACCAGCAAGACAATATCATTCTATCACAGTTTGTGTGAGGAGTAGAAGTGAGGGACTGCATTGATTGCAATAGCTCTCGAGGAGAGCGCCTTATATACGTGTATGAGACAGGTAAGCAGGGGTAGCTATATGAGCTAACCTGATGCATTCGGACAGAAGACACCATGTCCGAAAACGTATATGGGTGGGGTTTGGAGCAGCGGGGTACCAGTCCTACCAAAGAGACGGAGCTGGGTGTTGAGAAGAATATATAGTAAGCTCCTCGGAGGTCGGAGAGATGTAAGCAAACCTTTCTATAACTATCTCACCTATTAGAATGATTGTTCGTTAATTCGATCCGTGCTTAACAAGAGCAAGGTTGAGCCCCTGGCTGAGCCGGAAGCTCATTTATGCAAAGGTTTGTGGACAAAAATGGATACAAAGATAGATTGTCTAACGAGATGTTTAGGTCCACAAAGAAATGCACTCGGAGATGTGACTCGGTCTCAGGGCAATCTCGGCCCCTCTATCACTGGCAACACAGCAGATCATCACGCGGTTTCGGGCCCGAAGCGTCGTGATCTCACCTTCGAAGATCCTTTGATCTCAAAGGAGAGTCGAGAGATCTATAAAGACGACACAGAAAGCAGCGGCGATGGAGAGCGAGAAGAACCATATCGCTGCCGCATTCGAAAGTCGCCGTCCCACTTGGGTCCTTCCACTGCTGGTTATACAAGGTCGCATAGTCAACACCTCTCCACTATACCGGGGCTGGAATATCGGTCTCGAGCAGGAGCATCACTGCCTTCGACACGGTCAGGCCCTTCATTACCACACGCCGAGTCCGCGTCTGTGATCCCACCCGACTCTGACGATGAAGGGACCGAGGACAAAGACGACAATTTCACCTCCCAGTCTTCCTTCCCCCCATCCCAACTCCAGCCCAATCCTCAGCCTCACATCCTTCTCTACCAACTCCCACGTCAGCCCGTCCTTCAAGTCCCTATACCCCCTGGCGCCTCTCCCTATTCCCTCGTCGGAATTTCACCCCGACTATCACATCCTACCATCGCCGCCCCGGGTGTCGGAAACTTATTCTTCCACCACGTGGACCAGGTGCGTGTTGCGGGTGGACAGGCGCCTGCTGTAGGCTTCTTCGGCCCTGCTGGGATAACAGCTCGAGCTCCCTCCTCGACCGGGAGTAGGGGACGAGGTGGTGGAGCTGGAGGAAGAAGCGAAGCTGCCCCCTTTCCTCGAGGTCAACAGAGCAACGGTGTAGGACAGGGCCGGCCAAACGGCCGAGCACCTACACCCTCACGCTCGGCTCCCGGCGGCAACGACCCTGACGATGGGGACGACGGCTCAGATGCTAGCGAGGGTTCTGACGGGATCGACGACGGCGAGGATTCAGACTTTCTCGAACATCCCGCTCTCAGTCCGCCTCCCAAATACGAGATTCCAAGGGGGAAGCACAAGTTTTGTGTGACGAGACTGCTCGAGCTACTGCAAGGCAACCAGCCTCGACCGCATATAGTTCGGGAGGCGGTGTTCAATGTGCTGAGTGCGTTGCAGGATGCGCTGGACGCACATATTCCGGATCTTCACCAGCCTCCTGATGCTACAAACGGGACTGCGAACGGTGGGACAAGCAACACAGCAAGCACATCCAATACCTCCCGAGACGGAGAGAGGGATGCCAATGCCACACTTGCTGAACTTGCGCAGGACGGAAGAGGAGGAGAAGAAGAAGAAGCCGCCGCCACCACCACCACCACCACCAACCCCTCCCAATCCCCTGCCTAGGTTCACGCACCCGCCTCTCCCGCCTCCATCCCGACCCCCTACGCACCCTCCCCTGCTCCTGCACCATCTGCGGCGTCTGCCTCGTGCGCTTTTTCAACAGACAGCTGCCGGTAACCGACTACGATGAAGGCATAGGTACGTTGCCGAGTTGCAACTGCGAGCTTGATATCCCATTCTCGAGCGAGGTTCAGAGGTGGATGAGACGCACGCTCTTCTTTCGCAGAAACCGTGTGGATGGGCTGGTCCAGGTCGTTCGGCATATCGCGCTAGCAGAGGTGGATACGGCGTTTAGGGTGTTAGTTGGGGTGTGGCGGGATGCGACGTCGTAATTTGGCCTTACTCACTGGTTGAGGCGAGCGTGGAAGTTTTACATGTTACTACCGTTATATTTATACACAGTACTTCTTCTATGTAGCTATCTGTACGTTCTTCTTACGGTCTGTAGATGTTATTAGAACTTTAACTCTTCCCTTAGATACTGCAATATAGAGTATGTTCTACGCGGAATATAGCCAACGCTTTTTATCCCATGTAGTGCAAGGCCTTTACCTACATTGTGTAATTCGTCATTCAAATTCATTTCTCTAAACTAAGGCTTTCGTAAAGAACAGTAGATATTTGTTAAGGTTTATCTGGTATGAGTGTCTTCAAATATTCTTTGCAAGCCCTCGCACAAAACACAGCAGAAGTAACACATGAGAGGGAGGTGCTATTATCTACACCTCTAAACACAGTAGGAGAACGTAGGGGTGTACACATTGAAGACCATCAGACAGAACCCTTCCTTTCTTAATAACACGTTGACAAGTCCAGACTTGGAAGAAAGCTAGCTCATGCGCAACCACACTACCGCGTCTCCTACTCCAATGCTCACGGCACATAAGACAGCAAAGAGGATATTAACTGCTACAAACTTAGAGAGATTTGCAAGTCTGAAGATAGCGACTCTTTAGTCATATACGATGTCTAGACTGTAAAGACAAGCTGGTATATCGGACTTCATAGCGCGCAATTAAAACCCTACGTTCTCGCGCAATCCTAGGACGGATTGCATTTCACAAAATGACATCTACGATCTTCATCCGAGATCTCAGAAACACAAGTAATCATGCATGGATCAGAGTGTCTCTCATACGCTTCAAAAACCTGTAAGTAAAACGACTCGTTTCCAGATCATATCCCATATACAGTATAGAACAAACTCAGAGCGCAGAAAAGTGCATATTATCACGTCCACATCCCTAAAGCACAAGCTTAAAAGTAGCCACCTCAAAAGCCCTAACATCTAACTTGGCCCCCTTCGTCTCCTTCCCCTCCACCTCCACCATCCCCACACTCAACTTCTCAATCTCATCCTCCAACGCATTAACCTTCCACACACTCTTCACCTTCAACCCACCCCAAGTAAGCACACCCCTACTCTTCCCACCAAGCGCATCGTAGATACGCAGGATAACGCTTTGCCCCTTCTTGACGGGCAACTCGCCACGGGACACGTCCTCGTCGTCTTCGCCGCGCTTGATGGTGTCAAGGATGAGGTTGGGTGCGCCGTGAATATGGAAGGAGTTGAGACGCGAGGGGTCAGTATTGGTTGATTGCTTGTGTCCGACGATGCGAAGCGGATTGTTTAATTCGAAGGCTTTGCGGACGGTGGCTTCTGTTAGGCCGCCGGCGTGGGGGAAGATAGCGTAGCGGGTGTGGTGACGGCCCATATCTGCGTGCGCATCTGGTGCCTTCGGGGCGCGGAGGAGCGAGAGGCGCATGACGTTTCCAGCGACAGCGAAGCCGTACTTGGAGTCGTTGAGGATGGAGACACCGTAGGTGGCTTCGGAAAGATCGGCCCATTTGTGGCAACACACTTCGAATTTGGCCATGTCCCATGTAGTGTTGTAGTGCGTTGGACGTCGGACGATGCCGAATTGTGTTTCATAGCTTGCCTCTGTGTTCACAATGTCGACGGGGAATTCTACCTTCAGGAACTTCATGGTCTCCTGCCATTCAATTTCGGCGTCGATCTCGATGCTTGAAGGGACATTACCGACGACCGCAGGAAGAGACACTGTGGTCTTGATCCAAGATTTGTCGGAAATCTTGGTCTCGATTTCGAGCGAGACGCGGTGCGGGCTGTCTTCTGAAATGATGACTTTAGACGGTTCAAGCTCTTCACGGGATTGGAGATGATAGACTTCTACATCCCAGGCCTGCCAGTAGAGCGGTTTGTCATCGTAAATGACCAGCTGGGCGGCCTTCGAGCCCTTGGGAATGAGCTCGCGGTCCGCAGCAATGTCGTAGAGGGACGTGATGGCGCCCTTGGATACTTCGACCACATATTGAGAGTTGCGGAGCTCGAAGACGTCTGGCTTAGTTTGCTTAATGGAAGCGGTGTGGGCGGAGTATGGCGAGGCGAGAGGACGAATCTCCATTGGGCTCAGACCTTGTCCATGGGCGAGGCCGTAGCTAGGGAGGCTGGCAATCGAAGGGAGTTTGATGATTTCGGTACGTGACCAAGGCAGGGTGTTCAACGCGGCGAGCTTGCTGTCGGCCTTGATGTCATGATCAAAGCCAAGCTCAGCCAATGCATCAGCCAGGAGCTTCTCTCCAGTGGTGAAAACCTTTTCGTAGATCTGCAGCTGTTAGCCAACGTCGTTCAGCTGGAGTGCTTCACGTACCTCGTCAGAATCATCATAGCACATCTCGATCGAGCTGCCAGGCAAGCAATCATGAAACTGGCAAAGCAACACATTCTCCCACATATCGTCAATGTCCTTCTTCGGATACTTGTACGAGCTCGTCTTGCCAAAGTCATTCTTAATGGTCGCAAGCGTGGCCAGGTACTCGATATCCCTGAGCATGATCTCGGACCTGCGGTTGTTCCGCTTGTTGTTCGCTTGTGTGGTGTATGTTCCCCGATGAAGCTCAAAGTAGAGTTCGCCGTACCAAGTGACGAGCTCAGTACCTTGCTCGACCTTCTTCTCTAGCCTGTCGAAGAAGTCGTCGGCGGAGTCGCCGAGTTTGATGCGGGGGAGAAGGCCGGTTTTGTCGGCCATGCCACGACAGCGCCTGAGTTTTTCGAGGTGCTGCCACGTTGGGCCACCTCCTCCGTCGCCTTTTCCGAAGACAAGAAGCGATGTCTTGTCTTGGTCCAGTGACTTGTGCTGCGAGACGCTCCTCTTTACATCACCAAAGTTTGCTTCCGCGGTATATGTCTCGCATGGAGGCATGTGGCAGATGACCTGGCTGTTGTCGAGTGCAACCCAGTTGAAGGTAGTGTGCGGGAAGTTGTTGATGTTGTTCCAGCTCAGCTTCTGGGTCAAGAACCTCGTCATGCCTGAGATGCGGCATACTTGAGGAAGTTGCGTAGAGTATCCAAACGTATCGGGAAGCCAGAAAGTCTTGCAGCGCTGTCCAAAACGGCTCTCAAAATACCGTTGCCCGTACAGGAATTGCCTGACTAACGATTCGCCGCCAGGAAGGTTGGTATCGTGCTCCACCCAGCTTCCACCGATGGGCTGGAACGTGCCTTCCTTGACCTTCTTCTTAACCCGGTCAAATGTCGAAGGGTAGTACTGCTCCAGCCACTTGTACTGCTGCGCCTGTGAGCAGCAGAAACGGAGCTCGGGATAGCGGTCGATGAGATCGCACTGGTTCGACCAGGAGCGCGCCACCTTTCGCTTGGTCTCGGCGAACGGCCACAGCCAGCAGGTGTCAATGTGGCAGTACCCAATACCCGTGACGATAGCCTCCTTGTCGCTCTCGTACACCTTGTGCGAGTTGACGTCGCCGAGGTACTCGCGCGCGATCTTGCGGCCCTCAACGATGCTCTTCTGGCTTCCACCGCCCGCGATGAAAGCATCCATGATGCGATTGGCAACCTGCTGCGCCTCGTGCGCTTCCCAAGACTCACCCGGAAACTCGCGCGCCGCATCGCCAATCTCCCAAAAGTCAAAGTACAGCCCGCGCGCCTCCAGGTTGACCGCGGTGATGTTCACTGTGTGCAGCTGGAAGTACCTGTTGGGGTCTGGCGGCTGGATGGAGTCGCCGCCCGGTGCATTTCCAAACATGCCGTTGCACGCAATCTCCACGTAGAAGAGATGCTCCTTACCGTCCCTGAACTCTTTGGGCAGTACCCATTGGGTGCGCTCGCCGCCGCCCGTCAGTCCATGCACGACGTCGCCATCCTTCGTCCAGATCATGCCCTCGCAGTTGGCATCCCACTCAAACTCGAGGTGTTGCTTGTCAACCATATGCTTGGGTACCGTGAGATGCACCTTGAACCAATGCGTCGACCAGCTGGGCCCGAACCAGTTCCCGACTTCGGTGGCCTTGAACTCGTGCGAGGTGGCATCTTTGAACGTTGGTCGTGAGAGGTTGGGGGGAGAGTAGACGGAGAGCTTGATCCAGTCGGAGCCCGAAACGGTGGCTTCGTTGAGTTTCCTGCAGTGTGTTAGTATGTGAACCACACGGAGCTCATCTGAAGCTCTTCCAGATGGAATGCCTACCCCAACAACCCCTGCTCGCGGTACTGTCCGCCGTCGGTGAACTGCCTCAGGCGGGATTGGTAGATGCTGTGGATCTGCTTGCCCACAGGACCAGCTGCAAGCTTCGGATAATCTGTAGAAACAGGCATTGTGCGGTTGTGTGCGTCGCCGCCCATTGCGTGTGGTGTGTTGTGGTTGCGTGATGGGTGGATCTGGATAGCTTCGGGATGATGCAGCAGCTGTGTGCCTTGCATGGTGGAGAGCTCTCCCCGCAGTTGGCCGTGTGGCCCAAGCTTCCTCCTCGGATGGCACCCTGATGGCCTCGAAAGCTGTGGGCCTGAAGCGCACTTATCTACACATCTTTGTGACACGAACCAGTTATCGCAGACGGTATAGAATCGTTTAGAGAATCACGGTATAGAGTCACGCACGCAAAATGACACGCTGCAGCTCTTAGCCGTTGCACCACATATCATGAGGTGCATTTCTATAGATGAAGCAGACACACCCACATCAAAACATATCCAAATGCCCAATCATGCCATGTCATTCCGCACTCAGATCTGCAACCGCTCACCTGAACCCATCATCTACCGCGACAGACTAGCACCGATACCGAAGTTCGATGCTCTAGTGGATGCGATCCAGCCTTGCGCGATTCATGGCAATCTGGTCGTCGACCTTGTCGGTCTTCGAGATGATGCGGTCGATGTGCTTGTTTTGCGTGTCGACCTCCTGTCCCATGGCTCGTCCAAGTTGGTTGAGTCGCTTGGCAGCTGAATCTCCATTAGCACTGCACAGAAGACACAAGTGGCTCTGGGAGCGTAAACTTACCTCCGTGCAGCTGATCGAGATTGTCGTCAATCTCGTTCTCCATGGCATCGTCGTCCGAGTCAGCTTCGAACTGATACTTGGCACGATCTGCCAATGTGCTCCGGCCGGGGCCTGCCCCGCCTGCGCTTTGTACACCCCTCTTCAGCTCGTCCTGCCGGGCGTTCGACTCCCATGCCGCTTTACGTGTGGCGTCGCGTTGCGCCCGTTCTGAGTGGTGGGTTTCCTAGAGCTGGTGAGTCAACGTAGAGCGCAGTCACCAGGCCGAACATACCATGAGCTTCTGATCCCTAGCCTCTCTCCGCGAGTTGGACGTGAACGGGTTGCCCACATGCACAGCGAACATGCTTCGGTTCAATGTCTTCAGCTCCCTCGCCTTCTCCTCGGCAATCCTGTTCTGGCTGGATGCAAGATCCAAGTTACGCTCTGTGTTGTGGATCCGTTCTCCTTGCGCTCCCAACCTGGCAAGAGTATCGCGGCCGGTCTCCTCGGCCTGTTGGGCGAGTCGCAGCGCGTTTCGAGTAGAGCTGACGTCTTGCTGCTTCATGAACTTGATCTCGTTCTTGCTATACGGTTGTCAGCCCGGCACTTTGCAACAGCTTGGACATGGTCATACGTGGCGGAAACGTCCTCCTCCTCTTGTTCTTCGGCTGTGAGCTGCCGATCTTCGTATCGGGGTCCGCTGCCATAGGCACCGCTCTCTCCATAAGCCCCACTCTGCCCATATGCGCCGCTCTGCCCTCCAGGCACACCCGACTGAGGTGCCTGCTGACGCTGTTGGTAGCGGTCTGCGGCCCCGCCGAATAGCGCACCGCGGTCGGAATCATCGGCTGGCCCGAGGCCTGCATATAGGCGTTAGTATCTGCCATCGACGCTCATGCCTGCGACATACCTCCGTAGCCTCCCTGACGTGCTGGCGGTTGCTGTGCACCACCACCATAGCGGTCTGTGCCATATCCTCCCTGTTGTCCGTAGCTGCCACCGCCTCCATATCGCTGGCCCTGAGAGGTCACAGCGGGCGTCTTCTCCTGTCTAAAGGAATCGTTTCCGCCGGAGTATGGTGGAGGAGCATTCGCATAGGGGTCCTTTGCGGGCTGCGCGGCGTACGGGTTCTGTGCTGGAGGTGTGGCCTTGCCCTTGCGGCTACCGAAGAGCTTAGATCGGTCGTCCTCCGCACCGGCGTCGCCGTCTTTCTTCTTGAAGAGTCCCATGTTATATTGCTTTCCCACAGTTAGTAACAGTGTAATTGTCTTTATCCGCTGTGGCCCTCGAACGTGAGTCTTGGAGCGCTGAGCGGCTGAGCGACAGGCGGGGTACGTACCCTCTTGGCGGATTTAGGTAATACGAAACCTGAGTGTATACCTAGCAAAAGCAAAAGTGCAGAGTGACAGGAGACGTCAGGGTCTGCTTCCAGAAGAGCGTCGAGGTATTTGAGGAGTGAATGGTGTTTTAGGGTTGGGCGAAGTGTCGCATAGGGTGTTTCAATCGAACGCAGTAAGCGCGCCCGAGCTGATGACTAGCGTTCTGTGGCTGTAACGCCACGCTGTGGCGATTCGCTTCAATATTGCACTGCCTGGAGACGCGTGGAAAATTCACAGATGGCCGATTGAAGCGTCTCCTTCGTGTCCGCATGCAAGTTTCAGTCGACATTTCGTTTCTTATGTTTAGTGGTGCCTTAAGGTTGATGTCGAAGACGGAACAGAGTCGAGCATGTTGGACTCTGCATACGCTGACGGAGCTCCGAAAATAAATCGAAAAGTCCACCCAGGAAACGTTGGGATGAAATAAACACTTGGGATTTAGCGGCGCCGGGTATCTCTCATGGTATGCAAATGCCACGCAAAATTGTACGAAAGTACATGCTTCCGTCACCGTCGCGTCTTCAATGCCATGCTTCGGCCATGTTCATGGAGTTCTGCAAATGATTCAGAGCTTTCTTAGTCCACACCGTCCCGTTTGCTGTCCCAGTGTCCTCTGGGACCGCTTCTTCATTCGAAGGCAATGCCTCGTGCTCTTCTTTCGTCCAGATCTCTGTTCCTTCGACCACAGGGAACGGTGTCAGCACGCGGCTTATGTCGCCCCACCACACTTCTCCAAACTTCCTATACCAATCTACTGTAGTCCTCAGCCCATCATCAAAGCTCGTTTTCGGTTGCCATCCAAGGGCTGCCAGTTTCGATCCGTCAGTCGCATATCGCATGTCATTGAATGGTCGGTCTTCCGTATGCTGCACCCACTGCTCCAGCTCCTCCGGTTTTTGGCACGGTAGGCCAAATATATGTAATAACTTATGGCAGATCTGAGTATTCGAGACCTCATCTTTAGATGCGATGTTGTAGATCTGCCCAATAACGCCTTTGTGTAAGATTGTGTCGAGTGCGTCTACTATGTCGCCTGCGTAGACGTATCGTCGTGTAGGTGAACCGTCACCGTGAACGAGAAGCTTGCTCTTTCGCTGCAATAGCATAATGAATTTGGGTATGATTTCTGTGCGCGATCAGCCGTTGCTTCATCATTCCAAGATCGAAGTCGTACTCTCGGGGAATTGGTGCGGTCCGTACACATTGTTGCTCCGCACAGTTATCAGAGGCAGTTTAAAACTCTTCCGATACGCGCTAACCATCATCTCTGCGGCTGCCTTGCTCGCCGAGTATGGATTCGTGGGAGCAAGCAAGCTCGTCTCGCATAAATCCGCTGCGTCGATCGGCACATCTCCGTACACCTCGTCTGTCGAGATGTGTATGAACCGGTTTATCCCATGTTCTCTCGCGCTCTCTAGCAGCACATGCGTTCCGTATACGTTTGTATTCGTGAATTGGTACGAGTTACCAAAGCTCAGGTCGACGTGCGACTGCGCCGCGAAGTGGAAGATGGTGTCGATCTTGTGTTTTCGAAGCACTCTCTTCACTTCAGCAGGTGATGTAATATCCCCTTGCTCGAATGTGAAGTTCGTGCGACTATCGAGAATGCGGGTGTTATTGAGCGTTGCGCAGTAGTCGAGCTTGTCAAACGAGACGACCTTGTACGTGGGATACGTAAGGGTAAGATGGCGAACGAACCAGCAGGCACTGCGGAGTCGTCAGTCGCGCTTTCCCTCCCTGCATTCATGGTACAATCCCGCAGGAACACACATGAAGCCTGCCCCGCCGGTAACCAAAATATTCCGCGCATCGTTGAGCGGCTCGAACTTGGTGCTTCCAGTAAGGACAGGTGCCTGTTCCCACAGTTCATCCGTGAGATATGACCGTGGGTTTAATATAGTAGAATTTCTGCGGTCTACGGTGCGTAGTTAGCTTTAGGGTGCGACGGGGACAGAGCGACCCCGCGACATACGTTTGACACCGTTGGCGGCGTAATGGGCGCGATCAGGGCTCTCGACCGCCGACATGTTGACTGGAGCTGCCAATGTAAAGAGCACATGTGGACTGGTCTTTAAGCAAGTGTCTCGCGCATCTCAGGCCTAATTGAGCGCAATATACGCCGTGTCGCAAGTTGGGTATTCGCTCAGAAGAGCGGCGCTAGCCGAATTCGGAGATCCTTCCGATAGAGCATGTGACGTCAGCGTTTGCTGACTCCCGAGGTCAACGTCCTTAAGGGTAACAACATAATTATCCCATCTTGCTCTAGCAAGGGCTACATTCTCGCATAGATGCATCACTTCTGGATCGTTTGATTGCACCTGATTGCCGATGTCTGGTCACCACCCTACGGCCTGAGCTCCCTATCAGGTTTCGTGCACCAGGGTCCGTTTGTGGCGCCCGTAATCACGGCCTTTTAATCCGCGCTGTGTCATTTCTTCCGCACCAAAATGGATTCCGCGGATGCAGCAACGAGTCTAAGCGTTTTGGTGACAATGGTTGCAGTAGGCCACAATTGCCTGAACCAAGGCATGCCTACATGGCAAACCAACGTACCTGGTCTGCAGTCGGGCAATCGTTTCAGCGTCATTGGAGGTTTTGAGGGTCGGAGAATTGACCCATCGGAGGATTCTCGGTCTCCCTGCTACGCGACTCGCCGGCGCGGTCTCAGCACAATTCTGCCCCTCACATCGTTACGCGCTCAGACATATAATAAGGGTTGTGGGGGGTTTCGCGGTATCGTCGGAACCTGATAAGCACATCATCTTCCATCCCAACATTTAGTCGACTGCCCAACTCTATCAATCTTCCATCTCATAGTGGACAACAATTGTATCCAGTGGTCACACAATATCAGTTAACACCATCTGACGTGCAGTGCGAAGGCTCAGATAAACATGGACATTGATAGCTACCGCCCGGCAGCGTCCGGATGGGAGAGATGGCAACCGACTATATACGCGCATGATCTAGTGGACAAAGGTTGCTTGGAGCGGCCCGAGTAAATCGAGTATGTGTCTACATACGTAGTGGGTACAAGTCACGAGTGCTATATTAACCTTCAGATAGCAGCGCTCAAGAGAGTCAAAGCGAGGAACCACGTATTCCCGCAAAACGCGCAGCTTCTGCTGATCAAGAGGCGGATTCGCCTCCAAAGAGGAACGAGTCGACAGTCACACCTGCAGAAGCTTCGCGCGCACCGAACTCCCGCAAGCGGGAACGCGTCTAGAAGGCAGAAAGATCATCCGACCCTGGAAAGCGAAGATCAGCCCGTCTCATCGAACGGAAGATTGCTGAAGACCCTTCGTCGGTTGACACGCAAATGGAGAACGCCGAAGACGTTTTGGATGGTGGAGTCCGAATCGAGGGCGAATGCCTGACTACGCCGGAACCGGTAGTCGAAGCAATATCACCGGATGTTTC
Source organism: Lentithecium fluviatile CBS 122367 (assembly GCA_010405425.1). Classification (NCBI taxonomy): domain Eukaryota; kingdom Fungi; phylum Ascomycota; class Dothideomycetes; order Pleosporales; family Lentitheciaceae; genus Lentithecium; species Lentithecium fluviatile. The sequence goes on from MU005589.1 coordinate 538,715, forward strand.
TAGTGGCTATACAGGACAGCCTCAGACGGAGAAGAGGAAGTTCAAATTCGCATGGGGCGCAAAGCAGAGAGCCCTGTTCTCGGGTTCCCTACGAGCTCTGCAGCCGAACGAGCGAAAGCCATCGTCACCGCCTCCTCTACCCCCTCCTCCGCAGCAGAAGCCAGAAAACTACCGCTTCACATCTGGTGAGCACGCCGGCAAGGCACTCTCCGAAGTCCCTTTTGGCTATCTCGTACACGTGAAAGAATCGGGAGACTGGAAGGCACACACTGGCTTCAAAGAAGCCTTCCGTTATTGGCAGGAACGAATGGGCGCCAATCAACCCAAATCTCGGCCCCAAGATCCAGCGCTTAACCATCCACGAAATTGGCGAATTCCAGACAGTGCACATGCGTTTACAGACTAGAAATTCAAGGATGTATTCCCGGACTACCGGGTGTGGCTTTTGCGCTAAAACCGCTCTATTTGTTTGCTTTCAACCGATGACGGCGTGTCGCACCGTGTCCCTAAACCAAAGTCGATCAACATTCTCTTAATAACGCGCAAGGATATCAAGCAACATACCGTCATCCGCAACTCCATCTCACGATTCCCACCATCACCAACATCATCCCCTTCATCATCCCCATCATCAATCCCTCCGTCCCTGCTAATCTCGCCATCGACACCATAGACGCGCCACTCTGAAGCTCGACTTTCCGCATCCTCCCGCACATGTCTTTCTAGTGTGTGGCAGAGCGTAACCAGGACATCCTCACGCGCTTGCGCGTTGTTAGGGTACTTATTGTGAAGTTCTGGAATAAAGAGGTTGTAGAGTGTGTTGTAGAGCTTTTTGTTTTGGTGTGGGCTTTTTGCTCGACTTTGAGGATGTAGGCGGTTGGAGTGTTGTGGGTAGCTGTGAGAAGGTTGGCCAGGGACACTCTGCGGGTCGTTGGCACGGTGGGTTGGGGGTTGAAGTGGGGGTTCCGAGATGAGTAGTGGGAATGTTTGAATTGCAGGGCTTGTGGTGCGGGTTATATATGTCCTTGTTTCCAATGCATCCCGACGGTTCGTTGAACAGTGATAAATGTGACTTTATTCGATTGGGAATTCCCCGGCTCTATCCAGCGATTGCAGTTCACTGCATCACCCCAAAAACGAACTACACGATCAATACTTCCCCGGGAACCATCAAACACAGACCAATCGACAACACCAAGCACTATTCCCTTCACTTCGCAATCCGCGGCAGTTCAACTACACCGCACTGTTCTACCAGCCTCTTCCAAACTAATCTACTCTCATCGCCATCCACGCCCGCCGCTCCACCCGTCAATGTACTCTTGTTCCCAATCAATACCACCCCTACCTTCGCCCTGGTCATAACAACATTAAACCTCCGCATATCCGTCAGAAATCCCATGTCACCGTAGGTATTGCACCTCACGGTAACGAATACAACGATGTCTGCTTCGCGGCCCTGGAAGCCATCGATGGAGGAGACTCCGATGTGCGGGATGGCGGCAGTAAGGAGCGTCTTCTGGCGCGTGTAGGGGGTTAGGATGGCAATGGATGTAAGTGCACTAGCGGATTTCGGGCCAGGCGAAGTGGTCAGGAGCTGAATAACTTGTTTGCAGAGTTCAACTTGGCCTGTGTTGGATTTTGATTGGTGGCCTAGGTCTTCGGATGTAGCGCACTCGATCCAGATCATCCTCTTGTTTTCCGGCCAAGGAAATTGTGACGGAGGGAGTGGCCTTGCATGGTCCACCACGGCCGTCTTTAGCTTGCCCTGATAAAACTCGGTGGAGCTGAAGTGGCAGATGGAGCGATGCATGCGGTACTGCGTGTTGAGCATGACTTTTGCAACGCTTTCTCTCTGCGGTAGATTATAGTGGCGTTCGAAGAGCGAGACGTCGTAGCCTGTAAGGATGGCATTTTGCTGAACGGTGGCACGCAGTTGGACATGATCTCCAACCAGAATCGCGCGGGAGCATCCCTTTACAAGTGGAACAAGGGTAGCGGGCTCCGTCAGCTGCGAAGCTTCATCAACAATGACTACGTCGAAGGTTTCGGTGCGGAGCAAGCCTAGTGCAGCGCCAATGCACGTTGTGAAGATGAGTCGGGCGTCTTTGATGCGCTTCTGCGCTTTTCGCCGCGCGGGGAGGTTAGCACTGAGATCTTTTCCGAGCATGGCATCGCATGTGTATGATCGTAGGTCTGCAGCAACTTTGGAGAGCTGTGTGGGTTCTTAGCATTTAATCTTGATCAAGGTCTCGAGAGGGAATCGTAAAGTAGGAGTCACATACCTGCGTGGAAACCCTCAACGGGACCGCACCACTCCTCTTTGCATCCGAATCGCTAACAAATCTCTTCAGTAGGTTGTCGACTGCGTTGTGTGTTGGAGCCGTGACCAGAAACCTTGAATGAGGAAGTGCCTTCAACAACTGGACTAGTATCACTACGAGCGTATGAGTTTTTCCCGTCCCTGGAGGTCCCCAAATGAAAGTCAACGAGCTGCTCATTGAAACAGTCAGCGCAGCATTTTGACTTTCGTTTAACCCCGACACTGGAGCCACAGGTAGCTTAACGTCAGATAGCGTGAGCTGATCTGCCTGGGGTAGGCCTAGGAGCATTCCGTAAATCCTGCAGCAGGCCTCGTGCTCCGTGTAAAATGTAGTCACGGCATCGAAGGACGTCTTGCTGGTCACAAAGGATCCGCAGTGCGTGAGATTCCAAGCGCACTGATCAAGGTATGAAGGGGGACTGTGGAGACAACGAAACTTGACTTCACCGGTTTCAGCTGACAGTATTTCTGCGTCCATGGAAGATGGCTTTGCGATCGGAGCATTTCGAGGCGGACTTGATGCCGTGAGCCGAACATGGTCGCCAATTCTGAGGATACCGTTCACCGAAGAATCCACGCGGAGGATGCTCTGCACGACTGCGTAGCCATCCTTGTGATGATCCATGCGGAGCCTAAGGGACTCTGACTCCGACTTTCGACTGTTCGACGCCTCGTCGATGTGATCCAAAGCAATGCCGAACAGAGAGGCAGCGAAGTGGCGAATTGCGACCGGACGTCCAACAAGAAGCCGCGGGCACTCAGGCTCCAGCACTTCCAATAGAAGGTCCAATGCGACTTCGGCTGAGCGCACCGCCAGGGCAACGAGTTTAACAAGCTCGGCAAAGTCTTGCAGTGAGATTCGTTTCATTTCCTGCAAGAGAAGCGAAAACGGCTGGCGAATGAAGCCACCCATCTCGTTCGATAAGAGAACGAGCTGTCGCAAAAGGTCAGGTGCCAGATGGATCAGAGTTTCCTCCAGCTTTAACTTGTGGGTCTTCCAGGTCTGAGATTGTAGATAAGTTGGGACGAGGTACACAGCTTGCGGTAGGTACTCAAGCAGCATTGAAGCAACTTGATCCCGGTCTAGTGAACAACTTGCACTCGTCTCGAGAACCAACATGTGAGCGAATACCTCGCGGAGCTTCTTTTTCTCATCGTGGCTGTTGAGTAAATCAAGAATAGTCTGCAGGTCCGATATGGACTTGACCAGTCTAAGATGAGAGAGGTTTTTGTCGCGGACTACTGCAGCAACTATAGACGTATGGCTCGTCCAGTCGATGGAATCCAAGGTGGGAATCTCGTAGTCCATTTCTAGCTTCTCGAAGATCGGAAGGACTTCATCGGTATCAATGTAGTTCAACCATTGATCAAGGACGCGCATAGAGTTGACATCTCGGTTGCTGATCACGTAGACTTCCTGCAAACTGTTAGCATGGTCTTCCCAATGACGGTTCGGCTGTCGGGATCCTACCGCCGCCAATACACCGTTTTGCTGGACTCTACCAACGTGCTGTTGAATATCGCGACTGACTTTATTCAAGGCAATGCTAGCTATACAGTCAAAATCGATCCCTTGCTGAACGGTCCGCTCCCGTTTTCGACGTTTGTCGCCAATGCTTTTCTCTCCACGGTAGAGTGAATCGTCGACTTGTGGTCGCCGTAGAAAGACCCAGGTATTACTCCGTTGGCGCTCGTATAATTGGAAGACGTAATCGTCACAGAAGAGTCTATAATGGACCTTTGTTGGTAAGACTTTGTAGTTCGGCGAGTTAAGCCCCTGGGAGAATGGGAGAGCAAAGATCCTCACACTGCCGTCCACTCGCACCTCGCTTGCTCGCGCGATCTTCTTTGGCACGTAAATCGCGAAAGTCAATCGCTCGTCGATCGTCAGTATGATCAGTTTCTTGTGGAAGGTCTCTAACGCTTGGGCAACTGCAGGTAGAAACCTGCCCATGCGATCGGTAGAGGATCTGAATATTGGTCTCCAGTGGAGCTGCGGTTGGTCGAGACGAAACCTGTGCAACTCCTCAGCAGTGATCAGATCCGATTGTAGAAGACCGTTTCGAACTAGGCTTGGTGTAGTTGCCGAGGGTGGAAGGCGACTCAGCAACCATATTTGCTGCTCGTCAGTCAAGGCGCTGAAGTCGAGCAGATGGCTGTATTCCATAACGTCGATGCCGTGACGCCCACACCAGAGTAGGACAAGCTTCAGCAGCTCAAATTCGGATATTGCGATTTTGTCTCGAGTAAGAAAGATTTCCATTACGTCTACTCCGTCGAATGAATCTGGACGTATATTGATGGCCTCGTGAATAAACTCAGTGGAGGCAGCATGCAGGACATCCAAAATGAAGGGGGTTACGTTAGCCTTAGGCTCGGGAGGGTCCTCAAGCGCTGTAAACTCTCTAAGATTTTCCGGAATGCGGATGTGATTTCCATCAACGCATTGAGAGAAGAGCCGGTTTAGCTGCTGGCATTGTGGACTCATGGCGTTTCCCAGACGAGCCCATTTCATGTAGAGATTTTTTACTCTTCCGAGTGACGAGTTCGTGTAACGCGCAAAGTATTCAGCGCGGACATCCTCATTTACCTCGCCGAACATAACGAGCTCCTTGCCTCCAGGGTATTGAGCCGGCTCGGCCATAGTCTTCGGGATAATATCAGGGTCCCAGGTGACAAAAACTGAGCAAGATGTTTAGTGATTGTAGGAACGCATTGAACATATATCGAGAGCGCCTACATTTATCACCGTCTAAGTCGCCGCCCGACATAAGATCAGCGCTAGGTCGTTTTCCTTGCGTCGGAAACACGATACAGTCGACCAAATGATTTGCGAACTCGGGAAAATTGACTGCTTTGAATTTCTGCAAGTCGCCAGGATGCAGGCAAGGATTCCTCGTCACCATTACTTCGGTGTTGATGATAGTACGCGGCATGCCGTCTCCGTCATGGGTTATCCGTACGAAACACTGGCCTTCTTTGAGTGTTCCCGGACACCCGTTCTTGCTCGTAGGGTCGCACACTCCAAAAAGCAGTCGAGACTTGGGTATAAGGATTCGGCACCTTTGCTCGTCTCGCTTATTAAGCATTTTCGCGTACTCGTGCCGGACTAAGCTGCGAAGTGTCGAGAGGACGGGCTCCGTGCCTTCCAGGAGTAGTTTCTCCGCTAGATCGATCCTGTCAATGTATGAGAGGAACTGGAATGCTGCCCTCGAGTCGCCTCGGCTAACGTCGCGTAGAAAAGTCAGGTGCTGCTGTTGCTTCTGAAGGAGTTTCTCTTCGGAAATACCCAGCGTATGCAGTAAGACAATCACCTCGTCGTTGAGGTTACCCAAAGCGTAGGGCTATGCCAAGTTAGTAAGCCAAGTTTCTAGCAGGAAGGATGCCAAACCTTAGAGTAGTCGACAACCGCAAAGCTGTGATCGGATGCATCCTTGAACTTCCTCATGGATTCTCGAAATTGAACTTGCACTTGTCCTTGAAGGCTTGGGTCCAAAGTCAGTACACCCTTGTACCCGCGGTACCGTATCTGAAAAACTGAAGGCAAGTAACGCTTATTGCGAAAAATGATCCTGCGCCTCTGCGCTAAGTGGCGTGCGAGCTGAGGCGATATTAGTCCACACCCGTCCGTGAAGATGTAGTCGTCGCGCTTGACGTCTTCGATGTCGTCGCAGCGTTCTGGTGGAAGCGAGAGGGCCATCTCGGCGCTTGAGAAGAGTAGCCCAATCCTTTTTGCTTTCTTCCCCACTGATTTCAATTTCGACAAGTCGCCCATAGCTTTGGTTTTTGCTGAGATTTGGTCCTTGGAACCGGCATACATGAAACAAGACCTGGACTTTAGCTGGCTGTTCGAATGACCGAAGAAGTGGTACTGGGCCCCGTTCAGCTTGATCCCAGTGGTGAGTAGCCTTGTCAAATAGTCGCCATTTTCTCTTCCGGTAGCCAAGCGTGGCAAATCCACTTCCGACCTCGCTGGCCATCGTAGGCGAAAGTCCGCGACAGAGATCAGTAGAAACTTGTCCAACGGTTCCGTCCGCGTCACCCGATTGGACGGTGCGGCTTCAAAACGTAGGATAAATTCCTGCTTTGCATCAGAGGACACAATCGATAGACACTTAACGAGTCCGGCAGCGTTGGTCAGCTTCGATTGCGGAAGATTGGCGATGGAATAGACCCAAGAACTCTCATCTGGATCTATTCTGTCCTGGAGAACCGTGCGAAAAGAGCGTAGGTTGCTCATTGTGATCGTGGCTGATGGCGACTGAGTATAGCGGGGAAGGCGGGCAAATCGATGTGGGTTGGAAATTGTGACGCTGCCTATCTGTGATTTGTGGGAACATGCATACGCGACGTTGTACGGCTACGCCACAACGAGGCAACCGTCTGATCTCATATCACGGACATGCCCGCGCGTTTGCACTCAAACTATCGCTCCATCGGAAGAAATGACACCAGAAGAAGCTCGGAGCCCATGCGTCTATATCATTGGTGCACAATGCACCGGAAAGACGACACTCGTAAACGCGCTTGAGGACTCATTCCATCGCAACGATCTCAAACAGAGTACCACAAAGCCATTAATCATCCGGGAGGTCGCCCGCACCGTACTAAAGGAAAAGCAGTTCAGCCGTGACGACATCACCACGTCGCCGTCCCGGGCACTCCAACTGCAAAAGCACATTCTAGAAGCTCAATTCGACGCTGAAAACGCCGCAAACGCCCCCGAAGGGCCTTCCTCATGGTATATATGCGACCGTTCCGGTCTCGACCCCGTCGTATATGCGCAGCTGTTTGTCGGCGAGGAAGCAGCAGGCGAGCTGCTCGCGACGGAGACTTGGAAGGGCCTCGAGCGGCGCATGAAGGCGAGCATCGTGATACTTTGCGAAGCTGGATGCAGCTGGCTCATTGATGATGGGACAAGGCTGATGCCAGAAGGGATGGAGCAGTGGATGCGCATTGACACTGCGTTTCGGAGCTTGCTTGCTGTTCGGGAGATTGCCTATGCTGTGGTTCCGAAGGACATGATTGCCATTGGAGAACGAGTGGAGCTTGTAAAAGAGCAGTTGCGCAAGCATAGTTTGTTATAGAGGGTGAGCTCTCGATTTCTTACGGATCTCCATCCTTACCACGCCCCACCACGCAGACATGCTGAGGAAATGAACGGACTTTTTTAGGTACCCTTGAACCACGTCTGCCGCCACACGATGCCCCCACCGAACGATACCCGGCCGAACAATGCTTCGGCCGAAAGACGCCTTCCCCGCAATGATATCTCTCTCGCGGAATCGCCTCTTTCCGTCTCCCCGGCGATCGGCCTCGCACCTTGCTACGTTTCTTTTCTCTCCGGGTCTGCTGTCGATGGTATGACTTAGGTGCCGGTCATGGATCTTGAGCGCGCAGCCGTGGCGTCACCCATACATGGAGGGGACGAGGGGAGGCAGCAAGAAGTATGGATCGGGAGGGAGACAGGAGGAGTCGCGGGGGCTGCGACATGACTTGACACAAAACACTGGTCTGTACCTGGAGTGTAATTCTAGTGTCTTACTTCGAGTAAATGCCTTCATCAGCTCTTGTCTTATCAGTTCGACTTTCTTGTCTCTTTTGACGCGTCTCTTGAGTATTTTCTGTTCACGTCGCTCCAGGGTTCCTGGCAGTTGCTTCGCTCGACGCGGCTGCTCGTGTAGAAGCAGCTTCAACTAGTCATGCGCGGATTCCAAGTCTCGTGGCTGAATTGTAAAGAAGGTCGGGTTGCACACGAAGCGGTCTTTTGGCCAAAGGCTGCTAGAGACATGCCGATATGCCCTCGAGATCTCGTGAACTCCCTTGTGTCCTTCAACACCAGCCGCTGCAGGGACCCAATGTAGCTAGGTCTGGATACCGGAATCATACGTCCGATTTGCATGCTTGCAAATATCGCCGATAAGGCAAATCTGTCGTGTGCCCTTGGATGCCTTACCGCGAGATAGGTGCTTGATTATTTGAAGCGCGTGATGGGAGTCCGAGAAAAATACGAAACTGTCGAAGGTATTCATCATCGCGCAAGCTTGACGGAAGCCTTCTCAGATGGCTAGGAGCTCAGCTTGATTGTTCGACCCCGACTCGGGGAGGTTAATCGTGTCATATTCTTGCAACTTGTCGCTTTCCGATTGGTGGTAGCCGAACGCGCCTGAGGCGGATCTTTCGGGTGAGTGAAAGGAGCCGTTTGCCTACAGGACAAGGCATTGAAGAATGGGAACCTGGCGGTTTGTGTCGTGCGCGAATGCGGCCGCGTTCCAACTATCTTCGATGATGATGTTGTCTGGATAGGGGTATAGAGAAGTGAGATTTCGGCAGAGGGTCCACTATGCGGGTGAGGTTGGCGCCGAACATCATCAATGGCGCTTTGAGGTCGTCTAGTGGCTGCGGAATGCTGTAGAGCTTTCAGAATGTTTGTTGACGAAGTAACGGGATGCGCAAGCTGTGTAAGACTCAAGTTTGTTTTTTCTCTGTCTTTTGATGATAATAGTATTTTTTTAATGTAGGCGGAGTGTTAGGTTGAAGTTACGTGAACAGGAAACATTATCGCCTACAAAAGAATATCGACCACCTTTCTTGGTACCGAGAGTGGTGTCAACATTTGAAGGGCGCAGACAAAAATGAACCCTTAGGGCCGATAGAAGCCCTTCCACATGTCGACGCTACTCAGTCCTCCTTCAGTGCATGGTTGTGCCCTGGATAGATGATGACTCACCCAAGGATAAGAGGTGCCATGGCTTCTCGGCCTGTTGCATTCCCGCATTCGCGATGACACATGGTGCGCAATCTTCTACCTGCAACCACCCTACAACCACAGAATCGAGGATTCCTTACACGTCTCTTGTGACCTCAGACCGCTGTCGCCACTTCTCCCCGTACCTCAAGATCAAAACCGGCACTACAGCAAGACTCAGACTCAGCGCTCCAAGACAGGAGAAGCCCCATCCATAACCCAGATTCTCCGCCAGCGGTCCGGTAGTAAGCGGTAAGAAAGTCCCCATCAGACATCTCGTCATGATAACGCCCGTCATCGCACTCGCTGAGTATATGCCGCAAGCATCGACGACGTAAGCCGAGAGCGGTATGATGGTCAATAGAAGTGTGAAGCCCAGTAATGCTACCGAGAGGAGAAGAAGCGGCACAGGCAGACGGAACTGTGCGATCCAACCATATGCCGTTACTGCAAGGGGGAGGAATACGGCACCGATAATGGCCATGGGCAGGCGGTATTCTGGTTTTCCACGAGCATCTGACGGACTGCGGAGGCGAATGTAAATTCGGTCCAGACTGAAATTGCAGAGCAGCACGCTGCAGAAGGAGCCAACGCCTAGACGTATCAGCAGTGCACCTTCTTAGTGTTCTAAAGATGTACTCACTAAATGAGATAAAGGCGGAACCGGTCTGCGCAGGGGTAAAGCCGTAGACCTCTTGCAGAATATTCGGAAGGGAGATTGACATGACGTAGAAGTAGCTGAATGCTACTGAGCCGAAGAGCGAGAGAAGCAGAAGCACCTCAGATCCGAAGAAGACCGCAAAAGGCCTTGTAATCGAATGCCACAGCTTCATCATGTTCTCGTGTCTGCTCTTCCCTCGGTCCATACCTGCAAATTCGCCACTGTCGCGCAGCAGTTTGGCGGCTCTCTTCCTTAAAATGCACATTTTGTACGTTTCCCGGAAGCATGTGAGAAACAAGACTTCGCAGCAAACAGCCAGTCCCGCAGCGATGTAGAGGATCTCCCTCCATCCTAACGTCTGCGCAATGGTGCCACTTATCGCAGGTCCGACAGCGCCTCCGATAAGTGGTGCAAGCATGACCAAGCTCATCGCAGAGCCTCTCTTTTCTGACTCATACATGTCGCCGATAATCGCCGGATTGAGCACGTTAGATGCAACGGTAAGACCTGTGAGCATTCTGGCTGCGATAAAAAGCTTTGTGCTCTGACTCGTTGCCGCGAGAAAGGTGGATAGGATGAAAGCGATGTTGCAACCATTCATGACGGCATATCGTCCAAAGACCTCCGAGAGCGGAGCGATAAGTAAGGGACCTGCTGCTTCGCCCAGCTCCCAGATGGTGACGAGCAGGGCGCTGGTTGAGGATGAAGGGTCGCTATCTCCAGAAAGCTCGTAGACTATGCGACTTGCTACTGGCACAACGCCTATACATGTGAAGGTCCTGAAGTCTCGTCAGCCCAAAGACGCATCATTTTGGACGAACTCGAGGTAGCTTACACAGTGAACGCCATAGAAGCTAACAACAGCACAATGCACCACTTGAAACGTGCCGTCCATTCCCTGGGATTCTCGGGGTCTCCATCTTCGAAATCAAGAATGACCTCATCCTGCTTGACGAACAATCCGTATTCGGCATCCTCAGAATTTGGCGTGAGCAACGGCTGTTGCTCGTCCGCAACGATGTTCATCAGGGCCGGCTTATGCTTTTGTATGAACCTGCCTGGGTCGTGAAACGGAATTGAAGGCTCGAGAAAAGTAGGGATTTTTTTGCCAGGCACTGATATATCATACGCGGGGGAAGGTGCTGATGGTTATGTAAGCACGCCCTAACTTGTGGTACTTGCATTAGCGCCGAACGATTCACTTCAACAGTCAAATTTTCCGAACCCGAACGCCGTTCGGAATACTACTTTCACCTCTCAAACAAGACCCTGGGCGCAGTGCGCAATTATACTTGACGCTGCCGTCAATACTTTGAGCAATTGTCTACTCATATTTTTCAGAGTCGAGACCGCGGATCATCGCGAGCATTCCGAGTCGGATATTCCGCGAGATGCAAAATTTGTTCTTGCATATCCCGTCGCTAACCGAAGCTGTCGCTACTCACACCGCTACGGTGAGCGCTAAAGGCAGTGGTTATCCAAGAAGAGCTGATTGTTGTCGGTCTCGTCGAGAGACTCTTCTTCGCATGATGGCGTCCCAGCATGGTGATTGGTTGAGGATGGGTGAGATGAGGGGTTATCGGCCCGTCGCTTTTCCGTCCGCTTTCCTGGAAACTTCCATCTCTTTCTTCGAACACCGCGCGAGCAGCGTCACATCCCAATATGCTGTTCGATATCCTTTTCGATGGATATTTACTTTTTTCTACCAGCAAAGCGATGACGGGAGCGAATCTTCTCACCACGTCTGTTCGAATATGAGCGCCTCTTGCCACCTTCATCGCGACCATAACTTCCAATTTCGTCTACAATATTTCAACAGAGACAAGTCTTCGAGATACTGCAGCGCACACAGTCTTGCCTCTTGGTACCGCTAAGCATTGAACAGCTTGAGCGACACGTGCCCACGAAAGATAAGAATAGAAGCGGCTGCTCCAGCATGTCATGTCCGTTGCTTCGGCCTACCAGTTCAATCTCCCTCTGAGCTGTTGAACTCCTTATTCTTACGTCGTGCCTCAGAATCTCAATGAGGTAGGCGGACGGCTTTACTGCGGGTGCAGCCTGTCTATGCTTTATAAAACGGGCCGATATCCGAGCCTTAGGAGAGCTAACTCTTACCCCCACACATCTCTCTTGCGATTAAACGCCTTTTCGGACTTCTGGGCACATGGAGTCAGCCAAGAACTGACGGCGTCCCGTCAGTTCATGCATAATACGCTACAACTTGTCAAAATCTGTCGCCAGTCCAGCTCAAGCAGTGCCAAGATCTATTCGGTGGTTGAAGGTTTTCAGTGTTCATCTGGACTGGACACCTATGGTAAACATCTCAACCCACCGACGCCAGCACAACTCTGGAGTGTCGCATGAACGCATGATTGTGTACTTACTTGTCATCGAGAGTCATGGGGAAGAATTTCCCTCGTGGAGGAATTTCGGTGACAAGACCACAAAAATATAAAGGGCCGAGTACGCAGTTTCAGGTGGCTTAACTAGCCCAGTGTTGTACCAACGCCACGTCAACCCCCGAAACCTGATAAGAAGTAAAGATGTTGCACCTTCTTCATTCACCGGCACTCGTTTTCTTTCCTTAAATCCGCCTTACGTTCTTTTCGTTTTTTCCTCTTTCCAATCACCAATCATGGTTGTTCTCGCCGTTGCGATCCCAACTTTGATCGGAAGCATTTGCTCCTTGATTGGTGTTTCGCTCATTTTTGTTTGCTATATTGTATTCCCTTTCAAAACGCACTTTCGACATATTCTAGTTCTTAATCTTGCTACAGCAGGTAGGAATGCGCAATCCGATCATTGGGTCTTCAAATGGTAGGGCTGATGAGGACACCAGATTTCATTAATTCTCTCAACAACACAATCTCTGGTATCTACTATATAGCCAAAGCTAGCATCCCGACTGGGCCAGCATGTACCGCCAATGGTTTCATCGGACAGCTTTCCGTCCAGGTAGGCAGTTGACCTGAATTTCCTCAATCGTGGGATGGGCTGACCTCATTCGTTCAGGGCACTGACTTTTCAATTCTGTTAATCGCCATCGTCACTGTCGTGATGCTAAAATCACCCCGATTCCTTCCGGACTCGTCCATGCGCAGTAAAGTATTGTTAAGCCTTGCGGTTTGGATCGTGCCAATCACAACCAGTGCGTTATTCCTCGGTTCTTCTCTATACCCAGGAGCTGACAACGTTTCCAGGCACCATAGCGCTGGCATCGAAGGCTTACGGTCCCGTGAGTGGCAACTGGTGTTGGATCGAAGCTGACCGTGCCGACCTGCGCTATGCGCTTACACACGGCTGGCGCATGTGTATCATCATCACCACGATCGGGCTATATGCATACCTCTTCTTTTACTTCCGCCAAGTTTTCACATTGGAGAAGCACACGACCTCGGTTTCGATGAAGGAGAATGGTACGGAACATATCATGACGGCCATGGCGAACCCGATTCGCTTTGTTGGCAGCTCCCACCTGCCTCTTCCGTTCCCCGCCGAGGAGCCTACACGAAGACCTTCGGAAACGGGCCCATTCGAACTACCCACAGAGTCAGAAGCCGAAACACGCAAAGCACGGTTCCGGGATCCGGAGTCTTGCCCCGTCAATCCCGAGACTTTGGGCGAATTGACGGGAGATTACACGGTGAATGAACTGGTGGGAGACTTCACCATGGACTCAAGAGAGGATCTCCCACGTAAGCCCTCTTCCTCAACCGCCATGAATGAATGGCACATACTAACCTATCATAGCAACCTACGAACAAGTCCAAGAGATGGAATCGAGGGACCTGCTCGCCGCAGCCTGGGTCCACAACTACGCCTCTTACACCTTCCGGCGACACCGTATCGCAAGGAAGTCCATCGCTAGGCCGTCCATCGAGTCGGTGGACACTTCGAAGACGAATTTGACCGCTGAAAGCGGCGATATTACTAGCAAGGAGCCGAGCCGCGGGACAGACTTTGCCACTATGAACCGAGCGCGCAACAAGAAGATTCAGAGAGCGCTGATATTCAATGCATACCCAATTGCGTACGTGCTTCTATGGCTGCCGGGGCTGATTAACCGCTTTGTTGAGTTGAGCACTGGGAAGAGCAGCTTTGCGCTTCAAGTGCTGCAGAGTAGTACACAGTTTGTGGGATTGGCGAATGCGATTACGTACGGGTTCAATGAGAGGGTACGGCGGCGCGTGGGAAACTATTTCAAGAAGTGTGGGAGTTGCTGAGGCCGGTGGAAGAGAAGGGAGGTGTCTGAGGCAGACCACGGTACGTAGCACTGATAGAGCTAGAAACCTGAGCCAATTGGAGAGTTGGGAAAGTACTGTAATGAGTGTTGGAAGGGGCAAGAACATTATCATTTGTACTGAGGGGTACTCAGGTATCTCTGATGGAGAGTGTAATACCATAGACTAATGTGATTCACGGCTGAGCCTCTGAGCCGTCAATCTTTCCGTTGTAGATCGACCTTCCACGCCCGCGGACTGACTTTGGTTGCCTTTCCGTCTGAACCCAAAGTGAACGATATCTGGTCAAGCGTATGGCGTCCATAACCAATCGACTCGGAATTGAACCAGGCTGGGCAGGCTCCAAACACACTGCGTTTCTCATATGGATGCGACGTGCTAATCAGCGCTCTCCAAGCAATCTCGGTCCCTCCACCTTCCATCTTACGCTCCAAATTCGTGGGTAGCAGTCGAATGTTCTCGGTGCTTAGAGGCTCTTCCGAGAGCTGTGAGAATGCTTTGAGAATGTCGGTTCCGTTTTGCGTCCACTTTTCGATTCCCAATCCAGGTTTTCCGGCTTCGGTAGTCAGGGTCATCGACGCAGCGCTGCCATTGGTGGTGGTTGTGTATGTAGCGGCGTACGCCGCATCGGTTTGCTCGCGTGCTACTTCTTCCAACGCCGGGAGCAGGATATCGATGATCTGATCACCCAACCAATCCTTCTCACCAGGTCCACCCACGAACGCTGTGTAGCCGATGTTGTAGTCGGGAATTAGGACGAACTTGGTATGGTATAACCCGTAATCTCCACCCTTCGCGAAGACGTCGATCACGCCGCGGCTCGATTTAGTGTCCACGCGGTAAATTTCCCAAGGGCGCCCGAGAGCGCTGCGCAGGTCCGAGGTGAAAGCTGCCGGCTTCAGCCATGCGCGCGTGGTGTTTGGGTCCAAGAACTTCGATCCAAGTATTGACCGGCCAATCTGTGATAAGTCATTCATGGAGGAATAGAGGCCACCAGTGGGCGCAAAACCCCCAGTGGGTCGCCTAAAGTCACTGCCTTCCAAAGTGGTCAGAATCGCACCTTTCGACACCTCGGGTGTGTCTACCGAGAAACCAGTCAATTCAAGCGCGTCAGCTAGCGACTGCACAACCTGCTTGTACGACTTTCCGGTCATGGTTTCTAGTGCATAGCCGAGTACTACGAAGGCCGTGCTGCTATAGGCTGGTGATGTGTTCGGACGTCGCACTGGCTGACTCGTGGCAAGACTCGCGAAGAATTCCTGTCGTGAGCAGGTAAGGCCAATTTTTGTACCTGCCGCTAGTGTGCAAGCCGGCTCTTCGGACGGCTCCAGGGGTGGGAGGCCAAGCTGTACTACGAATTCTGGATGTCCGACTAACGGGTCTGCACCTTCTAATTGAACAACTGGACCATGCGTTAGCGCAATATGCTTTGAATCGCCATGTGCAAAACTCTTACAGTTTCCCAGAATGCCAGATGTTTGTCCTGCGAGCGCTCCAATGGTCACATCTTCCCACTTGATGAAGTCCACCTCATTTTCCTCCCATTTCTCTGCCCCCTTCAATTCGGGTATCACGTCCGTCACTGGAACATCCCACCATCCGTCGCCTATCTCCTTCAGCCACAGGTACACCGTGATCAATTTCGAAATACTGGCAATCCTTATAATCGACTCGCCATCGAGTGTCTTTACACCAACAGTGGTGTTGAGAACTGCGCCATCGTGGTAGTATTCGAAAAGTGGCTTTTCGGACTCCACGGAAAATATCTGAACAGAGGCTGCGCTGCTGTTTGGGACACTGTCGGCAGAGCTGTTCCCGGTAAGCAGGCCAGTGTCATACGTTGACTTTAATTTCTCCAGGGCGGTTTGGATGGTCGCGGAGGAAGCAAGGTTCTTTGCTTGTGGAAATACAGGTCCATACCACGGACAGAACGCAGACGCGACCGAAACGAGAGGCAGCAACAATAGAGAACGCGCCATGATGCACTTGTAGCTCGCGTCAGTTCGCGCACTCGCGATCTAAATAATTATAGCGGATATGGCCATTTATGAACCCATCGGCCGGTTCTTCGGATGGGGCGAAATGCGCAAGCAATCTACCCGTACGAAGTTTGGAATCCTTTGTGTATAAAAATGCATGGCAAAATACATTTCTGCTCTCTAGAAGAGGGCCAAGATGCGAACTTGGGGAAGGTGCACGACGTCTCATGGCTCTTATAAGGCCCCCTGCATTTTGTATTCTGCCGTGAACCTGGTTCCGAGGACGAAGTGCCCGCGAGGAGGGCCGTGTTCCCGCAGAGAACGATTCTAATACAGTTTGGGACGATTGTGCGTAGTTTTGAGACCGATTGCGGCGATGGCGTCATGCGAGCCACGTGATGTACTTTGAGATACGAACTTAGATTTCTGATATCAAAGCCTTGCTTGAAGTGATATATCCTTCGATGTTCCCTTCATCGTCATAACTCACGCCGACCTGAGCTCAGGAGCGGAATTGATACGTTCCCATGCTTCTCCATTCCGTTCTAGCGATGTGCCCCATCATGTACCGACTTCCTGAGGCATCATCGATTGCGCCCTGCCACACCACCAGGCATGGCCGGCGACGTCTCCAGCCTCCCATTGCCTGATGCACAACATGAGCGACAAAGAGCGGCGAGGCATTTTTCTCAAGCGAGTACGGCGCACGGATGACGTGGCGCTGCGGCTGTTCCCCAACCACTGCTCAGCCCCCTCAGACCCGCATCCACCTTAAAACTCTCGTTTCGCGACTCGATCCAATGTTCTCCCTCTGCGTGGTTTGCGACTATAACTCGTTCCGGGCGGCCCGCTTACCCGTTGTCCTTGCCATCTCGCAGTTGCTGAGGTCGAAGCGTTGATTGGCTAATTGAGGTTGGCGCCGAAGCGGCTCGTGGACTGGGGTCATTCGTGCGGGGTTTCCGGGGCTTTCTTTGTCTGGGGTGTGACCATCGGATTTGTGGTAGCTCAAGATGAAGAATTCGAATGGCGCCGCGAAAGGGGAGAAGGGTAGTGCGAAAGCCAGTGCAATATTCGTTACTCCCTCTCCTGAAGAAGAGCAGCCGATTGGATCGTGGCTATGCAATGAGGGTAAATTCTTTCTACAATCATCCTAGTTGTTTACGCTCATCGTTCTAGGGCCTTATCGCGACTACATAGAGGCTTTAAGCAGCTCCAATCCCAGCTTGAAGAAGCAGGACCCCAACAACAAGAAAAATAATTGTCCGTTGAGTAACAACAATGCACTCGTCGTCCTCCTCGACGCACCCGCAAATGGCGCACCGACTTTCACGAAGACGGAGTTTAGAAACTCTAAAGAACTACGCGACCACTTCGCGTCTACTTCTACTTCCACATCCACCAACCCCCGTCACCGGATTTACATGATGGAAGGTCTCGCGAAGGAGTATATCTCCATCATTGGCGGCCACTTTTTCATGGATCCCTCATTCTTCCAGCATCAGGAGAGGACGTGCGTATGGAGTAATGAGTTTACCCCTACGAGCGATATGCTACCCCAGCCGAGCTCGTTGAATCCGGAGAGGAGTTTCCATCTGCAGTACTGCGAGCTGAGGCAATTCACCAAGGCGATCGAGAATACATTCTACTTCTGTAAGAGAACTGGTAGACATGTGGGGATGACGCCACCGAGGCACAAGGAAGATAGTACGACGGGAATCTTGAGGCGGAAGGTCTCATGGTGGTGCCAGACTACGAGAGGGGGCGGTTGGGATGGTACGTATATCTGCACTTTCCTTTCGATGTATGGCTAATCTTCGTATAGTTGTGATACTGTGCGATCCCCAGCTCAAGGAACTACAACAAGTACCTAGAGAATACGATCCCAAAACCGGCGAATACTGCGAGATAAAGAATGTCAATGACCTCAAGAATGGTCCATTCCAAGAAGGCTACGTCGACTTTCTCCCACCCCCCGCTCACAATGTCGCCGCCGCACAGCCCTCTCACCCACACGAATCTATGCTGCGCGATCTTATCTATTACTTTCAGAACCACTCTGGACAGATCTCTACCAACCTCTGGACCGAACCCACTGCATCCTCCTTGTTTGTCAAGAAAATCGTAGCAGCACACTATCTCCAACTCATTGACTACATCAAGGTTATGCTGCCTTCTCTCGAGCTCCGGTTGACGACTGCATGGGTGGAGGAACAGGAACAATGGAAATCGCTTCAAACCATATCGCGTCGATGTGGCAACTACCGCGACGACGTGGAAGATACTCTCCAAGGTCTTGACTACCCACTCGAGCCCCCAAAACCAAACACCCGAGACCGAAATTGGCAAAACTGCGAGAAAGACTTCCAGTATATCTATTTCCGTCTCAAAGTCCTTAAAGAGCGCGCAGATACGCTTATGCAGGCCATGACTGGTCTCGCTTCCATCGCAGGCAACAGGCAAAACCTCGAAGAAGCAAAGCGGGTGAAGCGTCTCAATCTCTTGGCGCTGCTCTTCATCCCACTGGCGTATACGAGTAGCTTGTTCAGCATGCAGGATAACTTTGCCCCTGGGAACGGAAAATTCTGGGTGTATTGGGTCTGCGCATTGAGTGTGGTCGCAATGACGCTGATTATCACTTGGGTGCTTGATAGTGCGCTCAATGATGAGGCCCAGTGGACGGTGCCGTTCGAGAGATTTTTGGGGAGTTGGGCGGAGAAGCCAATCAATCTGCAGCCGAAGAGGAGGAAGACAGGATTTTATAATAATTGAGGAGGATCACTATCACCTACGGCAAGTCCATTTCTATCAGCATATGTGCGCGTTGCATCTTTCTTGGATCCTGGTTCTCTGTTGGCGCATCCCTGGATACAGCACTGACGACCAAACCACAAAATCCCACATAAAGCATTTTGTATTCTAATTGGCCATTCTAACAATCCACCATACACTTGTGTAGCCAAAGGTGCCGGAATCAATCGTATTGATTTAAGGTCCGCCGTTCAGATACCCAGGTCATTCCGAACTACAATTATTCACCGCTGGGCGATTCCCGTAGCGCGTCAAATCTCATACGGCGAAACGAATTTCTGTCCCTTCTTCTCTATTAATGCTTTGTAGTGCTTCAGAAATTCCTCCTTCGTAGCGTGTTTGAGCAATTCATCGGACTGCGCAGCGCAGATCCGATCCAACCTAGGACTGGCGTATGCGGTGGGAGGGGCGCCAGACAGGTTCAGTTTGTCCATGTTGTCGAAAGTCGCGCAGTAGGTGCAAAGGCCTTGCAAGTGGAGCACCTGAAGCGGCTTTCCGTCCTGTCAAGCCACCACGACGCTGCCCAAGAGGTGACGCCACTGTGCGGGATTAAGCATGGTAAATTGAAAATTGTATGTGAAGTCGACCTCATGCTTTCGATCGTTCCATGGGGCTTCTTGGTTGAGCGTGACCATGCGAAGCGGTAAGCCTAGTTTATCTACAACTAGCACTTTGGCACGTTCACCAGTTACAGAGATATGAGACGGTGTGTCGCTTGACAGAATCATCGGTTCAAACTGAGGATGCCTCCCGACAACTAAGTCGCCCACGCAATTCATTCGAACCGCCTGAATCGGTGTATTCTCCATGGGAATTCGTGTCAACCTGCCACTGGTACATGTTAGTGAGAAGGCAGTCCACAATGTGTCGGAAGCTTATCGTATAGAGATTCTTGGGACAGTCATGAAATAGATGTGGCCCCTTGGATCTTTTGCGCAGAAGTGACGAGATATCGACCATGTATTTGTTCTCCAGTCCCATGGGTGTGTTACTGACTGGTTCTCTGATGCCAATCCGCTGTACTAGATCGTAGGCACGATCTAGTATCAGGCTCTTGTCCCAGTCAAGAAATACGGAAGGCTTTGATGCAGGCTGCCAGCCCAGTCCCCGAGGGTCGCAGACATCGCGCCCGTCTGGAGTCTTTACCATACGTACCCACACGAATCGAGGCTTGGGTCCTGCCTCAGGAAAGAAGAACGCGCTGTAGTAGTCTGGCCCCGGGGCTGCTTCGGTACCAAAGTTTTTGAAGGCGTTGCACAAGAGCTTGTGAAGGTGCCAGTCAAACTTCTGACATTCGGCTGCGCAGTAGGAAGTACAGTTGCAGCAAGAGCATCGGTTAGGGGCAGGAAGGTTTCATATGGCGCACAAAGGGTGGGTTTTCTTAGTCAAGGCCAGATTTGGGTTGTCGTCCGCCATTTTGGACGTTATTCGTGTGATGCTAAGCAGAACGAGAACTATCGGAGTGATCTTTATACTTGCATCAATTGTTTGCTGTGCACGGAAGCAAGCACTTTCACAGTACACCTACCTACCCGCACAGCTGGTCAAATCATTTTCACGCGGGTGGGAGCGTGCCATTTGCTGTTTGGACTGCTACTTCTGGCTTGTGCTTGTGAAAGGACCATACGTCAAGAATTTGGCTCTAGGCAAACGTACCCGTGCAAGGAGACATCTGAAAGAGGGGTTCGATTTTAAGAGGTAAACAAATATCAAATTGACTTACGATATCGATGGATATGCAGTTAACAAACACTGCGTTTTGTTTGGAGTCCGAGGTGTCACGTACGTGCCTCGTCTAGACCTTGTAGCTCACCCGCTTTCGTTTGCGTAGCCTGCTCTCCGACCATGCCGGGCTTGTATCCAAGGTTTTGCCAACGTGTGACTTCCTTTGCCGGCACTCTCCTTCTAGGACCGCAAGACTTATTGCATGTCTTTGGCCTCTTTGAAGTATGCTCAGGAATTTCGCAATCGCCTAAGGGGTCCTTATTTTCTCCGAGCTTGCGTTTCTTCATGCGTGCAGCTATCGAGTCCTAGCTCCCGTTATTATGGTTAACGAAAAACCTGCTGCACTCCCAGTTGATCGGTACGTTAGTAATTGGTTCCAAAAAAACGCCCCACAACGTACAAAAATAGCCTATTTTATGAATTGCTCTCTCCATCCGTGATACTCTCCACGAGAGTACGGTTTTGTTGTTGATTTATTGAACCTCGTCGTCGCCGATTGATTGATCAAAAATCATCGATATGCCGGGCTCGGGCAGGCGCTTGCAACCCACTATTTTGCAAGCCATGATCGATCGGATTAATGGAGAGCAAAACAACAGCCAAATACACCGAGAAACCGGAGTAGCTCGTACTACGACAGCTCGTATTTGATTGAGCTTGGCATCGAGTTCCTTAAAGGCCGCCCGAGCAGTTACCTAGAAGAAATGAGGGACTTCCTGTACGACGAGTTCGATATCAAAATATCGATAATGGGGGTGTACAGGGCCTCGCGGACGCCCAGTGGAGTCGGAAGGGGGCCACAAAAAGGGCACGAGAGGGATGTGAGATCCTCTGCCGTGTTTTCTGTGCCCGTATACAGGACTATCAAATCGATCAAGTGGTTTGTTTAGACGAGAGTGCTTGCAATGAGCGTACGGGCGATCGGAAATACGGCTGGAGCCCTGTCAGCAAGTCAGTCTCTGTCGAATACTCCACTAAACGATCCAAGAGGTGGAGCTTGCTGCCTGCTCTCTCTATTAACGGTTACCTAGCCTATGTAATATTTTAGGAAGTAATAACCTTAGAATTAATGCTTAATTTTTTTGCGAATTAGGTGTTACCCTATTATAACATATACTTATTACCTTAATCTATTCTTATACTAGATAGCGCGTTAATACACTATTTAGTAGAGTTAAGGGAGCTCTGCTATAGGGCTAGAATGCGACTGAAGTACTTACCACCGTATTCGCCTAATTTTAATCCTATTAAATAAACCTTTAAAAGTCCTAGATTACAAAGAACCACTTACAGGCTTAAATCTTCAACGATTTTAGTATTTTTCTTAAGTATGCCGTGTAGAAGGTGTGTTATAGCGACGCGACGTGGTATTTTAAGCTGTGTAGGTAGGTAGTGGGCGAGGGCGAGAGATAATAGGCGCTGACTGTTAATAATGCCCTCTAATAAGCTTAACGCTAAAAAAGGCCCTAAAAGCTATATAGATTAATATTTTAAGCTTTAATAATTAAAAACTATTAACAAAACCGCGTCCTGGTCGCCTATATT
This sequence comes from Lentithecium fluviatile CBS 122367, assembly GCA_010405425.1. NCBI lineage: Eukaryota > Fungi > Ascomycota > Dothideomycetes > Pleosporales > Lentitheciaceae > Lentithecium > Lentithecium fluviatile. Next base: position 560,745 of record MU005589.1, read on the forward strand.
CGCTTGTTAAGGCCATTTCCCCTACAAATTGGAGTGCGCAGCGAAAACCTGGTACCGAGCCTTGGTATCACGGGGTGTAGCAGGTTATTCGATAACGACCGATAGCTTGAATTTATAAGAATGCGACGTTCGCTCTGTCCCCTCACTTCACCATTTCCTTCCACAGCGTTCAATACCGAGATCTCGGTGTCTTGTTGTATATTGCGCAATACTATCACACGCAAGAGTGTGATCCATTGCTCGATATCTAGAAATTTTGTTGTATATATCATGCCGGGTTCAATGAGCCATACTTGTGACACCAGGTCGGGTGGGACGTTTAATTGTCCCAAATTCTTGGTGCCTGTTTTTGTGTGCAGCCGAATATCTGCGTTGCTTGTCAAAGCCGGTTTCCTCGACCGAACCGGCGGCACTAGATATGAATGCGCTATTGCGAGAGGTGGGTAAAGGTCACTGCAGATAGGCTCGATCCCTCGAGCAGCCTTTAAGATGATGTCGCCCCTTGAAGAGGACGTCTTTGCCCAGCATCGCGGTACTAGATTCAGAAGTGCGATTGTGACCGGTAGGTCAAGGTCGCCGAAGAGAGACCCAATGTCGCGAGCAACCTTGAGGTCCACATCGGACAGGGTGACAGCAGCTTTCGCGAATATGGTTGGACGCATCAACATCCCCCAGCGATCTCGAACGGCAGACTTTATGTTTGGAAAGAGGATAGACAATCCCTTTTTGACAATGGCGCTGTAAGCTACTGCCTTGTACCCCGGCCGACGGATACACCCGTAAGCAAGATACTCATGACAGCCCTGGTTAAGCAGCTGAGGTACATGCCAGATGAGAACCTGTCCTTCCAGAGCTTGCCTATCGATTACTGCTACGTGAATATTTCGTCCACGAGTCTGAGCAAGGTGCTCTGCGTAGCAAAGAACTAAATGCAACGATACCGCCCACGAACTAAAACCCAAGAGAGGTTCGTGGGCGCCGTGATAGTGGGCTGATGCCATGGAATAAATGTCGTTCGCTGGTACATCGTAAAAGTTTGCGGTCTAGCTTTTGCCACTAAACGCTAGTGGAATAATCTCATATACGGAGTTAGTAGCGAGGGGACCACCGCTTAACTCCGACCAAGCCCTGAAAAGGTATCGAGGCCGGAGTTGACCCAAGACGTGTGAGGTGTTTCATGGCCAAATCCCAAATGAATGCTTTTATACCCATGGATACTCCGTAGAAGGCTATTATTCCCTTTAAGTTCGTCGCAGAATCTCCCGTGTCTGTGCATGACAGTAATCATTGTAATTTCACGACTCGTTCTTGTTGGCGAGGTAGAATCTATTCCATGGACTATAGGCCTAAGGATACACCTCAAGCGGAGTGGAACCCGTGAAGCATTCTGTTTTCTCCGCTTGGTAAACAATACCCTAAGGTATGCCAGCACGATCTACTGTTTCTCCAAGAAAATGCTGTCAGAATAGTATATTAGACTTCATTCCATGGTTCAAACATGGTTATTCCCAAGTGAATATACTTTCGAGTGGGATACTACGTACCTAGAGCACCAATATCTTCACAGTAACAGCAATGCTGATATCAACAGGGGCGCTACAGTTGCAGCGTTCATGGAATACATGGAACTACTTTCACCGAAGATTCGACCACTTCCCCACCTGGGCACCGCTCCCAATACGTAAGAGGCCAGAGACACTACTGCCGCTTCCCCTAATTTCCGTAAATAGAGCTTCCCTTCCCCCACGGTGGCTGAATCATGGCAGTCCCTCAACTCCTCACTGCGCACACTGCGAAAACGCAATCTGTCAAAATATCGACGAGCTACTATATCTGAAATGCCATCTAGATGCTAAAGTGTATCAACAGTGTGATGCTTCATCTCTCGTACAGCAAAACTTCATTCCTACCTAGGTATACGTGCTATCCATTTCATTATTACGGCGCTGTAAACATCAGATTACTGGCGAATTTCCATTTGCCGTAAACTCGATCTCGGCATAGAATTCCATGCGACATGGCCTGTACACAGTGGGTATGCCGATCTTCTCGCCTACTGGTGCAGTGAGAACGCTCTGGTCCCGAATATTGTCCATCTGTTTTGTGAAGGATTCATACTCAGATCAATCGCGCAAACATCTATATATTTGCTTGATCCCGAGCATGACCACATTTTGGAAGGTTACGGATTGCTCACGTGGGTTCGGCGATAGACCGTCCTCCGTGAGCCGGTCACCCAACTGCGTTTCCACAAAATGTGTGGCTATAATGAGGGCTTGCGCTCACGTTAGGCATGTGCTCCTTGCTATTTTACATTTCAGAGCCACAGCGGGCGCAGGGACGCTCTGTCGCTGTGCAGTTCTTCTGTGAAGGGTAAGGAGCCTTGGCAATTTCCGAGCATTGCCCCAGCCTTTTCCCAAGGCGTCTTTCCCGCCAGGGTCTGGGTCTAGACCTTGCCACAACGTTCGTGCAGGGACCTCAGGATGCGGAAGGTTGCTCGGAGCTAAAAGATGCGCCTAGCGACGCCGCGCGCCACAAGTCGGTCCCTCGGAAGGTCCAGCGATTGCGTCTGACCACACCTTTTTTACGCAGCGCGAGAGCCGTGACCGCGGACGTGTTGTATACTCAGTGTAAGGCTCTTACATCCCTTCTCGAAACCTCTGCTTAACATGCAAGCACCAAGCGTGTCCTTCTCCACGCAGCAGCGTGATCTCGAGGAGCTGAGGTCCGTGATCCTACGGGAATGCGAAATCCCGAATGAGATTATGCACGAAACGTCCCCGCACAGGATCCACTTCCCTGCTATTCCCCGCACCGGTGCGTGCCCCTGTTTTGTCAGTATTCCACGTACGACAGTTGTCACTACGGTTCACCACGTGTTAGACGAGGCCCGTCGTTCTAACGGAACCGCTAAAGAAGTTCCGTATTTTTGCTTTTGTCTCTTACATCGCAGATTTTCGCTAAGCTAGGTCGCACTGGTGTGGCTTTTCCACGATCCTCACTGAAGTGATTACAGCGCTCATCGGTCGGATGTTGAACCTTAAAACGACTCTCAGACCACTTCGGGGCCGGTTATCGCCTCCAGGGTGATATCGGTCCGCGATAGATAAAGTACACGTGGCAAATCGTACGATTGCATCTGCGGAATATCCACATCGGACAGAGCAATTGCGTGTTTGGTCGGAGCTCAATCACGACAACTGCTCGGCAGAACCCATTGGGCAGTGAGTTTTGCCTTTCGTATTACATCGAGCGAGTCGTGAAAACAAGGTTTGTCCTCTGCTTCGTCAGTGCTTGGTTCTGGGTCTAGACTTTGTTGACATGAAAGTAGTTATTTTCAGCGTAGTAAACGTTTGTAGTTTCTTCGCTCCATCGCCGTCTCTACATAGAATGAGGCCGTATGATCTCCTAAGGTTAGCATGGCGGCTATATTGATCCCAAGGTTCTGCTCGGCCAGCTCACCTGTGTCAGACAATCTGGAAGACATGCATGGCCCGTGTTATCGACGCATGGTTCCGAAGCCACCGAGTCAAACTCCCCGCTAGCGCAACTACGATCGGCACGATATCCGACATCCGAATGTCACCTGCATTGCCAAGTGGTTGATCCGTCGCTACACCCCCAGTCGACTCATGCCCGTGTTTCATTGTGCCCTTTGCTTTTTGGTTGTATATCAAGTGGTGCGGCGAGGGACTCGCGGTGTGCTTCCTGCGGTCAAACGTAGAGCGTTATACTACTATTCAAAATGCCGTTCTCACATCTCCCAGCGGGCATGCGACATGTTGAGCGACGAGATCTGTATGAGTCCCTCCAAGCGCGCCTCATATATCTACAGTCTTTTCTTGAGTTTGGTCCTGGTAAGCTAAACGGAAATATTTAAATATTGACATTGGGCAAATGACCTTCAGCGGACATCGAAACATTACGGAAGAACCAGGCCTTCATAAAGTCCATCATCCCCACGATCGCCGAGAACCACTACAAGAAGATCCTCCAACAAGACATTACTGCACAAGCGCTCATAACCCAAAATACAACAGACGCGGCGGACCTAGACGAGGATGATTTCTATGGACCCAATAGCAAGAACATCAAGAACCGGAGTATGGTATGTTTACCCTACCATACAGCCTGCACGATGCATTGCAGTTCATCTATACCGACCAAAACTAAGACATTAGCGAGCAGTTCATTAAGTGGTATCTAACGAAGTTGAATTCGGACCCCACCCCTACTCAATATTGGGAGTACATGAACATGGTTGGGGCCATGCATGCCGGCCACCACCGCCGCGTCCCCCTCCACGTCGACGTAATCCACTTCTCCCTCCTCCTCGGGCACCTCCAAAACGTCCTCAACGACGCAATCATAACCTCTCCCACACTCCCCGCACCACAAAAAGCGCCCCTTGTCAAAGCATGGGGCAAGCTCTTCTGGATCCAAAGCGACCTTTTCACAAAATGGCATGTTCGCGATGGCGACAAGTACGACCAGACCAGTACACAGGCGACCAAATTGGATGTCGATACAAGCTTCGTTGATATGAAAGATGATGAGGGAAGAACGGTGCAGTGTCCGTTCTCGGCGATGGCGAAGCTGGAGCAGAATGCGTCGGGGACGCAGGGGTATGTTTACAAGACTACTTCCAATCGGTTGAGTTATGCTAAGGGGGGCATTGGAAGTATCCATTCGATAGCCTCCCCGTGAGTTGCTTGTGCCGCAAGGCCATGTTGTTAGGAGGCATTGTGTTGGTGGCGTTGGTTTTGGGCCGGATCAGGAATTTTATGAGAATTGCCTCAAGGCTATGGGAAATATTAGTTCGAGCAAGGGTCAATGCCATTGTGGGAATGCAAAAGTAGACGCATGCATAGACGCTGGGTACTCCCTGTCATGGATGCGCAGCTGTCGCAATGTTCAGGTGGCCCATAGCGAAAGGGAATAGGAACGCTGATCCATAATGTTATGTGAATTCAATACTGCCATGCGCCTTCGAAACTGAGTTGATTCCGGGGGCGATGTCGTTCATTGATATGGGTTTCTCGCCTTGACCATCATTCCTCCCGTGTGTCCAATGTTCTCGCCACCGCCTCTCAATTTACCACAAGTACCGGCCCCACCTCTCTCAAGTCCCTTAATACATTCTCAACCCATTTGATAACAACTTCTTTGAGACACCCAGTACCTCCCTCCAGATCTAGTTTTTGATCTTCCAGCCAAGTCACGTTCTGAGTTGTCTAGTCATCGGTCCACCTTTCTCTCATCAAATCAATTGTGTTATAAAGAATCCCATCCCAATGCTTGACAGTTTCAAGCACAGTCGCTTTAGCTATTTAAACGCTCCCTAGATAGCAGCATTTGCGCCCTAGCTCAGCGAAGGCAAAAATGAGCAGATCAGTGGTCTTTTGCGGCACTGCAGTAGGGGTCTTTATACGCCCCGCCGGCGTCAGAGGGATTTCCATGGATACCTCTAGGTGCGGTTGATAGCGCAAAGTGGTCAGGAAGTGACAGTGACTCGCAATGTACGGTATAGTCAAGGCTTGCTTAGCAATGACCTGGCGGCTAGACATTTTAGCTAGTCGATGGGCGATTACTCGAGAAATGAGCGCCGACGTCCCTGTTGATCGTGATGTTAGTGATATGGGCGAAGAAGGAATGCGACATGCGCATACTATTGGGTCCTCTAGCACACTATTAGCGGAAGCTATATAGGTTCGCTGACACTGACCTACTGAGGGTAATGGTTCTTGTATGTCCAAGAGCCATCATCCGCATTGAAGTGAACAGGTTTATCGTCCGGCCCAAAACGAATCGATGCGTTTTTGTTAGAGGAGCCTAGAAACTCTAATACCTCTGTGCGAATGAACTTGTTGAGCTGCAGCAAAACCTGATCGAATTTCAACTCATGGATTTACTTCCTGTCATTAATATTTGTATCCTCTTCTAAGAAAGTGAGATTAGCATACCGGGTTCCCGCAGCAATGGCACAAAGCAGGGTGCTTCAAGCCCACGCAAAAGACGCTTCGAATTGTGTGTGATGGCCAGAATGTAGCTTCCCATCTCCACAAGTGATAGCCGGTGATTTGGGCTCTTCCTTTGAAACCATATCGGTCTATGCAGACCGTGCCAGCGATTGGATATCCGAGATAGTTGTATATCTCATGACGAAGTTGGGTGGGCAAAAGCTCGAGTCGTGACTTTTTCGTGGTACTGGCGTGGTTGAGGATACTGGAACGCGCATTGGCTTCAAGCTCGACGACAAGCACCGTATAATGTGGCTCGATTGCAGGAGTGATATAAATACCCTATTCACCGAGTCGATTCTGCATTTCGACTTCGAATCCCTGCAGGAGGACTTAAGCGGGTTGGAGCCTTGAGCGAGAAGCGGGGGCGGCACTGAATACAGATGCGTTTGCCTTAGTGATTGTGCCGTGAACCACCTCGTCGAACTTTCCATGGATGTCCCTACGAGTCGATAGAAGTGAGTAGTATGTTCTAGGATGAATGTTGATGCTCTCCAGGATGGCCCACGGGAAGTGAAGGAAAGAGGTTATGAATATTAGGACATATCCGTGTGGTGCGAGATTCTCTGGAAGTGCTTGTGGTGTTCCATGGACAGTGTCACAGCCGGCGAGGGGATTTTCATCAGCTGCATAGGAAGTAGTCTAGCGTGCGGGCAGCTGCTGTTGCTGAATTGGGAAGTCATTGGTGCTTTCGCTATCATCCACGATAAAACAGAAGGAGCCACGAAAAGACGACTATCTTGTCTCAGCTAGTCAACAGCGAACCGATGAGAAACCGAATCTCCCCATTACTCATAGTGAGAATGCGAATGATTTTCTCGTCGCTTTCATGTATCATCTACTCTCTCAATCCTCTTTTCAATAGACAGCATCTCAGATCGCTAAATAGTGGTGGAAGCCGTCGGATTTCGTCGAAAAATGAAATGGAAGGGTTGTTCTCAACACAAAAAAGTCGTAGTCGACACAAGTTAATCAAGCCCATCACGCAATCGGATTGTGGTTCTGCCATGATCAGATAATCCTCCAAATCATCGGCTCTTCGAAAACCCGGTCTCCCGAACGCCCAATCAAAATCCTTGGTTTCGCTCGGGAGAGCGACGGACTTAACGCACCATCGGCTAGGGTACGCGTTCCCAATTCCAGCCTTTTCATGTCGTAACATCGTTTGCAGCGGCAGTGCCAGGTAGACGGACCAATAAAGACGTGGCCGCTGCTAAGTCCCCTTATCGCCGGCAGGGCTGGTGCGTATCGGGGTAATGGCGGATGGTTGCTATGAAAGTGATGAGTCGGGGAGGGGATAAGAGCGTAGTACATGGACTTGATACGGCCGCGTGATAGTATAAAAGATTAGCAACGCTGCGGTGGAGAAGCCACCTGTCAAACAACACCCAGCATTTTTTCATTACGTCAAGACATTTCTATCGCACGAACCTCGAAGATTCGACCTGCACTTCATTCTCACATATCAACTCATTCTATCAACTCCGCCCACTCCAAACTTCATCCGACCCGTCGACATCACTCAATTTCAATTCCCGCCCAACCACCCATCATGCCCTCCTTCTCCCAGTTCGTCTACAACCAAAAATTCAAAACCCTCCCAAAACCCACCACCACCCACCCCAACAAGACCATCCTCATAACCGGCTCCAACGTCGGCCTCGGCAAAGAAGCCGCCCGCCACTTCACCCAGCTCGGCGCCTCCACCGTCATCCTCGCAGTGCGCTCGCTTTCCAAAGGCGAAGCCGCAAAAGCCGACATCGAAGCCACAACCGGGCGCAGAAATGTAGTCCAGGTGCGCCACCTGGACATGTCCTCGTATGAATCCTGCATAGACTTCGTGGAGAAGATCGAGAAAGAGGTGGAAAGGTTGGATGTTGTTGTGCTGAATGCGGGAGTCGCGAGGGGCGAATGGGAGATGATGGCGGACGATGAATCGACGATTACAGTTAACGTAGTGTCCACGTTCCTACTTGCGCTCTCGCTCTTGCCGAAGATGAAGAAGACGGCGAACAGGTTCAACACTAGACCGACCCTCACCATCGTCGCCTCAGAAGTGCACTTCTGGGCCAAGTTCCCGGAGAAAGATGCCCCCGAAGGCAAGATCTTCACCGAGCTCAGCACCAAGAAGGAAGGCATCGATATGGCGAATCGGTACCAGGTCTCCAAGCTCCTCGACGTCTTGTGTACACGCGCCATGGCAGATCGGAAAGCGGCGCAAGCGATTCCCGTAACGATCAATACCGTCAACCCTGGGTTCTGCTACAGCGAGCTCTCCCGCGAAGGCGGTTGGACCTTCAAAATCATGCTCTTCCTGCTCGGCCGGACTACTGAGGCTGGGAGCCGGAACTTGGTGTATGCGGGCAGCGCAGGTGCGGAGACGCATGGGCAGTATATCTCGGACTGTACGACGGAGATGCCGAGTGAGTTTGTGCTGAGTCGGGAGGGATATGAGGTGCAGAATCGCGTCTGGGCGGAGCTGTGCGAGAAACTTGAGAAGATTAAGCCGGGGGTTACTGCGAATTTGTGAGGTAGGGCATTGTATGAGATGAGAGGGGCGGGAGGGTGAGAGGACGGAACGGAGATGTGCTTGGGCAAGGATGGATATCTTTCTCGGGGCTCCATGTCTTTCAACCTCAGGTCTTCTTGGCACAGATAGAGGAACACATTCACATCTCTCTCCAACACCAACTTTTTACCCTGAGTGTCCATGCACCCATCCCTACGAAGTTTGGGGCAACCCGCGGTGTATCTCCGCATTTCTCTCTCTCCCTCACTCCAACCACCGAAGCACCAATGAAACCGCACACAGATCAATGTCGGTGAGATGAGCAAACACAACTCTCTCACAAGAAAACACGATGCATCATGCCATTCGCGAGCCAGCGATATCCCCATATCTGTCACGCTGAAATTATTCCATTTTCATCCTCTTTCCATCTACATCCGAATTCCTACTCCAATCCTCAAATCTATCAGCCAAAATGCATCTCCCCACCCTCACTCTCTCGGCCCTCTTAGCCACCATAACCCTGGGCGCCCTAGTCACAGCTCCCAACCTCGTCGACGAGCAGGACCGTACCGTAGAACGTCCCCGCAAGCCCTTCTCACCCCCCACTTCTGCAAAGCTAGCTCTAACGACCACTTCCAGGGCAAACGCCACACCCTCCAACCCAACGCGCTCGACTCGTCATCCTCCATCAGCACCATCATATCTTTCGCATCCCTCATCCCATCAAGCAACCCCTCCGCTACATCAACACCCCACCCCAAGATCCCGCCCGGGACACTAATTCCGGATGGTGCGTCGTGCGGTAAGTCCTCCTCTCCGGCTCTTTCGCTCACCCCATCCCTCCCACCTTATCCATCTCACAAACTCATCGATCCCAGACCCTGCCTGCTCCTGCGCTACGGGTGGTAAACCCATCCCAACAGACGGCCGCGTCCTCTACGGTTTCTGCGACGCCGTATCCGCGGCCCCCTCCGCCTTCGTCAACATAACAGACGTCGTACTCTGCAAAGACAACGTGTGTTTTATTTACGACCGCCTGGATGGGCGGTGCGAGGGGGCCATGTTTGATGTTGTGGGTGGTGGGGAGTGGCAGCGGAGGATGCCAGACTACGCGGTGTGGTGTCCCTGACCCGTCCAACAACTCGACCCCAGCACCAGCTCCTCCCGCACCTTCACGACCGCCACACGTCCGTCCGTTGTAACTGCCTCGCCGCCCACGAACCCAGGCCCACTCCCCGCACCCTGGCCTTGTCCGCCAGATCAGCAGACGAACGGCGGGAGTTGTGCGACGACGCCGGGGACACATCACACGCCTACGGATCTTCCATCGTCTTCCTTAGGGCCGGAGCCGTAGAGGAGCCTTCGTGCCGTGCGATGGCGGAGCTGGAGTGTGCAGGGTATGGGTTAGGGAACTGCAATGCTGGGGTGTCTTTTTGGCGTTTGGTTGGATGGTATGGGCGATACAGGGGTCGGTGGCATAGGCGGCAGATTCGAAGGTAGCCATGGTTTTGTATAAGCCGATTTGGGCCGTCTTGGGCTACTAGGATCGGATGGTATATTTGGGTAGCTACCCTCAACAAGGTGGAGATCCAAGGAGTAAAAGCAACTCGGTTTGTTCTTGACTCTACACGGCCTTGCGTCTCTTGCTGCGCGTAACGACCTTCTCCTTAACCTCCAACACGGGATGCTCATCGTCTTCCTTTTTCACCCTCTTCCTCTTGACAGTCTCTGTCTTCACGACGGCCTGCACTGTTTCCGTGCCATCTGGCTCTGACTTAGCAAGGACCTTCTCTTCCGACACTTCCACCTTCGCCGTGACCCGTTCCGAGAAGGCCTTGAGATCCGCCGTGAAGAGTACGCTGTGTGCCCACCCCGCCTCCTTCCCCCAAAGCTTCCGGAAGTGATTCGCGACGGCCGTATACGTGGCTGCAGTCAGACTGCTATGCTTCCCCCTCCCAAACTTGTAGTCCCTCTGCGCAATCTGCCAGACGTGCGTGTCCACAGGTACACTCTCGGACCAGCCGAGCCCCATCAGGCACACGCAGTCTGCGACTTTGGGTCCCACTCCATGGAGCGCAAGGAGTTCGTCGTGGGCCTTGCGATACCCCTCTCGCCCCCCTTCCACGAGCTCACCCGCAGTGTTGGGGTCTTTCCCAAATGTCGGGCTTTCGGGGTTGCACAGGTCATTCAACCACGCCAGACCCTTCTCTTCCGCCACCATGCGCGCTGTCTTGGCGATGTATTTCGCTCTGTATCCGAAGCCTAGCTTCATCAAATGCGCCTCAACCTTTGGATCTGCGAGCGCCTCCGGGGTCGGGAAGCCGTGGTACGCTTCGTCATTGAGGTGCCCAATGAGCGGCCCATAGTGCTTGCATAGGTTATGGACCATGCTCGATATCCGACTGATGTTGTTGTTCGAGCTGCATATGAATCCTACGAGGGCCTCCCAGGGGTCCTGCCGTAGTATGCGCACGCCGGTGAATTTGGGCGCTTTCTTCTTGAAGTTGGCGTCGGCGGAGGCCCATTGCTCGTATAGCTGGGCGAGGTTGGGCTCGAGGTTGAAGTAGTGTTTGACGAGGGCGAGGGTATCGTCTTCTTCGGCGGCGACGGAGGGCGCGGTCGAGGGGGCGTTGGAGGGAGGCGGGGTCGGGAGGGTGGCCGAGGGGAAGATGGCGCGGTAGTGGAGGTGGGATGCGTCCTGGCGGAAGGAGAGAATGCGGCCGTGGAGGGTGCAGGACCATTCGTCTTCTGCGGATGTGCGCCACCTACAGTGCTGTCAATACGATGCGCCAGCTATGGGCATGTTTGGAGGGGCGATTGTACCTGAACGATTGGCCGCAGCGCAATGTTGTGTTGATGCAGAGCTCTGTGAGCGACATGGGCAGCTTGTGCCACTCGGCCGCCTTGAGTGCCATGGGGGAGCAGTGTCTCGGTGAATGCGAATCAGCGTGGAAGGTCGCGCAGCTGCACGGCTCGTGACAGGGGCAGTCGGCGCCAAGACGCGGCTGCCGAAACTGAGCCTCGACTTTCTCCAGCACTCTTCACCACCACGACCGCGCTCCATCGCCGCTGCCTCGCCCACGGCAAACATCTGCACTCTACTGCTTACCGTGTACAGTGCGCTCTGCAACCAAGTGGGCTACTCGCGCCGTGTTCCCGAGGCTGCAATTCCACAGCAAACAACCCGCTGCGGCCACTTTCTACAACTACAATTACAATTACTTCAACGCGACGGCACTCGCAATGAACGGCGACGGTTATTCCCGAGGTAAGCCGGCAGCTCAGTACACGTACTGACTGGTTTGCAGTGGCAGAGCTATGTACTAACTACAGCAGACGGGGGGCGCTCAGCCGGAACACGTACTTATGTGAGTAGCACCCTCCCCTTCCGTGAACAGCGCAGGCTGACGACCCAGTCGTCGCGGGATGACCACCGGGATCGCGGCGGAGATCGCGACCGGCGCCGCCGTAGGTCTCGCTCGCCCCGCCAGAGCTCCCGCCGTGACTACGAGGTCGACACGTACTCGTCCAGCCGAGACTACCGCGAGCGCGAGCGTGAAGATACGTACGCCCGCCGTGAGCGACGCGACGACCGCAGCTGGGGCGACTCCTACTCACGCCGCGAGCGCCCGCGACACGACCGTGACGAGAACCGGGGCCCGCCACGCCGCGACCGCGACCGCGACCGCGACTTTGAGGAACGCGGGCGCGGCGGACGGCGAGATGGCGGTGGCTTTGGCGGCCGTGACAGGAAGAAGTCGGCCTCACCGCCCGTCAAGAAGCGCGAGCCTACGCCCGACCTGGCCTCGTATGTGAGCGTCTTGGTTCGCCCGCGTCGCATGACCCAGTGGGACATCAAGCCCGAGGGCTACCATGGCATCACGGCCGAGCAGGCCAAGCTGTCCGGCATGTTTCCGCTTCCTGGAGCGCCCCGCGCTGCGCCCATGGATCCCTCGAAGCTGGCTGCCTTCGTTAGCCCGTCTACCGGCACCGCCTCTACCTCAGGCCTGCAGCCGCTGAACTCGAAGCAAGCCAAACGACTTTTCATCTACAACCTCCCCGAGGACGTCACCTCAGATGAGGTCATTGAGTTCTTCAATCTGCAGCTAAATGGCCTCAACGTGGTCTCCGGTCACAATCCCTGCGTGTCCGCTATGGTCAAGACCAACCACGAATATGCCCTGGTCGAGTTCAAGGCGGCTGAAGATGCGACGGTGGCTTTGGCCATGGACGGCATTCTAATGCGCGCCGTTCCAGAAGGCGAGTCAGCCCCGGAGGGCCTCTCCATTCGAAGGCCGAAGGACTACATCACCCCGTCTGCTGAGGACAGTGCCCCATCCGAGGGCGGTATCTCAAATGTCGTCAACGACAGCCCGTACAAGCTCAGCATTGTCCACATTCCGCCCTATGTCGAGGATCACCAGGTGCGCGAGCTCATCGAGACATTCGGCGCACTCAAGGCGTTTGTCATGGTTAAGGATACAAGCAGCGACGTGCATCGTGTAAGTACTCTCGCGCTACGAAGGGTATGTGGCTAACCTTACAGGGAATCGCATTCTGCGAATTTGAGGACAAGGAAATTCTAGATCAAGTTATTGACAGCCTGAATTCGATTCCGCTTGGAGATGGCCACCTCAAGGTCATGCGTGCCACGGTCGGGGTGAAGCAGCAGATTGGCTTCGACGGCGGAGTGGGCGCCATCTCCATGCTGGCTAGCTCCCACACAAACGAGAACCAGGAAAAGAGCCGCGTGCTTTGCCTCCTCAACATGGTCACGGCGGATGAGCTCATCAACGATGATGACTATGAGGGTAAGTGCCACTTGATTCGCAGACTCGCTTCATTCTCATGTTCATGTTCGCTAATAGCTGTTTGCAGAGATCAAAGAGGACGTGCAAGAGGAGTGCGAAAAGTACGGCCCTATCCTCGAAGTCAAGATCCCCCGCCCCGCTGGTGTCCGCTCTAGCGCAGGCGTTGGCAAGATCTACATCAAGTACGACACCCCCGAGTCGGCTCAAAAAGCTATCAAGGCGCTTGCTGGGCGACAGTTCTCGAGGCGGACGGTTGTGGTCACAGAGTTCTCGGAGGAGAGCTTTGACGTTGAGGCTTGGTGATTGCCACCCATCACTGGTAGGTACTTCGTGAAACTCCTCTGCCTTCCTTTCCCCCTTGATCTCTGCGGCGCTTGGCGCACCTTGTATTATTTTCGTTGCTCGGGGATTCAGCGCGTGGTGGAGATGTGGAAGCTACACGGAACGTAGCAGAAAATGAAGCAAGAACGTCGGTTGGCTTCTGTACAGTAATTTGACATGATGGCGGATGGATGCAGCGGCACCACGACGATGGGGTTTTCAGCACGATGGGGCTTTGGATAGCCAACTGATAGCGAAGGAATGGCTTCCTTTGAATATGATACCTCCTTGTGGACCAGAGTTTGAAGGTGCTGGTGCTGCAGAGGCAATGGCCCTGAGACGGTGATGTGGCGAACCTATCTGGCGGTGGTGGCGGCGGCGGTGGTATGAGGGGGGAGGGGTTTTCTTTTAGGTTGGGCTCTGCTCGGGGTGCTCGAGATGGGTAAGGCAAAACTATGGTGTTCACAATAGCGACGTTATGGGGAGGGAGTGGCGACGCCGGAAACTTCGAGTCTGTGTCCGAGTACCGCTGTGGTGGACGAGACTACGTGGCGATCATGGCTTGGCGATGGGAAGTTCCCTTGGGAATTTGGACGAGTGTTTTTAGGGCGCTGCTCGGTGCAATGGCGCCGAGGAGCACTTGAGGATCCATGGGAATGCTCCAAGCATACACGCACACTCTGTGTGACCTGACGGGTTCTGGCCTCGTTTCTGAAGAAACTTTACCATCGTGGTAGATAGGAGAAAGTTCCGTCCGTGCACACATGCAGCGTACGGTTCAGCAGCAGAAGCTTCTGGTGTGAGTCTGCGACTCGCTTCCGTGCCAGCGGAACATCGTCCGCGAGGCACGTAGGGCTGGCTCCACGCATCGCATGATCGTCGCCTGTTCATGGGGTCCCTGCTTCGGCGTTGGTAATGACAACGGGGTTAGGACGTCCGATACGTGGAGAGAGAGTTTATCGAGGGGCATGTGCTAGCAGTTGCGAATACGATGCGAACGGATTAGGTGTTAGGTTGGTGGTTAGTCGGCTACTTATAGGGGACAATTGACGGTCTGGCGCACGTGGTAGCGATATGCAGAGTACCAGTAGTCTTGAGTTGATAGTCCGTCCAGGTGGGCCCGGTCATGCTCGGGCCGTGTGCACGCTGGCGTGGACGCGGCAATTGGGATAGAGTTTGCGGCATTGGGCAAGATTTTGGAGGCTGTCAGCACGAGGAGGCGGGACGGTGAATGATTCAGTAGCTTAAAGAACACTGCCAACGCTGCTAGGCAAAGCAGGGACCTCACGAGGGAAATGAGTCTGACAGCGGGAAGACTACATAGAAGGCTACGCAGCGCTGCGCACGCGGGCGAAGACGCGATCAACGGGGTGGAACCCTCGATGCGGTAGGTGTAGGCTTGCGTTTGTTGTGGCTGGCGCTCCTACCTCGGCGTGGCGGCGTGCGACGCGTCGGGCATGAGCGTGAGGGTGACGGTCTCAGGAAGCGGTGGTCATTCTGTGGATTATTCCGTGGGCCGGAATGGAAGGTGTACGCTTGAGGGCGAATGGAGGGCGGCGGAGGGCGCGAACAGGAGTTGTAGTTTGAGGAGGGATATGGACTTGTTGAAACGGTCGTTGGAGGGTTTCAGAGTCTGCTTGGGACCCTGGGAAAGGCTGGAAAGGGTGGGATATCGCAATTGTGGGTTTGCGCTGGAGATGGCTTTGGGATTTCCCGTCGAAGTCCCGGTAGCGGGAGGCCTGACTTTGGTAGGCTAATCAAACAGTCCCTTCCGAGATGTCGGCGGGCTTCCATGCCGAAGAAGGTTCGGATGGGGGGTGGAAGGACGGATGACATAAGCGGCACTTTGGTGGACCGTGCGCAATAAGCTTTCGTTTCACATGCCTCTCCTGGCGGGTCGCAGACACCATCAACATCGACATCGCTTGATGTGGGGTGGGCGGACACGTTTTTCAATCCAGGACACGCAGCCCGCCAACGCGAAGACGATGTCGATCTATCAGATTTGGCAGTCCTGATCAATGCCAGAATCTGATTGCAGTAATCTCAGCTCTCCAGCACCGCAGCGAGAATTTCTCCGTCGCGCTTGCGGCACGCGATACCTTTCCCGTGTGCACACGATGCGGGATCCGATATGGAAGTACGCCCGACCTCTGTAGCAAACGAGTCGGCGCTGTACGCCATCTGCCGCCCCACAAGTTGAGACGAGTCTGCGGCGCCGCAAATTCCAATATTGCGGCCGTGCGAACTCTCGTATTGACAATCACAAAGCCATTGGCTCCGCGCCGGCAATGTTGAGGAAACACATGACAAAACTCAACACGTTGCTCGGACTATACTCGCAGCAGCAGTCGGTCCGTGAAGCAAGGCACGTCAAGATGGCCGAATGGCTGCACACGGGTGCCACGGATCCACTTTTTGCTGCTCGTCTGCGGGACGATGAACGCGCGCCGAGCACCATCTCCTGCATGCCATGAGCTTCCCCTGGCCCATCAGCGCTAAGTTTCACATGGATAAAGCGTTCATCGGACGGTTTAAGGTGCCATGGTGGCCATTGATTAATTTATGCGAGGTAAGGGACCGTACTACTATAGCCGGCCGGCTCTTTCAACTGGAAGAATTTGGCCTCCAAAAATTCTCTCATACACCTTTCTTCACATTGTCTCCTTTGAGACTTGCGCTTCTTGCGCGCAGGCAACGATACGATGAGGAATCCCATCTGTTTCTGGCTTCTGCTTCTGGTATTCTCGCCGATCGGGTTTGCTCAGACCTCCGGTCTATCTGCGGCGGTTGCGCGCCTGCCCCCCTGTGCGGTATGTACCATCGGTGCGGTGACTCCTACCGGGGTGCTGACGATCATCTTCAGCAATTGTGCCTCAAATCTGGGCTTGCGGAGTCGCTGTGTGATCCGACAGATGCAAAATGTATCTGTCTGGATACTCAACTGCAGAGCAGTGTCGAGGTCTGCGTGCTGTCGACATGTTCCACTAGGAACGCACTCGGTATGTACCACATCGGGCAACTTCCCCACGCACATGCTTACTGTTGCAGCAACCAAGAATGCGACCACGACATTATGTGGTGCGCCAATTCGTAACAGACAGGGATCGCTGCGGGCTACCAACATCACTCTGGGCGTCATATCTGCCGTCTGCGTCCTCCTGCGAATCGTACACAGAGCAAAGTACTCCGCCGGCGAGCTCGGCTGGGACGACTACATGATACTCGCGACCCTCATTAGCGGCGTCCCACAGACCATCATCACCGACAAGGGCACAATTGCCAGCGGCCTCGGGAGAGATATCTGGACCATCCCATTTGACAATGTCATCACGTTCACTCGCTGGTTCTATGTCATGGAGGTCCTTTACTTCCTCGTTCTTTCGCTCCTCAAGCTCTCGCTCCTATTCTTCTTCTTACGCATCTTTCCGGGAAGAGAAATACGACACTTCATCTGGGGGACAATTGCATTTGATATTGTGTTCGGGATCGCATTCGTGACCGCGGCTATATTCCAGTGCAATCCAGTCAGCTACTACTGGACCCGTTTCGACGGAACACACCATGGGAAGTGCATCAACATCAATGGATTGGGCTGGGCAAATGCGGCTATCAGCATCGCGCTGGATCTCTGGATGCTGGGCCTTCCCCTCTCCCAAGTCTTCTCCCTCAAGTTAGCATGGAAGAAGAAGGTCAGCGTCGCCCTCATGTTCTTCGTCGGAACCTTGTTCGTACCCCCCTCACCTCTAATAACGCTTAAGCTGACCTCGAATCCCACAGCGTCACCGTCGTATCCATCATTCGCCTCCAATCTCTAATCCACTTCGCCAACTCAACAAACCCCACCTGGGACCAGGTCGACGTAAGCAACTGGTCAACTATCGAGATTAATGTAGGCATCATGTGCGCATGCATGCCTGCCCTCCGTGTCATCCTCGTCCATGCCTTCCCCAAACTCATGGGCACGACACGCACACCTACAAACCAGTACTACGCACACACTCCCAGCAAGTCCGGGAACATCTCCTCCGCGGTGGGGAGCAGAATGGGAAGGGACCACCACGGCGGAAGTGGGCTCCACGGAAGCGCGAGGAGGGATAAGAATGGCATTACGTATACGAAGAGCTTTGAGGTTACGCATGGCATGGGCGGTGGGGATGATGAGGAGCAGTTGGTGCGCATGGATGATTTGAGTTCGAAGGGGAGGAAAGTGGGGAGTAGTGGGTCCAGTGTGGTTAGCGTTAATGGGGCGATATCGCCGTTGCCGTTACCGACCAGTCCGGCGCCGGCGAGGATATGATAAAGCGGGCGGTATTTTGTTATGTTTGTTATGGATTTATGATACTACCCCAATCGCTCTATTGATTGAGCTTTCCTTGCACTGGTGGAGCTTTTTGGTGAGAGCTGTGAGTACGGAGTGAGCGGTGAGTGAGCTGGGCATGAGAATCAGCCTTTTCTCCTTGGTTTGAAATTGCTCGAATGACTCTGGCGTCCTATCGAGCATTGGACACCGCCCTTGCACACTTTCCTTCGTCCTCCCACAGGGGCAACCGGAGTTGTTCTTACCTTTACCTGCTAACCCCGAGTCTAGTGCCCGACCTAGTGAAGACATCACTATCATTGATCCGGAGGGCGAATTATATTCACTGTTACCACACCAAATAGGACAGCTTTAAGGCGCTTTCGCGTTAGCTCGGCCTGTGTCCGACTTGCCAGCGCGAAGTGGGCCGAGCGCATCGACACGGACACGAAGAAGTTGGAGATGCATTGCGTCTCTTTTTTCATCATCAATATAGCCCTTCGTTTAGCCCATCTTGATGTTACGAACGTTCCTCTGCGCCTGACATTCTGGCAACTCCTCGAGGTCACGGAAGTCTGTCGAACGCAAAGGCTTCTCAAGCTCCTCAACCCATACTTGCGTGACTGGGCGCGTCCGTCGAAATTGTCCGAGCCGGTATACGAGCTATGGATGGTCGTGGCCTACGAATTCGGCTATGAAGAGATCTTTGAGCATCTATCTGAGCGTCTCGCCAGACGAATTGCTCGCCAGGAGGATGACGAGGACCGATATGTTGTCGATGGCGTGGATGATGGCCATCTCATAAGGATTCCAGAACCAATATGGAGTATGCATTCCTTGGCTATTTTTTGATTATTCACACTGATCTTCACAGGCAATCTACTTCGGATTCGGCAAGAACTGTTGGAAGCGACAATTGAGACATGCTGCAAGTTCATCGATAAATATTCTGCACCAGGTGCCGTCCTCCGCGGCGAGGAAGCCGACCAATCTGCTTGTACTCAACCAGCTCTGGGATCTCTGTTGCAAGGTCTTCGTGCGTGCGGCATCTGGCCCGACCGGCCCAATAGCCGCAGCATCAAGCAAAGCGTGAACGATTTACGAAACCAAATCTGCCTCATTGAGGTCCGCGGTTATCATCATTCAAGCTTTAATGTCTGTGTGAGCGAATGCTCCCAGTTATATCCCGGAATCTTCCTGGGCGACTCTAAGATCAATGTCCTTGTGCCCAACAGCGAGTGCTCTCTCCACTTTCGGTGTTTCACCAGCCACTTTCGGAAATATTCTTCACTGACATGGGGATATTGGGGAGTTCACATGGACGAGTTTTTGGGACGAAAACTCCGGCGCGGCTGTCCAGTCGCTAACGAAAAGGAAGGACAGACGACCCAGTCGCCAAAATCAGAGCAGCAGGAAGTAGTTGAAGATGCGGACGGCGAGCAACGGAAGCAGATTGGTCTGAAGATAAACAATTCGGAGATAAACAGTCCTCTGAAGAGGGTTCCAAAGGCTAGTCTGAAGACGGACAACCTGTCGATGAGGCTACTACAGACGGTCGGACGGAAGACACCAAAAATGAAGGAGCCCAAGGATGAACGTGCTACATATCCCAGCTTCGGCGATCTGGAAGATGATAGCGATTATGAGCCGGGAAGTGATCCAGAGGAACCGATGGAAGAGTTCCTCGACCTCGGTGACCAGGGGATGGACGACTGGACTTGCGGTGATGACACGGAAATGGAGATGTGAGAGCACTGTCACCGTTACTACTACTGGGCAACCATTCCAATTCCGAATGTCTGCCAGATACCCCAATAAGTCCTCTTTCAACACTCTCGGCCTAGTTACGAGTTTTCGCACCCAGCATATACTCAACTTTGGTTCCCCGTATCACCTCAGCAGTCTGGTACTTCTCCTTTCGTTTCATAGAAAAAGTCTTCTTTCTTAGTTTCAGTCGATCTATCCGGAGGTTTTATGGAAACGAGTCTAGTACATCGCAAATTGAGCTACATGGACAAACATCTCTTCACACTTTTTTTAATGAAAGGGCACAGGTGAGCTAAGACAGTGCTGAACAATGTCACTAGGAGACTAGGTACAATGATTTGTCTGCTTTCTATCTACGAACTTGCACCGTCGTGTCTGTCTCCAATCTGAATTAAACTTAACACCATTCGTCCACCGGAACCACTTCTCCCATTTAGGCATCCATTTGGGCCAATTCTTCATCTCCAGTCTCCTCGTCTCTTGCGTTTCCAATTCCTTTTGCCCCGCTATCATCTTAGGCTCAGACCCCTTGACTCTTGACTCTGCTTCCTCCTTCAGCACCCTCCTCGCTCGCCTTGTCGCTTGACTCGCTATTTATTCATTCAATTCCCATTTCTTGTGCTATATGGACTCATAGTCGATGGTGTTGTGCCGCACGATATCCCCCCTCTTGGCTACGGCGCTGCGTGGTACTTCCCAAAGAAGCTTCGGCGACTGTTCTACCGTTTTGAAGGTCGACTCTTGCCAAATGCTCGCTTGGAACTAATGAATAACCTATTCCATTGGCCATGCGCACAGAATTGCCGATGAATGGAATATTTTTATCTCATCTACCTTTGCCAATTCCAGCAAACATTGTTAATTTCTAGGGAGTCACTCTTCGAATGCGCTCATAGAAGATTGGCGCATTGTGCAGAACACCATCGAATAATGCCACATACTTAACAACAATGAACACGCCCATTCATTATCAATGTTGTAAGAAAGAACTTCTCCGACACATAAAGCCATCCATCCCAAACCCTTTTATAGAAGCAAAACCCAACTCTCAACCCAGCTCACCAACACCCACATTAAACTCGCATCCAGCACAAGCATAACCACGTCGCAACCACCAGCCGATCCCAACCCTCCAGGACCCCCAACACCAGAAATGAGTCTATTCGCCGAATGGCCCGTAGAAGTGTACCAGCAGATCGTCGACCACGCCTATAGGAAGGTGTTTTTGGAGGAACATGAGCCGTATCAGTGGAATGAACTTTGGCCAATGACGGTGAGCTCGGAGGAAACAGTATAAGGGGAGAGATATGAGAGGGCCAAAAAGGACAGGAAGGAGAGGAAGGATAGTCGATAGTGAGTCTGGTCCTAGACTGACGACATTGTGATCCTGCCTGGAACTCTTACCATCCTATAGAGTTAATCTAGGCAGTATTCACCCAACCATTCCGAGTTTTCTTTGTGTGTTTCGTGTCTTTTTCCGCCCGATTCTGTGAAAGAAATTCGTCTTTCAATGATTGAAATTCCCATCACAAGATCGTGTCCCCACATCTTGCCCCACGAATTTACTTTTCTATATAGGCCGCCGGTTCCCCGGACGAGCCAGCTCACTGACGTTAGAGGCTGGTTACGTGGCTTTCGCTGTATAGACACGAATCATTTTCTAAACCCACTTTCCGATAGCTGTGCAAGCACTAATTTCTATTCTTTCGAATCGCATAAATACCACCACCCTTCTTTGCATTGAATTCTACAGTGACTGCCGAGATATGAGTGTGTGCAATCGTGCGTATCAGACTTCAACCGAGGCGTTGTACGTATTCTACTTACCTTGAAATCACGAAAGCAACCTACGTATCCACACAACTGGTAGTAATGCGCTTGACAAAGCAAAGAAAGTAGGCACTTGCCCTCGGGCTGTACCATTCGCGCAACACAAGTACAGATGCAAAAGCTTTTGACCTACAAGGCTCCCACAATACGCGAACTAACTCTACACATACTCCCCCACCGCCACACGCGCTTCAACACTGCCTTGTACGGCGCCGCTACCTCCCACACGAGCACAACAGCCGGTGTTCGCGCGATACCCCTCGCGCTCGAGTCTAACCAAGATAACTTCAAGATCTGGGTCCCCGTGATCGCGGTGTACGATAAACACAGTAAGCCCATTATCATAACCGATAAGAGAGTTACCAAGGCGGACTGGGATGTACTTGAGCGGTTTGCGAAGGAGGAACGGATATTGAGGGTTGTTCTGGTTCCGAATGGTGGGAGGATAGACTTTTTGCGTAAGTTGACGGAGGTTGGGGGCGAGGCTGGGGATGGGAAGGAGGCGGTTCGGGTGGGGTTTTTGTAGAGGGATGGGGAGGAGAGGGTGGAGTGGTAGGCTCGAGAAGGTTTTGAGAGAGGACTTGCTGGTAAAAAGACTCTGGTGAAGACTGAGACGCGGTAATAGTTTGAGATTTCTCTTGATTTTGGAACACTGAAAATACTATAGACGTCTGAGAATCGGTGGATTGATGGTTCTTGAGAAACCACGAATGTATGATCAGGATCATACTCATACTGACACTTCAACACCCTCTACCGCCACCCAATCTTCGAAAGCGGACAAGAACTCTTCTTCTCCAACACGCCCTTCATATCCTCCACGATACTATTTGTATACAACCACGCCAACTGATCCCCCTCATCCTCCCGCCACAGCTGCGCAGGCGGCACCTCCTTCTTCTCCTCCTCTGTAAGCCGAATATTCAGCATCTGCATCGAGAGCACTAACACTTTGTCCACCCTCTCCTGTCGATACGCCTGCCACCTCCGCAGTCCGCTAGCAAGCTTGACCTCAGGCCCCAACGAGCCCAGCAAGATGGCCAGACTAAAGCTGTCCTCGAACGCCTGGTTGGCGCCCTGGCCGGCGGTGGGAGGAATAGCGTGCGCGGCATCCCCAATAATGATGACGCGGCCGCCATCTGAGGTCCATTTGGAGAGTTTGGGAACCGTGTGGAAGGGCCAGATGGTTATGCTGTGTGCGTCTGAGGTACTGATTTGCTCTTGTGCGGACTGCACGAGGTCGGACCAGGAGCTCATGTCGCGCTGGTGCATATCAATGAGCTCCTCTTTGTTCTTCATCAAGACGTCCCAGCCCGAGCGGTCTTGCATCGGATACTTGTACTGGCGCCCCACAAACATTTCTGAACCGTCCGCGTTTTGCGGCGCCATGATGAATCCACCCTTGGGACCGTGGATGGATGCGGGGAGCGAGAAGTCTGAGCAAGGAGTGCGGAGTTTGGAGCGCGGGAAGGCGAATGTTACGCCTAGGTTGCCGGAGTATGCGGGCACGATGTCGGGGAGGATTTGTGCGCGGACTTTGGAGTGGATGCCGTCTGCGCCGATGAGGAACTCTGCGCGGTCTTCTGAACCATCTGCGAAGGCAAATCGAACGCCTTTGTCATCCTCTGACACGACATGTGTGAATTTGCGTCCATATTGGATCATGATATGCTGCTCCGCAACCATTTCCCTGAGCGCGCGGATCAACACGTTACGGTAGATACGGAGAGCGTGGTACCCATATTGCTCCTCGTTACCAAAGTAATACTGGCCGGTTTTCTTGTAATCCGCGTCGTCCATGAAAGTGAGGGTATCGAAGTTGAAGCCCAATGGTTGGATGCGCTCGTACGCGCCTAGGTTGTCTAGCACGCGCAGCGCGTTGGGCGAGAGCATAATGGCACCACCGAAGTCGTAGACTGGTGTGCGCAGTTCGTAGAGTGTGACGTGGATGTTTTGTTGCTTAAGGGCGAGGGCGAGCGTGAGGCCACCGAGGCCGGCACCGATGATGGCGACGGCGTAGGGGACGTTCGACATTGTGGCGTTGGGTTGATGTTATTGCGTGCTTCGAAGTGGTGGGGTTGAAGCTTGTGTGAGTTCGACCTTTGGATGTGGGCCTTGAGTTATTTGTAAATGTGTGTGACTTCTCCAGGTATCCCACTGAAGCTCTTATATACATAAGCATCATGCTCATCTGCGGCGAAGGCGCGACGGTGCAATCGGTCGTTGTCCCGGAATCCGCTCCATATCCGCACGGAAGAAAGTAAGAGGGCTGGGCTCTAGTTTTCTCTCTTCGGCGGACGAGAATGCGAGGTTTCAGCGTACTAGAAACTAAGCAGTCACGAAGGATCCGTGGCTTGGGTTGGAAGAGGAACTATCGGACGAGCATGAAAGAATGGTAGATGAGGCGGAAATGTGGCGGCGACCGATCCGCGGTATCGGAGATGATCGCCGGCTCCGATCCGGATCCGATTCATAAGCCGCCTGGTCTCTCAAATGGACCATGACGGTCTTCATGTAAAGCGTAGCGCACACTGCGGTTTCTCTCTATCGCAGTTTCATACAATCGAAACTTCACAGGATGAATTCACTCTTCGACGACTGCAAGACAGCGCTTACACTCACTCAGCGAAATACGCAGCCTACACCAGTGGTAAACTATGAACGTATGAAGCCCCAGGCAGACATGGTGAGCTTGACGGAAAGAATTCACGTTAAACTTAAAACGCAGAGGGAGAAGTAAGAAGATAACTTTAAAATGGGGAAGATTTCTTATGAAATCTATATACAAGTATAATATTTACATGACTGCCTAATTCTCTAGTGAACCATGCTCTTTCCAATCTCACTCTCCCAGTTATTCGCCCTCTCAAACCCGTTCGAATACGTCTGATAATCCTGCATAGCCTGCATAACCTCGTCCCTGCTCGTCACCACAAACGGCCCATATTGTACGATAGGCTGATTGAGCGGCATGCCCGCCACCAAAATGAACCTCGACTCCGACTCGGCGCCTTCCTCGACGGAAGCCTCAATGCTGTCGCCGTCGGCAGCGAAAACCACATTGTGGTATTGCGGGACCGGCCGCGATACGCCTTCCGACGAGAATATAGTGGTGCCGTTGAGCAGGTAGGCAAACGCGTTCCAGCCCTTAGGCAGCGCCTGCTTAACATGACCTCCAGGCTGGACGGTGAAGTCGAGCAACCACACAGGTGTATATGCCAACTCTTTCAGCGAGTCTGTATCGTACGCGCGTCCGCTGATGACCTTGGCTTTCACCTTGCCGTTATCCGCCGTCACCTCGGGTATTTCCTTCGCCCGCAGGTCTCGATACCGAGGCTCGCACGCCTTGAGTTCCTTGGGCAGATCGACCCAGAGCTGCATGCCCACGTTCGGCGAACCGTCTGCGTTCTGCCGCGGCATCTCAGCGTGCACGATGCCGCGTCCTGCTGTCATGAATTGTAGATCGCCCTGTTCAATCGTGCCCTTGTGCCCCGCAAAGTCTTCGTGGTCGACGGCGCCGGACAGAAGGTACGTAATCGTTTCCTGGCCGCGGTGTGGATGGTCGGGGAAGCCTGCGCCAGGCGGGATGGCAAAGTGGTCGAGCATGAGGAAGGGGGAGAAGTTGCGCAGTTGGGGCGTGCCGATCGAGCGGCGGACTCGTGCCCCGGCGCCTTCTGATTGCTCGATTGCGAGAAAGGATTTTTGGATTTTGCGCGGGGCAGTTGTGGTGAGGGGTTCGTCGGGGATGACGGGGAGGCCCCCAAACGTCGTAGTACCGCTGGACGACATTGTTTGTGTGGTCAAAAGACTTGTGACTGGTTTGATTTGCTTCGAAAGCTGTGATATGCGCGAGAGCATATATTCGCTGTTGTTGTAGTAGGCTGCGAGTGCAAGTGCTGCGATGGCGATGAAGAAGGAGGAGAGCGTCTTCATCGATGAGGAGAGGGCTACTTATACTTGGTGCGGGGATGCAATCGAGAAGCTTCGAGACGACGGCTAAGGCTCTTCAAGTCGTGGGAAGCCATGATGAGAGGAGTTGTTAAGGCGTTAGCGATCCTGACCAAGCACCAGCTGGGGCTTCGGCAGTCGGGCTGAAGGGGATTGACCAATCGGAGGAGTTTGCTTTGTTGCGAAAATCGTAAGCAAACGGAGGACCAGCCTTCGAAAGTTCTTTGGATGTTCGTGCGCACCATTGCGGAGGTCTGAATTTCTTCCCGAGCGTATTGGCGAGAGCGTCCCTCGCTTGAGCAATTCGGTGCACGTTAGTGAAGCTCTAGTCACGTGGTTGCTTCACGTTTTGTCAGAATGACGTAATCACGGGCCGATTTGACCAGAGACTTTAACTACGGTGTCTACTGGGCAGCGAACGCTACTATTCGATCGATAGATTGTATCGGCTTGCTTTCGTGTTCCTCTTTCGTCAAGCCATGTTCGACACGTGCATGTAGCCTCCTGCAAGCCAAAAAGCTGGGCTGCAACCTAGTGGGAGAGGCTATGTCTCATTGCTAGGCAGCTGCAGTTGGACTTGGAATCCCATTCTTCCTCCCACTCTCAACTTCTCCGAAGACTTGGCGGCGATGTTTTAATGCAATGGACGGCCCCTGCCAGTGTGTTCATCCTTACATTGACATCATCGGTGAAGATGCCTACTGTTTGGGCTGCGACAATGGCGTTTTGCAGCGCTTGCAACAGTAGGTAATCCGTACGGATGATGGACGCTACTGTTACGGTACCGTTGGCAGGCAGTACCGTACGTACTCTACGGCGGAGTGGCAAGTACCGTACTAAGAGGTAACTGTAATAGGCGATTTAAAGCTTCTACTGCAGTACAATATATATAAATTTCCTAATTAGAAAGGACTTCTAGGTAAGGTCTCTAGGAGCGTTATTATTAAGGTCCTATATACTAGCTACGTTATTAGCTAACGCCTTCTTCTTCCTATTATTTATGTAAATAATTAAGTCCTTAAGGTAACTTAGTATAGCGTCTCTCTTTAGCTAGTTCTTTTATAGCTAATAGGCCTTAATTATTACTAGTAATAGTAAATTATAATTATACGTAACTATACGTTTAGTAAAGAAGAAACAGCGCTCGCAGTTATATAAGGTAGCTAGCACAAAGAGGTAATCTATTGCTATTTTATAGATAATTAGGTACCGCTTTTAACTAACTTCTATCTACTAGTAGTAAGGGTCGTCTAGTAAATCTAATAGACGTTAGTCTGTTTTAGTAAGCTCTAGGTCTTTAAATACGCACTTATTATACTTCTCTAGCTATAAGCTCTATTTCTATTACTTATAAGACTTCTAGCTAGTAAGTAGTATAGAATCTACCTATATTATACGTTAATAGTAAGCGCTTAATTTATAGGCGCTAGGCACCTTACGTATATTATCTATCTAAGAATCCTTATTATTATTAACCTTATGTAATTACTCCGCCTGTAAGTACGTTATAAAGGTGTTTTTAAGTAACTTTTTAGCCTTTCTAATCTACTAGGAATAATAAGTCTAGTAAGTTTAAAACTAGTAGAGGCGTAGGTGTAGATAGAGCGCTATTACTACGTAGTATAGTAATAGGTCTATGTTACGACCAGTGGGTTGAACAAGTAACAGGAACAATAATTAGTCACGTACCTAGGCGCTAACGAAGGGTACCAAGACACGAACACCAACCATTATTATATTACGTGATTAATAGCCGCGCTAAGAACTATTAATAGCTTTAGTAGGAACTATCGCGACTATTAATAGTCTCGCAACTAACTATTAATACTAGAGCTATATATATATAGGAATAACAGAAACCCTTATAGTTCCTAGTATTTAACTTAGTTAACAATCTATTATTTAGATTCTATTAAGCATTATTAATTTAATAGTTTTATAACTTTAATACTAACTACCCTATTACTTACTTACGTAATTAATAGCCTCCTCTTTATTATTACTCTTACCTAAGAACTAACTTACCCTTATAGGACTAGCTACCCTATAGGGACGTAACACATTAAACACCCTTAATATAAGTAACTTTAAAGGTATTACTATAGTTACTAACCTTAAGAATAAGGCAGCTAAGCTAGACCTATACTATAGAGACTATAATAAACTTAAAGGATAGATCCTTTAACTTAAACTCTACTTTTACGTCTTAGAATTAAAAATAAAGTATAAGAAGAAAGTTATCCTTATAGTATTATACTTATAAGGCGAAGTAGCTACCTAAATCTAACTATACCTCTTAAGCTACCTAGCTAAGAAAAATCGCAAAGGCAACGCTATTAACTAGATTATTAAAGACTATAAGAACTTTAAGAAAGAACTTAAGTAACTTTTTAGTATTACTAATTAAGTACCTCTTACTAAATAAGCTATATAGTAACTTTAATAGACGCATTCTATTACTAATTACGCTATGCACTTTAAGAAATACGCTATATAGCTTAACTAGAAAGAAGTACCTTTAATAGTTATATATAAGTAAGGCTTAAAACTAAAGATCTATAAAGAGCTACTACGCTTAGGAAACCTTATTACCTCTCTAAAGAATCTTTATAAAGAATCTATTAGAATTAACGCTAAATAGTATAAATTATACTAAGAACTATACTAATAAGGATAGAAGCTACGCTCTAGCTTTAGAAAGCTACCTAGTAGCTATCTAGTAAAGCCTTAAGCCTTAGGTAGTTAACTATAACGCTACTAGTATAATAATTATAGTTATTAGCTAATAAAAGAAATCTAGTATAATAACTTAGAAAAAAGAGAATTAGAAGAATTAGGCTTTTATAAGCCTTACTAGCGTAACTCTAGAGAACCTCTAATAGGACTATAGTTCTAAGGAGTAGAGACGCGTAAATACTTTAAATATAGTAAGCCTAGCTACCTTATAAAGAACTGCTATTCTAGGAATAAAGTTAAATAATAGCTAAATATTATAATAAAAGATAACTAGAAAATAGAGAAAGAAGAATAGAACGTAGTTAACGTAATTAAAAGAATTAATCTAAAGATAATAGAACGCCTAGACACCCTAGATAAATAACTATATAAAGATCTAGAAGAACTTAATAATAAAGAAGAACCCTATTACCCTATCTAGTAAGCACTAACGCTGCATTTAGATATAAAGGAACCTTACCTAGGCACGCCTATAGTATAGGACTTTCTTAAAGAGTTTAAGATATAACTACGCGATAAAGATGCTCTACTATATAGGATTCTAGAAGAAAACTCTAAGCCTATAGAAGAAAACTAAGGAAGACTCCGCGTAGTTATCTAGAAAATAGAAAACACTATAAAGTATAACTATAAGTATTAAAATAAAAAATAGAAGTATAATAATAAATAACTAAACTACTAACTATACTACTACGTTAATGTGCGTAACCCTAAGTATAGAAGTATAAACTATACTATATATATAGACGACTACTATAAGGTATACTATATAGATAAGATTAATAGAAGTTACTTCCCTAGGGCTAGATATTAATATAAGTAGGAATAGTTTAATTACCCTATAAATAAGTGTAATAAGTACCTATAGGATAAACGCGAAGCACAGTACTTCCTGCAGAAAACTAACGTAGAAAATATAGTATATACTCTGCTTATAGACAGCATCTGTATCTAGGATAAGTAGTAAACCTGCCTAGGAGTAATATATAAGAAATACTATTATAAAAAGAAAAAACACGGCTTCTACTTACATTCTCTAGTATTTGCTATGCAAATTAACCCTAGATATAGTATAAGATATAAGCTACGTAGAGGGCGAAGTAATAATAATAACTACTAAGTACCTAAACTTAGATAATAACCTTTTTTAGACTAAAATTAAGGCGAGAAAACGCCTTCTAAGAATTTAATGCTATAGGTAATAGAGCATTAATAAAACTTACTATCTAAGTTAGAAATAT
>MU005589.1:596031-629374 GCA_010405425.1 Lentithecium fluviatile CBS 122367
TCTTACTAAATTAATAAAAAAAGCGCTAAACGCTGCCTAGGCTAGGTAAGCTATAAGAAGGAAGAAGAGCCTTCTACTAGATATTAGCCTAGAGGGTAGGAAGGCTTAGGAAGAGCTTAAGGCAGCCTTTCTAGATATTCCTATCCTTGCGTATTTTAAGCGTAGGAGGAAGACTAGGGTAAAAGTTAATACTTCTAGTAGCGTAATAGCTAGCATTTTAAGCTAGTTATTACTAAATAAGGATAGGAAGCTAAAGTAGAGGCTAATTAACTTCTACTTAAGGAAGCTAGTTATAGCGGAGTATAATTATAATACGTATAATTAAGAGCTTTTTATAATAGTTAAAAGCCTAAACTACTAGCAGTATTACCTTAAAGGTTAGCCCTTTAAAGTTCTAATAGACTACTATAACCTTAAATAGTTTATAAAGACTAAAAGCCTAAATAATAGATAGGTTAGGTCCTACTTAACGTTATCTAAGTTTAACTTTATTATTACGTACTATTCTAGGCTAATAAACCTAGCTAACAGTCCCTTATACTAGCCTAACTATATAGCTAAGGTAAAGGCGCCTGTAAGAAAGCAGAATAAGAATTTTATTAAGCCTATAAAGAGCTTAATAAGCTATACCTTTTAGAAGGAGATAGTAATAGTAAACGCTGTAACTTACTTAGCTATAGCTAAGGAAGGCGAGCTACTACTAGCTAGGGCTACTTACTATTTAAATTACTAAAGAGCGGCACATAAAATAACTATAGTAATTAGAGAAAGTTAGGTAAGCTCCTCTATAGAAAATCTAAATACTAACGTTAATAGTAATAACTTAGTAGATTAAACGAATATTAAGCTAGAGTCTAA
Source organism: Lentithecium fluviatile CBS 122367 (assembly GCA_010405425.1). Lineage (NCBI taxonomy): Eukaryota > Fungi > Ascomycota > Dothideomycetes > Pleosporales > Lentitheciaceae > Lentithecium > Lentithecium fluviatile. The sequence continues at coordinate 596,890 of MU005589.1, forward strand.
TAACGACTCTAGCTCTAATAGTAATAAATAGAGTAAGAATAAGAATTCCTCTACCTAAAAGCGCTAAAAGGGTTTAAAGACCCTTACTACGCCTAAAGAACAGACCGCTGTAATATAAGAATGCTATAATGCTCTATTATCTAGGCACTTTAGCGTAGCTAGGACGTTAGTAAAGCTTTATTATAAATACACCTAAAAGGGAATGCCCTAGGCTATTAAGAATTACGTATATAACTATACGCTCTATAATAAAGTAGTAGCTTGCTGCTATAAGCCCTATAGGTTATTATAGCCTCTACCTATTCTAACTAAGCTATAGAAGGACGTTATAATAGATTTTATTACTAAATTACCTCTAAGTAAGTTTAGAGGAATAGTTTATAATATAATTTTAGTAATTATAGACAGGTTCTCTAAAATAGCCTATTATATTCTAGCGAAGGGCGATTAGGACGGAATTAATTTAGCCTAGGCCTAGATCTAAGAGGTTATTTAGCTTTATAGCACTCTAGCTACTATACTATTAGATAGAGGTTCTATTATAAACTTAAAATTATAGAACTTATTTAATTATTACCTAAATTTAAGATAGGTACTTACGTTCGCTTTCTACCCGCAGACGAATAGTTAGACTAAGTAATAAAACTAGACGCTTAAATAGTACTTATAATGCTATTATTACGTTAAATAAGATAACTAGGCGCTGTAGTTATTACTAGCAGAGTTTGCGTATAATAATAGCGTATACTTAACTATAGAGGAGACTTTCTTTAAGGTCTACTATAAATTTACCCCCTAGAGCGCAGACTAGCCTGCTTTACTACTAGGTAATAGAGAGTTGCCTACTAGGATATTAATAGCTATAAAGCTAATTAAAATCTGCGCTAAATGCGCTAAAAAATTAAAGCTACTAATAAATACTAAAAGCAGCTCTAGGATAAGAAGCGCTTACCTCTTAAGTTAAAAAAAGAAGATAAAGTGTACGTCTCTAGCCGCTATATTAGAATATTCCGTCTAAAAAAGAAGCTAGACTAGAAGTACCTAGGACTAAGTACTATAGTAGAGAAGATTAGCTAAATAGCCTATAGAGTAAACCTTTCTAGGTTAGAAAATATCTACTCTATCTTTTACGCCTCTTTATTAGAACTCTTTAAGCCTATAGGCTCCTTACTATACCTACTAGGACTAGTAAAAGATATACTCTAACTAGTAGGTAATAACATCTATAAGATTAATAAAATACTTAATAGGAAGTTATAAGATAATAGGTTATACTGTTACCTTATCTCTTAGAAGAGTTATCTTCTAGAAGAGAACTCTTAGGAACCTAGTATCTATATTAGCGGCACTACTCTTTAAATATACTATAAAGAGTATAATATTCCCCCTAAGCGCTATATTGCGCTAGAAGGGCCTAAAAAGCTGCATAAAAGAAGAGGCGACCGCTAGGTTATTAGTCTAAAGAAGAGAGATAATTAGCGAATAATCTTCTACTATATATTAATTATTAATATACCTTCTACTATTCTTATCTTAAATCTTTCCTTAAGAATTTTTCCTCTAAGTTAAATAGACTTAGAGTTTTATCTCTAGGTTTATAAGAGTAGTGTTTTAATAGTATTAATAAAGAAGAACTTATATCTATTACACTTTAGACTAAATTAGCATAAGAGTAAGGTTTAGGGACTAGAATAAATTTCTCTAGTTAGATAACTATAGTATTAGCGCTATTCTAGAGTATTATAACTAACTTTATTAGTTCTATACTAGAAACGCTCCTCTATACTAGACTAACGCTAAAGGTAACCTATATAGAGTTATAAGAACTAATATCTACTAAACTATACTAAACTACGCTAAACTACGCTAACACCTACTATTCTTTATATAAAATCCCTGTTATAATACCCCTTGCGGACCTTATTCTTAAGTCTACTCTACTTATTTATAACTCTTTTACTCTAGAAAAGGTTAAATTTTTTCTAATAATACGTTCTAAACTTCTTATTATATAAGCCTATAACGTACGTATTAAGAATAGCTAAACTCTTCCGCTAGTAAGAGGGTAAAGTAGTTAGAAATACGCTCTTAGTAGTATATTAACGCGTATTATAGCGAGGGGGAGATAGCTTAGTAGATCTTAGAACCTCTTTACGCTTTCTAGAGTTAGAAGTTAACCTAAAGAGCTAGGTAACTTACCTCTTCTACTTCTTACGCTTAGCTACCTTAAGGTTAGTCTCTCTAACGCTATATAGTTTACCTAGTTACTATATAGCCTTATTAGTACTAAACCCTACTAAAAGGCGCTAAAAGAGTACTTATAAATTTCTTTTAAGGTAAATCTTTATTATTCTTCTTAAAGTCCTACTTTCTTAGGGCAGCCTTAGATCTTTTATAACTATTAAAGTAGATGCCACTCTAAGCGCACTAATTCTTAATCTTTAAAGCTCTATTATGCCCTATTAGCACTTTCTTAGTATACTAGTTATTAAATAAGTCCCTTTAGGATATTAGTAAGTAGAAGTAGCTAAAATAGGCTAAAATAGGTAATATATACTTAACCTACGTATAAATAAGCTTATATAGTCTCTTAGCAGTAGTATTAGCCTCTTACTACTTCTTATTAGTATAGTTAAGTATAATAGCCTTAGGATTAAAGGTTCTAGGGTCTAAGGGCTCTATAGGCATTATTAGAGGGCAACTAGCCTTCGCCTCTTACTAGTTAAACGTAGATAGGTTCTAGGGGTTAAATATAGAGTGCCTTATAGTATATTTATCTAAGGCGGTCTAATAGGCGTTTATCTTTATTAGATAGTTTCTGCTTAATAACTTATATAACTGCACGGCCCTATTATACTTCTTAAGAGTAAGCTTAATAACCTCTACCTTAGAAGGAGATATTACTATTAGAAATAAGCTCTTAAGATCCTTTAGACCTAAAATTATGCTTAATAGCAGCTAGAAAAGTTAGAATATACTAAAATAGGCTAAAAAATGCTATAATAGACTTACTACTAAATAGGGGGCCTAATTATTAAGGTATTAGAGATATATTTAGAATAGTACCTTCTTATAGATAGTACTAAGCTAAAGGTAATTACCTCTAGTAAACTTATACTACTCTCTTATACCTAGAACGCTATACTTAGCTATAGCCTTAATATAGCCTTAATAGGGTAGGGCGGAACGCTTTCTAGACTTCTTAGTTACCTTAATATAAAATTCGTTTATAGTCTTACTACTAGATATAATAAAAGTAATAGTAGATTCTTTAGTAGGAGAATAGGCTAAATAGAAGTAGAAAGTAACTAGGAATAGTAATAAGGGTCTACTTAATCTAGTTAGTACTATTCTATACTAAAATGTGCTAGATCCCTCTTTCTTATACTCTCTACCTAGAACGTACTTACCTACTAGTTAATATAGTAGGGGTAGGAAAGAGAAAGGAGGAAGGTAACTTAGTAACTAATACCTAGTATAGGCTTACTAAGAAGCCTACCTGCGGAGTTAGGTAATACTACTAGGTAACTATAAAGGTAGTAGTAAAAATAAGAGTAAAGGTAAGAGAGAAAGTAAAGGTAAAGTAGAGGTAGATAATAAAAGCTCTGCTATACACTTACACTAGGTCTCTAGATAGGTAAAGAAGCGCTATTTTAGGCTAGAATAGACTAAGTAGTCTACCTCTAGCCTCTTAGGTTAAGAGGCCCTAGAAGGGGAGATAATATTAGGGCTAGTAGCCTAGACTAGGGTTAAGTAATCCTTCTCTTATAAGCTGCCTTAAATCGTCTCCCTGCAGGGTAGCAATTCGTCTTGTCTACACACGAATGCTACTATTCACCCTTCTATGCAATAATACACTCCTTGCGCTGCCTTATAGGTTACTATCCTAATACTATATGTCTACCTTAGAGCTAGCAGACCTTAGGACACTATTATAAACAACGTTCTACTACTAGAAAGATAAAGACAATAAGTATAAAGTTAAGGCACTACGCAGGTACTATAAAGTAAACTAATAAAACTTCTAAAATAGTAACTTCTACTAGGAATAGCTAGTAAAGTAGAAAGGTTACCCTAAGTTAGAAAATATATAGGAACCTAAAGCTAACCTATAAAACTATTAGCAACTACTTAAAAAGGTAAGACTAAGGTTTAACGCCTACTACTATATAGGACGAACGCAGCTATAAAGTAAGGATAAGAGCTAATAAGAGTAACGCACTCTAGAAAGGTCTTAAAGATAAGCTAGCATCTACAACGTTATAGCCCGCTACTACGTTATCTAAAGCTAATAAAGTAAACTATATTATTAGTAAAAACTCTATACTAATAGAAGTAGCTAGATAGTCTACCTTAGCGTTTACTGCCTTACCTTTAGCCTTAAGCTCTAACATAAGGCATATAGCCTTCTTTATAGTACGCTCCTTAGCCTGCGCTAAAATCTTCTTATTCTATAATAACTAAGATATTACCTCTACTAGCAGCTTCTTATCTATATCTACCTTTACTTAATACTCCTCTCTAGTCTAATTAAGTAATAACTAGAACATATTAACGCATAGTTTCCCCGCACGAACGCACTTAGCACACTTTAAATAAGAATTTAGTATAATATAGTAACTTAAGTTTTTAGAAAAACACCTATTATAAGGAACGTTAGCGATAGTATTAGTAGTAAAGATTTTATAGAAAAGATAAAGTTAACGTTTATAAGAATTAGAAGATATAATAACTGTAGAATACTTATAAGGCAGGTAGGGCAAACTGCTTATAAACTAACCCTATAGGATATTAGGTAATTAAGGATAATTATATAAAGGGAAGGGATAATGTTATAACTAGTAGGTTAAATAAGTAATAGGAATAATAATTAGTTACGTACCTAGGCGCTAACGAAGGGTACTAAGACACGAACACTAACTATTATTATATTACGTAATTAATAGCCGCGCTAAGAACTATTAATAGCTTTAGTAGGAACTATCGCGACTATTAATAGTCCCGTAACTGACTATTAACACTAGAGCTATATATATATAGAAACAATAGGAACCCTTATAGTTCCTAGTGTTTAACTTAGTTAATAATCTATTATTTAGATTCTATTAAGCATTATTAATTTAACAGTTTTATAACTTTAATACTAACTACCTTATTACTTACTTACGTAATTAACAGCCTCCTCCCTGTCGTTGCTCCTGCCTAAGAACTAACTTACCCTTACAGGACTAGCTACCCCGTAGGGACGTAACAGTCTAGGTCTATTACTAGCTAATAGAAATATATATTAAGTTTCTTTTTAGTAAAGGTAATACTATTTTATAGGTATTTAGACTACCCGTAGTACTTATACGCAGGGATGTTATTAATAAGAACTTTATATATTTCCTATATATTAAATATAGTCTGCTATAGGCTGCTAAACCTGCTACTACTAGCGTTACTCTCTAGTAATTTATAGTTCTCTTAGAAAACTTATAAGATATTATAAATAACCTAAACTTTATTCTAGTTATTATCTAATAGGCTATTAATATAAGAATTATAATTACTATTAGTATGCAAGTTATTACGTAGGTACTTAATATATTATTAAATAGCCTTCTAAAGCTCTAGGTAGCGTAGTAGCATAGTATACGTGCTATACTACCTAATACTACTATCTTTAACTAAATTAAGGGTGCTAAAGCTAAATAATTACTTATTATTAAGTAAGTCTTACTATATACCTATAAATAGGCGTTAACGTTTATATAATATATATACTAAGTTTATAAAGTTATGCAGCTTACTAATAACACCCTTCTACTAGAATATAGTATATTATTCTACTAGTAACGCTCTTAATAATTTAACTTTAAATTTACTTAGGCCTTTGCTATATATAAGAGCCTTTATAATAAGGTTTATTATATGCCTAGTAAATTAAATTTAGTATTAGTTGCTTACGTAGAGGTCGTTAGTAAGGTAATTAATAGTAGTAAGAAAAGTCTTATTATTATTTCTAGCATTATTAGCTATAAAATAGTAGATATTTTAGGTAAAGTTATACTTATAAGTAACGTTAAGAATAATAGCAGCTTACGCAGAACCTATATAGTTATAGAAAAGCGCTTAAAAAGTAATAAGTAGGTCTCTCTAGTAGAGTTAGGCGTCTAGAAGTTTAATATTAGGTAATTAATAAACACTTAAGTTTTACTAAAATATAGTTAGATATTCTAGCTAACGCATAGACTTACTAATAAAGCAGGTAATAACTTCTAGAAAGTCTATATTATTTAGCAACGTCTATATATTATAACTTATACTTATTTTACTCTATGCCGCGTGTAAAAGTAACCTTACTACCTTCTTCCTCTTCTTTAGCGCTTTTTTTACGTACCTAGAAAGTATATTACTACTATTTAGTAGAGCGCGTAGAAGCTCTATTTAATTTTATATTAGTAAGCCTTAGCTGCCTAGTAACGTTACTATTAAGAAGCTTAAATTATATAGAATTACCTAGTTAACGTACGCCTTTAATAACTCTACTTCTTACTATAGTAAATAAGAAATAACAGAATTAGCGCCTATAGCTTTCTTAAACAGATCTAATAATATACTAATAGCTAAAGGTATAAGACCTTACTTAGAGTTAATATAATGCGCCTTCTTAAGGTAAGACTGTATATGCGCGGTGCCGTTAGCTACCTTAAATAGGCAGGTAGGCGTCCTCTAGGTATAGTAAGGCTCGTATAAAAAGAACTTTCTATAACTAACTAAGTCCTTATTAAGGTAACTTAACTCTACGCTATATTACTAGACTAAAGAGCTTTTATAGCTATCTAGTAGCTTTAATTTATACTATACGCGGTACCCTACGCGGCTGCCTATAAGCTTCTTATTACTATACTAGAGGTTATACTAATTAATATTAAACTCCCTACTAAAATTACTACTGCTAGAATACTTATAGGATAGCTAGGCTAATAGTAATAATAAGCGTAAGGAGCTAGCTAATATAATAGCTCTCTAAGTAGTAAAGGTATAAAATAGCGTTAGCGTTAGTAGCTGCAAAGCTTATAATAATTAAGATAAACGCGTATTTTGCGAGGTAACCTAGTTAATAATTAATATATTAAATTTAATAATAAATAAGGTAAATAAGCTAATAATAGTATAGGGATAAGGGTAAAAATCTAGCTAGGGGCTAAAGCTCTATATTTATAGAGACACCCTACGCCTAATATAGGTAGATTAGCTAAATTAAGCCCTATAGTATGTAACTTACGCCTCCTTCCTAATTAGGAACCGTACAGTGGTAATACGGCTTTAAATTCAGTACTGTACGGTTCCTTTTACCGTTGCCACCTCACTACCGTACCTACTGCAGAAAACCATTTACCGGCAGTAAATTACCGTCAGTAATACCGACTGTTGCAAGCGCTGGCGTTTTGTACGGCCCTCTACGCTCCAGTCATGCATTTCGCCCCATTAGACTCTTAGCTGGACGCCGGGACGACAATGTCAAATGCCATTTCTTTCATTCCAACCTCGCCGAACTGTCGTCTTTCGAAGCCCTCTCGTATACATGGGGCGATACTACTTTATCTCGCACGATCCACTCTACCAAGGGTACCCTGAAGTTACGGAAAACTGTACTGCGGCTTCCCTCTGACGACCTTATGCTGTGGATAGACGCTGTCTGCATCAACCAGTTTAGCAATGAGGAGAAAAACCATCAAGTACCGCTCATGGGTGAAATCTACGTGAAAGCGAGGCGAGCAATCATATATTTAAGCGCAGATTGCCAATCTACAGTCGACCCCATCTTTGACGACTTCTTTCGGCCGGAGCCCTACCACGATGGCAACATTGTCGGGACACAGTCCGACTTGACCAAGCTTCTTTCAAAACCGTGGTGGTCCAGAGTGTGGGTTCTCCGGGAAGTAGCTTCTGCCAGAAATGCAGTCCTGATTTGGGGCACCTCAGCAATTGATTGGCGGTATTTCTCGGTCGCTCTTATCACTGGAGGTGGGCTCGCACCTTTAGACAGCACAGGCATGATCCCGTCAGCGCTGCTTCTTGCGGAGAATGACCGTCGCCCGTTCAAAAATTTCATTTCTCTTATCAACACAGCCCGAAGTTGTCAGTCTTCAGATCCAAGGGACAAGATATACGCTCTTCTAGGACTTCTGCGCGAGGATGTGCCACTTGGCCTCACTCCTGACTACAACAAGTCAACCGAGACACTGCTTGGGGAATTTATCGTCAAGATAATCACTTTTCACAACCACCTCGACATTCTTTCGTTTGTGGGGAAAGAGACGGCAGAAGAGAAAGACAATGTGAAAGGACTCGAAAGATTGATAATGATAGAAAAGGGAATGGAAAAGAAGAGAGATAACCTGAGCAAGGAAATAGACAGACTGTATTAGGAAATAGACAGACTGTATTGGGAAATAGACAGACTGTATTGGGAAATAGACAACACCAAAGTTTTTAAGGAACGGTGGACGAGAAGGAAAGACGTTGAGATAGCACTCGGGGAATTAAAGAGAACGAATTCACGGGATTTGATGAGGCGGGCTCTACAGAGTGTAATTGAGCCTACCAGAAGCGAGGCCGAAGGATTTACGGTCGAACCTGAAACGAATCTACCTTCTTGGGTGATAGATCTTCACGACCACCAAAGTCTAGGCTCCCTAGTCGTCTTCCGCTCCACGACATCTACCTACAAGCGACCAGTTGCACGATTCGATAGGTGCGAGAGCAACGAATACGGACTTAAGGAAGGATATGGGGTTGACAATAGCCGGGTTTCATACCGATACCATCACGACCGATGTACCGGATAATTTGAAGCCTCGAGAGCCTCTACTTCATTCGGAAGGGCCCTGCGAGCGTTTGCCATCAGAGTATGTCCCTGTGGTAACAAGTGATTTCTTGTCCGAGTATCACCATTATTTCTCCAGGTACTTTTCCAATTTCGATCAGTTTGCCCCGCTTCGGAAATTCTGTTTCGGTCGGCAACGCTTTTACACAAGGTATTCTTGGGCAATTTGTTCTCGGCGAGTGGAGCCCGATGACAAAGTTTTTTTCTTTTATGGCGCGAATATGTGCCCTACGTTCTGAGACGCACGCAGACAGGCAATGGGAATCCGGCCTTCATATTGCTAGGTGAATGCTATCTGAATGGTCTCAATGGGCCTAGTTATGGCTGGAGTTATCGAAATATGTTGGGGGAACATGCGAAACGGTTTAATGCTAAGGTTGATGAGGACCTACCATGGGAGAGTGTTTGCTTGGTGGGATATGAGCGCTAACGTCCATCCCTGGGTTGCGCAAAACTCACCGTGCCGCAAAATGTGAGGGGTACTTTGACTTCACACCACTCAAACTCTGCGCACACTTTAATACCTATTATATTTTCGCATTACGCATGTACTATAGATAATCCCACACATGTAGGCACCTTTGCACCTAAAAATTACTATCGCACCGTCACCGCGCCTAATTTATAGAGAGACTTCATTCGCTACAGCACTATTATTACGCTCTTACTGCTACTAAAACTTATACAATAGTTCTATCTGAGCTTATAAACTTCAACGTGTTCCACCACTCATCCGCCAGCCCCACCAAAATCGACGCGTCTCTATCCACCAACATGCCTCTACCTCTACTAAAACAGCTCGAATTAGCGCAAAAAGAAGGCAGACTAGTACTAGCTGCCTCTGTCCTTTAAAGTTACAAAAATCTGTCTATATATCGCGTCTTAACCCTGTACAACACGCCTTAATTAACGCTCCGCGATCGCCTTATAGGCGCCCTCCTATAAGCTGCTGCTAACGCAAAGAAACGAAAGCTATTACCTGTTAAAGAGCAGTCCCTTATTTGCTAAATCCTAGACCTTAACTAATAAGGTTTTCCGCCCTATATTATTAATGTGCGTTAAATAGTAGACGTCCTGCTCTAAGCTCACGGCTAGAATCCCCTACCTAAGCCTATAGGTAAGAACTAGGTGTTACGCTTTATTAATACTTAGGCAGAGCTCTAGATAAAGTAGAATAGATAGCTGCACTCTTAGCGCGCTCTCTATTAGGATCTAGTTAAGTTTAGCACCTTGTTTAAGCTTATAGATAATACGCGCTGCGCGTATAGAATACTAGATAAAGATATCTATAATTTTAATAAGATAGAATTTATAATAGGAGTTACTAGTATGTCTAAGGTTATAACTAGCTCTAATAACATTAGTTTAGCAGTTGCTATACAGCCTAGCAATCGCGACTAGGTTATAATAATTAAGTATATTAATACGTCTAGCAAGTGTTAAGATACAAGAATGTGGAACAAAGGGCGGAAAGAATAGGACAACAGCGATAGTGCAGGGCGGCATTATATTACCATAACTAAGATTATATAATAATACTATCCTACTAAGCAACAACATCCTGCTAAGTAAGGGATAGTTAACTATCCCTATATAGCTGCACCTTCTCGCGCTTTCTAAATAGCGACACCCTAAAGGGATAGCACTATTATATATAGGAACCTAGGAACCCCTATAGTTCTTAGTATTTAACTTATTTAATAATCTATTATTTAGATTCTAGTAAGTATTATTAATTTAATAGTTTTATAATCTTAATACTAACTATTCTATTACTTATTTACGTAATTAATAACCTCTCTTTCTATTATTACTTTTATCTAAGAACTAACTTACTCTTATAGGACTAGCTATTCTATATAAATATAATATATTAAACACCCTTAATATAAGTAACTTTAAAGGCATTACTATAGTTACTAACCCTAAGAATAAGGTAGCTAAGCTAGACCTATACTATAAAGACTATAATAAACTTAAAGGATAAATTCTTTAACTTAGACTCTACTTCTGTATCTTAGAACTAGAAATAAAGGGAAAAGAGAAAGTTATTCTTATAGTATTATACTTATAAGGTAAAGTAGCTACCTAGATCTAACTATACCTATTAAGCTACCTAGCTAAGGAGAATTACGAAGGCGACGCTATTAACTAGATTATTAAAGACTATAAATTTTTTAAAAAAGAACTTAGGTAACTCTTTAGTATTACTAACTAAGTACCTCTTACTAAATAAGCTATATAGTAACTCTACTAGATACACTCTATTAATAATTACGCTATACACTTTAAAAAATACGCTATATAGCTTAACTAGAAAGAAGTACCCCTAATAGTTATATATAAATAAGGCCTAAAACTAAAGATCTATAAGGAGCTATTTATAATTATTAAAGCACTTAAACACTAGTAAATCTACGCGCTTAGCTGCTCTAAACTTACTATCTTTACTAATTATAAAAACCTCTTAAGGTTTACTATAATAAAGGATCTCCTACTATAATAAGTAAGATAGTCTAAAACCCTTAGATAGTATAAGTTTAAAATTATATATACGCTAGAGAAAGAAAACGGACGCGCTAATATACTAAGCTAATAGAGTAACTTAGCTAGAGATAAGACGATTACACCGGCCGCTATTCTAGTATAAAATAAAGACAGATTACTTAGCCTATTACGAGAGCTTAATACGCTACTTATAATAGAATAAGAAGTACCTAAGAAATAGTAAGAATAAAGTATTAAATAATACTATAATAACCTAATGTATAAATACTCTAGTATTATAAGGACTATAGAACTTATCTAACGCAACTACTAGTTTAAAGGAATAAAAGAGAAGGTTATAAACTATATTTAGAAATGCGCAGACTGCTAAAAGAATAAATATAGTACCTATACACTATATAGAGAAATGTAAGCTATTTAGGTTTTAGATAAACCCTAGACTAACATCTCTATAGACTTTATTACTAAACTACTAAACTTAAAAGACCTAGTAACTAATATATTCTATAACGTAATATTAGTAATTATTAACTAATTTACTAAGTATATAGAGATAATTCTATTCTATAATATCTATATAGTAAGATAACTTAAATTTATAATCCTAAATTAATTCGTTAGGTATTATAGAATATTAAGAATAATTATTAGTAATTAAGATAAACTATTTATATCTAACTACTAGATAACGCTAATAGCACTTATTAGAATAAAATAGAAGCTATTAATAGCTTTCTACCTACAGATATACAGATAAATAGAATAAACTAATAGAACTATAAAAACCTACCTAAAAATATAGAGTAATAAACTATAAAATAATTAGATATTACTACTACCTATAGCCTAACTTCTATATAATAATAAGAAATTAGAAGTAATAGAACGAACACTGTTCTACGTAAACTATAGTATTTACATCTCTTTAACACTACTATAAAAAACATTTTACTACTAGAAAGATAAAGAAAATAAATATAAAGTTAAAGCACTCTATAGGTACTATAAAGTAAACTAATAAGACTTCTAAGATAGTAACTTCTACTAAGAATAGCTAATAAAATAGAAAGGCTACCTAGAATTAGAAAATATATAGGAACCTAAAGCTAACCTATAGAACTATTAATAGCTACTTAAGAAAGTAAGACTAAGGTTTAATACCTACTACTATACTAGACAAACGTAACTATAAAGCAGGAATAGAAACTAATAGAAGTAACATACTCTATAAAGCCTCTAAGAATAAGCTAGCGTCTGCGGTACTATAGCCTGCTACTGCGCTGTTTAGAGTAAGTAGCGTAGACTATATTATTAGCAAGAACTCTATACTAATAGAAGTAGCTAGATAGTCTACCTTAGCGCTTACTACCTTACTCTTAGCCTTAAGCTCTAAAGTATAGTATATAGCCTTCTTTACAGCACCCTCCTTAGCCTATACTAGAATCTTCTTATTCTATAGTAATTAAGAAATTACCTCTACTAGCAGCTTCTTATCTATATCTACCTTTGCCTAATACTTCTTCCTAGTCTAGTTAAGTAATAACTAAGATATGTTAACATACAGCTTTCCCGCATGCATATACTCTACACACTTTAGGCAAGAATTTAGTATAATATAGTAATATAAGTTTTTAGAAAAATACCTATTATAAGGAACGTTAGTGATAGTATTAGTAGTAAGGATTTTATAGAAAAGATAGAGTTAACGTTTATAAGAATTAGAAGATATAATAGCCGCGAAATGCTTATAAGGTAGGCAGGGCAAACCCGCTTATAAGCTAACCCTACTAACTTATTAGTTAATTAAGGATAATCTTATAGAGAGAAGGGATAATGTTATAACTAGCGGGTTAAATAAGTATCTAGGTAAACTAATTAGTTACCTAGGTAAGCGCTAAAGAACACGCACTACGATATAGCTACTAACTATTACTAAACTACGTAACTAATAGCTATGCTAAGAACTAGTAATAGTTATAATAGGAACTATTATAACTAGTAGTAGTCTTATAACTTACTACTAGTGCCTAAGCTACGTATATATAGAAATAGTAGAAGCCCTTATAGTTCCTAGTATTTAACTTATTTAATAATCTATTATTTAGATTCTAGTAAGTATTATTAATTTAATAGTTTTATAACCTTAATACTAACTACCCTATTACTTACTTACGTAGTTAATAACCTCTCTCTTTCGTTATTACTCTTACCTAAGAACTAACTTACTCTTTGTTACGAGGACGCAACGAGTAGGCCTTTAGTTCTTACAGCGAAGACTAATTAATTACTACGTATAATATTTAAGTAGATATAAGACATTATGTATAGAATAGAAATAGTAAAATAGGTATAAAGTAAAAATACTTAGGAAGGTAGTCTATGCTTCTAGTGCGCAGACTAACTACTAGTTAGGATAAAGTTTAAAGAATAGTTCTAGGCGTACTAATAATAGTATAAATAGGACTGAGTAGTATTAGAGGATCTAAAGAGGATACTATAATAGTACCCCTCCTCTATTCTCTTTTTAAATTAGGCGTTAGGTTGCTAGGCTACTAGGTACTAGTTTATTTAGGTATTAGGTATAGAATCGCTTAACTACTTTAGTCTCTTCTAGAAACCTAGCTAGCTCCTATAATAATTTATTATAGCTAGTCTATTAGATTAGGTATTTCTAGGTTTATTTTCTTTATTATAGTAGATTCTTTTAACGCTCTTAATAATAAACTCTAGTTTATTATTAATTATAATAGGTTTAAGGGGCAAGTTCTACTAGCTAGGTAGGTAATTAGATTTAGGCGCGGCTAGTTAGATTAGAGAGATATAAAATACTAAATATATCTTTGTACTACTAGATAGATTTAGTTAGTAAGCGTAGAATAAGACTACTTTAGCTACTAGAAATAGGCTAAGGTTCTTCTAGTCTAGCTTCTTTAACTATTAGTTAGTTTAAATATTTTAGGCGTTAAGCTACACTTAGTTACCTACTTTATATATTAGGGTAGGTATTTATGTCTAGTTTACGTATTCTTACTATATAGCTTACGCCTATAATAACTCTTTATATATAAACTTAATTATATTACGTATCTTCTTAATTATTATATTTACGTTAGCTACTTACAGTGCCTAATAGGCTAGGTAAACTATATTTATTAGGAGTTTAAAAGCTATTTAGGAGTGTTATCTATAGTTTATAAGAAATAGAGAAAGTTATATAGATTTAGAGGTTATATTATTAGCTTTAAACTATACTATTAGTAGCTATTATATCTAGTTATCTTATTAGTAGTTTATAAATACTTAGAGGAATTATTCTATTATAGTATTTATATTCTTAGTTTATCTATTACTCTTAGAGTAGAAAGTAGTAGAGAGTTAGGCTTAAACCTTTAGTTATTTATATAGTTTATTATAGAAGGTAGAGATAAACTATATTTCTTAATTAGATACTATAGTATTAGGCAGGCTATAATAGATCTATACGTATTATAGAAATAGTTCTGCTATTATAAGGGCTATTATTAACGCGTAGAAAATTATATATTAGTACTTTAATAGTCTATTAACTACTACTATAATATTTACATAGCCTTTAGATTTAGGTAAGTTAATAATAAAGTTAATAGAGATGTCTTGCTATTGCTATTTAGGTATAGGTAATAGTTTTAATAAGCTATAGTACTTCTTATAGGAAGCCTTCGCTCTATAATAGATATAGCAGTAGGTAATAAATTATTAAATAGTGTTAAATATACGTGGCTAGTAATACTTATGCTAAAGGATATTAAGAGTCTTTCCTCTACTAGAATAGCTACTAATAGAAGACTTATATATAAGTTAGAATAACTTAATCCTTAGTTTATTAGAGTTAGGAATTACTAATTAGTCTTAGTAGTATAATCTACTATTTTAGTCTTTACACTTACTTAGAGTAACTAGTTTAGACTATTAGGCGCCTTCTTAGAGTAACTTTAGCGTATCTTAAATAAACCTATTATTAGTATATTTATTATTAATAATATCTATTATTAAGTAATCTATCTTAGTTAAGTTTATTATTAGGGCTCTTAGGAATGTTATCCTAGAAAGCCCTAAAGGCTTAGAGAATAGTTTAGGCCTTAATAGTATCTAGTTTCTAGCTTATTAGGCTTTATCTTACGTAGAGATATCTTAAAAGCGTCTTATTAGAGTGTTAGGCTTCTTTTCTTTCTTCCTAGAATAATAGGTTATTATAAAGTTAAATTAGAAGAGGTATTTAGACTATTAGGCTTATTAGTAGCTTAGCTACTTTATTATTATAAAGTACTATAAGTTCTTATAATTACTTAATACTTTAATTAAAAAGGTAAATTCTTTAAGTTTAAATCTCTATTACTTAAAGTATTAGATAATTATAAGTAATTCTTTATTATAGATCTTATAGTTACCCTTAGTAGGGCTTATACGCTTTAAGAAGTACGTAATAGACTAGGTTATACCTTTAGCGTTAGTCTAAGATATAATACCTACTATAATATAGTTAGAGGCATTTACTTCTATAATTATTAAAAGTTCTACGTTAAAGTATTAGAGAATAGAAGCCTTAGTAAACGCTTTCTTTAGTAGGTTAAAAGCTTTCTAATATATTAGGTTAAACTAAAATTAGGTGTCCTTCTTTATAAGGGCTATAAGTAGGCTTATAAAATTAGAGAAGTTATTAATAAATTATTAGTAAAAGTTAGTAAACCTAATAAAGGCTTATATATTCTTTATATTCTTTAGATACTCCTACTCTATAATTATTCTAACTTTATTTAGATTTATCTAAATCCCTTTAGTAGAGATTACGTACTCTAGGTACGTAACTTTAGTCTTATAGAACTTATATTTATCTATATTAAGTTATAGGCTAGCTTCTTTTAGCGCCTTAAGCACTAGTTAAACGTGCTTTTTATATTTAGCTAAGAAATAACTATAGACTAGTATATTATTAATATAGGCTATATAGAAGATATTAAGGTACTATTAGAGTATATTATTTATAAAATACTAGAACGTGCTTAGAGTATTAGCTAAGCTAAACAGTATTACTAGGTATTTAAATAGACTATATTAGGTTTAGAAGGTAGTTAACTATTTATCTTCTTTAGCTATCTATAGCTTATTAAAGGTAATAATAATATTAAACTTTATATAAAACCTAGCCTTACTTAACTAACTTAGAGTTTCCTATAGTAAGGGGATTAGGTACTAGTTCTTAATTATTAGGGCGTTAAGCGCTTAGTAATTAACACAGAAGCACAAAACTCTACCTAGCTTCTTTATAAAGATAAATAGGAAGGCGATAGGTAATAAGCTAGCTTAGATAAATTCTTTTAATAGGTAATTATTAAGATACTTCTATAGCATCTTTAGTTTATTCTAAGATATACTATATAGAGGTCTATATCTAGAGTGTTTACTAGACATTAGTTTAATCTTATAGTTATATAATTATCTCTTAGGCAGTTTATTAGCTTCCTTTTAAAAGAATATATATAATAGGTTATAGTACTTATAGGGTACCTTTATCTCTAGGTTAGTATACTTTCTTTCTTCTAAGGTCTTATCTATATTAGCTATAGAGATAGTAAAGATATTATAGTTTAGTTATTAGAATAGAATTATTAGAGGTGCTACTTTAATATAGTAGATATTTAGTTCTCTATTATTAGTACTAAGTAACTATTAGGTATTCTTATATAGAGGGTTTAGAAATAACTTTCTCTAAACTTCTATTAGTCTCTTACCTATAGGTGTCTAGGTGCCTATAGTAATAAGCTCTTAGATTCTAGTTTTATATTAGTAGTAGCGTAGGTACCTAGCCTAGCATTATAAGAAGTTAAACTTTAGAACTTAGTTCTAGTAATTAAAGGTAACCTTATATTAGTATAACTAAGGTTAACCTAGTATTAGATTATACCTTCTAGTATTAGTTATATATAGCTCTAACTACTTCTTATAACTATAGTAGGTAATTATAGTAGAGGTTATATATAAAATAGAACCTCCTTTAAGTTATTTTCTATTAAATCTAGTTAGGTATAGTATCTAGGCTAGCAGTTTTAGTTAGAGATTTAATTAGCGCGCTAGATCTTAATTTATATATTCTATACTATTAGCTTCTAAGTTAATAAGGGCTTAGACTATAGTAGCGAGTCTATTCTATTTTAATAAAATAGATATATTAATTTAATACTTCTAATCCTTTATTAGGGAGGCAGTTTAAAGGTTAGTAGAGATCTAATATAATATAGATTCTAGAAAGTAACTTAATTCTAGGATAAGCCTTTTTATAAGCCCCTCTAGCTATAGCTTTAGCAGGAACGTTAGAAAGAGCTATTAAGTAAGGTATTTAAGCTAGAACTTCTTTAATAATAAGTTAGAGAAGTAGTAGAGTAGGTAGAGATAGAAATACTATTACTTTAGGTATAGAGAAGAGGGACTAAATAGTTATAGAAGATATAGCTATATTTACTATACTTAAAATATAGTTCTTTTTCTTTATAGTATTTACACTCCTTTAATCTAGTAGGTATATAGCTTAAGTCTAATTTTATTATATTAGAGTTCTTATAAGGGGGCGAGAAGCGTTAGAAGGTAGTTAAAGTAGAGTAGTAGGCTAGAAGGTACCTTAGATTATTATTATATAGAGTAATTAGGTTAGTGTAATTATTTAAAGATAAGAGAATTAAGATACTAACTATTACTTAGTAAAGGTTATCTAATAGAAAATAGTAAAGCTAGTTAATCTAGGCGCTTTTATTTAAGTTTATATTAGTAATTAGGTAGTAGAAGTTAGTAAAGTAGAAAAGGAAACTCTTATTCTCTTACTTTAGATTATCTAGTTAGCTTTAAGTAGTTAGTTTATAGTTTAAGTTACTATAAGTAGCCTAAAGGAACCTAATAAGTTATTTTATAGTATAAATATCTTTTTCTATTAATAAGTTAATAAGAGTAGTAGGGTTACGTTTAAGTTAGAAGTAAGCGTAGATTAATTACGCTTCTTTATTAGAGAATTAGTTAAAGTTTCCTTTAAGCTTATATTAGAGCTTAGTTAGAAAGAGTAGTAGGTTCTTTTTCTTTCTTATAAATAATAGTAGGTTAGGAAGCTTCTTAGATTATATATTTAGAGTAGCTTAAGTTATTAGGGGCGTCTACTAAAAGAGAGATAAGCTAGTTTTAAACTTTTAGGTAGTTATAGGCCCTAGTTAAACCTTAGCCTTTACTATAGCTTTAGGTAGGAAAGAGGCTAACTATTTAATAATAGCTAAATATTCTTTAAATTCTTATTAGAGGGCAGCTATATTATTATAGTATTAGGCCTCTTACTAGGTAAGAGTTTACTATAATACTTTATTACTAGTCTTAATTACCTTACTACTAGCTTAGATAGACGCTAGTTTAGTAAGAATCTATTATATTAGGTTCGCGTTAGTTACTATAATAGCTAAGAGGGAGGGAAGATATAATGTAATGTTATAAGAACGTAATAAGTAGGCCTTTAGTTCTTATAGTAAAGACTAATTAATTACTACGTATAATATCTAGGTAGATATAAGACGTTATATATAGAATAGAAATAGCGAAATAGGTACGAAGCAGAAATACTTAGAGGAGTAGTCTATGCTTCTAGTGCGCGGACTAACTGCTAGTTAGGGTAAAGTTTAGAGAATAGTTCTAGGCGTACTAATAATAGTATAAATAGGACTTAGTAGTATTAGGAGATCTAGGGAGGATACTATAACACCCTTATAGGATTAGCTACCTTATAGGAACGTAATAGTAAGTTAGAGTATAACTTATAAAATATCTAATAAATATAAATAATAGAGTTATTTATTTAAAGAAGAGGTAGGTAAAGCTATACTACCTAAGCACTAGCCCTAGAATTATATAATAGACCTAAAAGAGGGAAAGACGTCTCTCTTTAGACTACTATATAGATAGTTAGAAAATGAACTCTAATAGACTAGAGAATTCCTAGACTAAATAAAAAGAAAGAATAGATTTAATAATTAACGTTACTAGCGGCTAGCGTACTTATCTTTATAATAAAGAAAGATAGAACGCTATAACTATGTATTAATTATAGAAAACTTAATGCAATTATAATTAAAAACTAATACCTACTACTAAATATTAGTAAACTATAAGATAGACTTGCTAAGGCTAAGATCTTTATAGTACTAGATCTATAAGATGAATACTACTTAATATACATAAAATAAGATAAAGAGTAAAAGTTAGTATTCTAAATAAGATATAGACTGTATATATAGTTATACTAATTAGACTTACTAATGCACTAGTAACCTTTTAAGTACTAATTAATAATATTCTATAAAAATACCTTAATATCTTTATAGTATCTTACCTTAATAACATTCTAATCTATTTAGAAAATATAGTAGAATATACAGAATACGTAAAAACTATACTATAAGTACTAGACTAAGCCTACTTATAAGTTAAATCTTAGAAGTATAAATAGAATAGAATAGAACTAGAATACGTATAAGCCTAAGTAAGATTAAAACTATTTAAACGTAGCTATAACTATAAACGGTAAAAAATATATAAGAATTTTATAAATTTTATAAATTTAATAGACAGTTTATTAAGTAATACGCCGCTATTACGTTGCTACTTATAGAGCTTATAAAGAAAGACACACCTTTTATATAGAAAGAAGAGTAGGAAAAAGCATTTTAACATGTGAGGGACTAGCTCTATACCACTAGGCCGCACATCCAAAAGATATGGCACGCAGTATCGGTTTCCGATACTGGGCGTGGTATAGAATAATATATATACTAATACGAAGGTATGTGTGGGCCTCGCCTTAGCGAGGGCACGTGCGGGGTAGTGGATACCAATGTAGGCGTGACAAACAGCTATAAATAGCGTGCATTATGCTACTAGTACTAATTTCCTTTTATAATAGAGAACTACTACGCATTAAAACTAACGTAAGTAACTAAGACCTTAGCGCATACGTGTTATAGTATCCTCCCTAGATCTCCTAACACTACTAAGTCCTGTTCGTACTATTATTAGTACGCCTAGAACTATTCTCTAAACTTTACCCTAACTAGTAGTTAGTCTGCGCACTAGAAGCATAGACTACCCCCCTAAGTATTTCTACTTTACACCTATTTGTTATTTCTATTCTATACACAACGTCTTAAATCTACCTAGATATTATACATAGTAATTAATTGCTCTTCGCTGTAGGAACTAAAGGCCGACTTGTTACGTCCTTATAATAAATACGTTCTGTAAAACCTCCTAGAATAGAGTTAGCATAAATAAAGAGAGTAGAGATAGAAAGACTAGGCGTAGGGTCTAAGGCGATAGTGTTAGTAGTAGAAAAACTAAGCGTAGGTAGATAAGTATAACTAGCTATAGAATAGATATAATTTACTAGAGAGCTAGACTACACTCTAAAGATATTAAGCTAGGCTATATTATAAAAGTAGACTATAGAGTAAACAAAACGCCTAGAATACTTAATAGCTATAAGAACTAAGAGACCTACTATATAGTTAGTTCTGCATTTACTAATAGTAGCGCAGATAGAGATAAGAGATTAACTTAAGACTTAGAAGTAGATAGACGCTTTAAGAAGGACGAATCTAGATTACTTTTTATATAATTATAAGTATATTTAGCAGTACGTAGTGCTATTAAGCATATAGTATATAATTACTTCTATGTACATAAGTAAAACTAGTTCTACATTAGTTATAGAATAGCATTATACTATAAATAGATAGTTAAAGTTAACGTAGAAGATAGTTAAGATAGTATAACGTAAAGCTAAGATAAGAAGAAAAAAAGGTAAAAAGAAAACTATATAACGCGTAGTATTAGAATAGATATTACTAAGATTCTATAGCTAGTATTTTATAAAACTATAGACTATGCATAGCTAGCGCGTAGCTAGTATTTACTATAGTTGCTAGTGCAGGCTGTAGTGTTTCTAATTAGCTAATTACTAGTTACTAAAGTTTATATAAATTTTCGCTAAGTTGGAAAAATGTCTAAAAGAGGAGTTATAGGTCTATAAGTTTGTCTAGCGAGACTAATTATAAATTGCTTTGCTCGTTCCTCGCTCCGCGATTACTATACTAAGAACTACTATAGGTATTAAGCCGCTTCCTAGAGATGCGATGGCTACTACGCTCTTAATAGGTATTATGCAGATTCAAGCTTGAACCCACCTCTAACTAAACGTTGAAATACTGCAGTAGGGTCGTACTTATAGTTAACTTGTCTTAACCGGCTAAGACTTTTATCCCCGTATGATTGCAGGACTTTCTGATCCCAGTCTGCGTCATTCATAAAAAGATAATCAAGATGCTGCCCGCTCCGACGCGTCAAAGTCTCAACCCGGACCACAAGTGCCTTCGTTAGTGTATGAGCCTGCGCATCGTCGTCCGCGCTCCACCACCCGGTACTGAAGGCACCCCATAGCTGTTTCACGTCGCGAATCCCAAGCGGGTTTCCAACTCCTTCGCGACCGTACTGGAATATCCGTCGTGATATCGGCTGCATATTAAACACAAACGTGCCACCAGTGATGTTGGAAAAGGCACCCAGCTCTGGAGCTCGAAAGGTGTCGTTCAGTATCTCATGATACAAGCTATCGTTGGCAGAGAACGATGTCGCTCGGAAGCCCCATCTGCACGTTGCAACGTTAGCCTGGCGCCAAGCTCGAGATTGCACATGTGTGCACGTACCTTGGAAGATCTGGTAATGGAGCAGATCCTAGGAGCTCCTCGTACCTCTGGACCTTTGTCATATCGACGACGTGTGGGATGTTACTGAACGCCCGTAAAGCCGCAGGCTCCACCAATGGACGAAAGTATACCAAGTTAAGAATAAACCCCGATCTTGTCAGATTGCTCAACGGGATGCTTAGTAACAGGTTTGCGTCTGGGTCGTCCACAGTGTCTTGATAAGTTGCGAAAGCCGAGAGGACCGCAGGAAGTTGATCGGCTGCATACACGCGATAGCCACCCCATACCATGCTTATGGGATGAGTTCGCGTCGTGATCTTGGTAATTATACCTGCAGAGTACTTTAGCTTCCCCTTTGTATGCCAGTTGTTGTAATAATAAGAGCACTGACCGAAGTTGTTACCTCCGCCTTTTAGGGCCCAGAACAGGTCTCTGTGACTTGTTGCGTTGGCGGTCACCACATTCCCATTCGCTAAAACCACCTGGGGGACTTGTAAGTCATTAGTGTTGCATAATCAAGGTGTTAATTACCTCAAATTCAACCGCGTTATCGCACGCGAGCCCATACCGCTCCGAAAGGTAGGAAATGCCTCCTATAGTACCAGAGGTAAGTATTAGCCGTGCATATCAAACACCAAAAAGTGATGCATACCGCCTAGTATAGAACCACCAACTCCGACATCCAATACCCTAGGCGCAACCACAGTAACATTGTTGGGACTCAAAATCGAGTGTACATCTCGCCAGCGAACCCCTGGGCTAATGCGTACAAGATTCTGTGTAGTGTCGAGGCTGATCTCACTGATTCTGGAGATATCGATCAAGACTCCGTTTTCAATATTGCTAGCACCCGGAGAGGGGGAGTGCCCGCCACTGCGTACAGCAAAAGAGGCATTGGCATCAACAAGTAGCTGTACCATTTGTTGTACGCTTTCGGTGCAGTTCGGAGTAGCAATACATGCTGGCTTCTTCCAAGTGACCTGGTCCCTAAATAATTACAATGTTATTTCGAACTTCTGAAGCCGTGGGATCCGTCATACCAGTTGGCGGTGCGCAGTGCCTCAAAGGCCTCCTCAGCTGGCAGTACGATTTGAGAGTGTAGGCGACTCTTCAATCGGGTACATATTTGCAATGTTTTTTTTGTTTCATAATGCAAAGAGCCTGCCGGCATACCAAAGAGCGCCGATAATGCGAGCAGACCGGGAAAGATTCGCATTTTCGTTTTGGATGGTTCAATCTTAGACTTGCGATCGTCAAGCAATCAACAGGATGAGAGTCTGAAAATCCGGTGAAGACACTCAACTACTCCCTCAAGGCCGATATTAGCCTTGAGTTGCCAATTCCATTTCCGAGGGCAAATCTCTCATGATAGGTAGTGAAGATGTCCGGCCTCAAGATACGGGTGGCTACGCCGCAGACACGCATGACGCTTCAATTAGTGACTTTAACCGGACACTGCACTTCTCCATCCATCTCGTGTAACAATAAGCACATAGTCGCGCCAGGACGGACATTCCAAAGTTGGATCTGAATGAAATCTCCTCGTAACAATAAACTCTTTGAGATTACCAGTGGGATTACATGCATAGCTAGTACGTTTTTCGGTCACCGAGATATCTATTGAGGCGTGGTGACAACATTTCGAAAGTCATGGAGTGCCTGAGGGTGAAGTAGTAAGCGAGCTTGACATAGCTGTACTGGTCTTTAGGGAATTCTTCGCTGAAAGTATTTCTGACTACCTTAGCTTTTTGTTGGAGAGCTAACTTCGTGCAGAAATCGATTGTTTTTTGTTTCTAGCTACGAAGGAGAAACTATGTGTGGGCATGCCAAGGCTCTAAACGCCTAACCACGTGTAATACTATTCACTCCTGTAGGCTGTTTGCCTGCAGAGAGATTGCCAGGCACCCTGGGCGGGCCGACACTTTTTTACTCCTGATACTCGAAGCGTGAGGTGTGTGAGGGCTGGTGCAACAAATTTCATGCATTCTGCAATAGGATCTGGGTTCGAATGTCCTCCCCGAATCTTTGACTTCCAAATGGTCCACTCGTTACAAAGCCACGCACTTCCATACTAACGGCCGTCAACTGGTCGGAGCAATGAAATTTAACTCGGATTCTCCTGGCGTGCTGCAGCGGCAGTGGCTGCACCTCTAGACCTGTAAGCGATCTGTCCGGACGGACTGACCCATCCGGCACGATCCCTATATTATGCGGAGTTGGTAGATAAACGATAGCTTGGTCCAGGTACTGGCTGACGCGTCATGCATGCTCATGGGATGCCCGTGTACGGCACGGCTCTGTAAGTTCTCTGCAGATACCCTTCGCCCCATACAACTCGGACCTCAGCAATGTAAAATTGAAGGAAGCGGGCTGACATCGGCTTTTCCTCATTCCGTGCTGAGGACGTAGGCCTTCAATCAGCCTCAGGGTAAAATCTGTCCCTGGTCGACGCTATACCGTGCAAAGATCATCCATACGTAGGCGAAGGAACCCGCATGGGGAGGTAGGTCTCTGCGTCTCAGCACATGCATTTTGCCAGAACGAATAATTACTGAATTATGGTGTGTGCACATATGTGCACCATGCGTCCGCGATCTCGCTGAACGCGTGGCTGATGTTCTCTGTCGTCGACCTTTCGTCCCAGGCCATCGTCACCGCACAATATAGGAATGCACATGTGGAATCCTATGGCATAGATATGGAGAAAGCTTGCAAGTTACTGATAACTACAGATTCAAGAACATCGCTATTATCCAGCAACATGCGTTTATAATCAGCCGAGAGTTGATCGGCAGTCTGAACGCGCCACAATCTCCAGAATCATACGTTCTTGACTTCCCATGTCTTGGTGACATTGATCTTTTTCTGATGTACAGACCCCCCATCCATTCGCTCCATCTCAAAGACTCCACCCGACCCCGTGAAAGCCGATCTTCCGTGACCCGTTTGTCCACTATAGAAACGCTCGCCAGGACTGATCTGTTCCTCAAAACTTGGTTGACTCGCGGATGGGACACTAATCGGATATAGATTGTCATACTGTCTTTGGCTTCGCGCTACTTCCAAGTCGTCTTCGATCACGGCAACGCCTGGCTTATCAGTCGAGGAAGTGAGTTTGACGGAATCATGTGTTGGTCTCCTATGGCTAGATGAGAAGGGGTTGAGTAATCTGAATGTTGAGTGGTCGGAGCTGAACTTTGACTTCATCCTTTCTGAGAAGTTCACAAAAAGAGGCTGGAGTAAAGGCAGACAGGCACAGACAATGGAAAGATTGGCTTCTAGAGCACCGAGTAAAGTTGCGGTCCCTGCGTATTCGGTGAAGTGAGTTAGCATCCATCCTTGTCGAGTGTTGTACACTAGGCGAGTCATCGATATGGCGCATATTCTGTGAATCAATTAGTCCTTATATGCCATTTCTCATCAAGATTATGACTCACAAGATCCCAACTGTAAAAACAATCGTTAAGCCGACTTTTTTGGATGTCTTCAGTTGCAGTTTCCAGATAATGGGCAATGGAAGAAGGAGTATCAAGATGTCTAAGACTGCCCCGATTGCTCCTTGTACGACGTAGAACTTGGAGGTGTTGATGCATTTGTAATCCGGGTGACTGAGTTTGTCCCAGTTGGCGTCGAATGGCTGGCATCCAGCTAACGTGACTATCGTGAAAGAAACGCCGTAGCTCGCAGTGATGCCCATGAGTGCATTAGCGACCACGCGGAATCGGTCAGCTGACGCGAAGATGGAGATGAAAAGGTCGAGGAACGAGATTTTGACCAGTGTCACTGCTAGCGTACCAGTGACACCAATGACCAAGAATTGCTGCACACCACCATTAATACCAGAACAGAAGTAGCGAGATCCATCGCGAACCTTGGTTGAGAAGAGTAATTGGTCCAAAGTGACTTCCTGCGTCGCTTGACCTACACCACCACGTGTGACGCAGTAGTTTTCACTGATTACAAGTCCGAGCGTGAATATCTGAACGACTTAGCATAGAAATTATGATGATGTTGAAAGAGGCCCACTCACCCATGATGCAATAATTGTATGGTCCGACAGCCTCAATTTTGTACGTCGAATTTTTCGCGCCCAGAACCGCAGAACAACGGCAACGAAAGAAAGAAGAAGCCCAGTGCTATTGACGACAAGAATCGTGGTTGGAAAGATCATGGATGTCTTGTAAGGAGCCATGGGGAAAGTGATGATTTCGAGGCTTGGTCTAGTACCGTAACTTGCTGAGAGGAGCACAGCTGGTGTTGTGATATGTAGGACGCAATGCGCTGTTGGAGTTGTGATAGAAGGATGTGATAGGAAATGGAAGTTTGGACGAGCTTGATCTGTCAGTCCGAAACACGGTGTTGCGGCCTAACCGAACCCACTGCTGTGGTTCTCACCGGAGCCGGGAAGCTACGCCACATTCCAACGGAATTACTGAAGTAGGGTCTGATGCTCCTTCCATTTTTGTCCAGCGCTATATTAGCCAACATTTCATTCTTACGCCCCGGTGCGGTCAATATACGCTCAACGCATGGGACCCTAGAAAATGCGTTGCATCCCGCTTAGTATCCCGGGACGTAACAGACAACCCGAAGTTGGAAAAGCATGCACATGAAGATTCCAGGGCGGTACTTCCCTAGCACCTAAGCGCGACATTCCTCACCGTGAATCAACAATAGCGAGGATGGAACAAGAAGCATACGTTCTCGGCCGAGGGTTTTCTGCGAACGCGAGGTCTGTGGTCCATGACTATATCGAAGATTTCTTTCCACTAATGATGGAGTAACTTTCAGACTCAACCTCCAATACTTTCTTTGGAAAGATGGAGGCTTTTTGTTACACCCAAGCATCCCAGCGAATGGCAATAATCTTCGAGTCGCAGAGATCGGTGTTGGGACTGGGTACTTCCCACATCAAGAAAATGGAAGTTCTTTGGGCTAATATATTTGTTATTAGAATCTGGCTCGTCGATCTCGCTAGGAATCTTCCTCCATCCGCTCGTATCGATGGATTCGATATCGATCTCACCCAGTGTCCGCCAAAGGAATGGCTACCGAGTAACGTTTCCGTACACGTTCTTGATTGCTTCAAACCGTTTCCAAATCATCTTTTGGAAGCATACGACATTGTTCACATTCAGTTGTTTCACCTCGCGGTGCACAACAATGATCCAGGACCAATTATCCAGAATCTGATCAGGCTGCTCAGTAAGATAATTTTTTGTGTCAATGGGACCTTGGAAATGATACTGATTAGATACAGAGCCCGGCGGATGGATCTCATGGGGTGAGATTGATTACAGCAGCTGGAAGACAGTCAAGACAGAAGAAGGAGAAGAGGCCCACGATCATATCACGCCTCTTCTTCGTATGATTGGCACCATGGGAGGAACTCGACCAGACTGGACAGTCGATGAGTCAGTAGAAACCATAACAGCTTACGCACATATCGTCTTCATTCTAATTTGCTCCATAGTTGGCCCATCAGGCTACCAGAGATTTTTGCGAGAAACGGGCTCGTGAATGTCGAGGTAGACAATCGAACTTTCCCAAAGGAACTGCTGCCCTTTCAGCTAGATACGGCATTAATGGCGTCAGAAGAAGTCAGCTATAAAGCGTTAGATACGCTTGGTAATGGGCTAGGTGACAAGTGCAGAGCGTTGATTTCGCGAGTGTTTGAAGAAAGGCAAAAGGTTGCATATAACGTTGGGCGATTGACTGTCATTGCACAGCGTCCGGCATGAAAAGCATATGGGCGACATCCCGTCAGACCCACATGGATAAGGCTATCCTCCGGGCAATACAGTAGCCCTGGAAGAAGCCTTCCTTTTAGTAACGGCTACAATGTCTCCATTTTTTCATCATCACT
Organism: Lentithecium fluviatile CBS 122367; assembly: GCA_010405425.1. NCBI lineage: Eukaryota > Fungi > Ascomycota > Dothideomycetes > Pleosporales > Lentitheciaceae > Lentithecium > Lentithecium fluviatile. Next base: position 624,902 of record MU005589.1, read on the forward strand.
AGCTCTCACAGTCTGCCAGGTGATATGAAAAGTCTGCATTTTTATCTATCAAGGGAACGTCCACGTATCTCCAGATCCAGCATCTAACGGTCATACATACCTTAGGTATGCATCCCACAGTACGACCATTGTTCACACACTTTTGCTAGCCTCTCCGATAAGTGTGCTCGCAGTCCATTCCGGTTTGCTGATGAAGGGACTGTGGCCAGCGTCAACCTTAATAAGGTTGTCAATCTTGTGTGGTCCACTCTCCTTAGCGGAATCAACAAGATACTGGGCAGCTGTAACAGTAGTTGGCATATCTGCAGTACAGATGATATAGGTAGTTGGAATATAGCGCCAAGCGGCATGCGTGGTCGTGCTCCAAAATGCCCCAAAACTATGCGGCTGTAACTCCTTCGCTAGTCCAGCCACAGTGTCATTGTCCAAATCCTGGTAGAACATGCTCTTCGCGTGTTCTGGTTGCACTGTAATGGTACCAGCCTACACAGGGATTAGCCGAAACCAGTCACTCTCTCACATGAATTGACTCACCTCAAGATCGGTCTTCATTTCGGGTACCATATTATCACGAGTACCGCGAGGGGAGTGCTGGAATCCCTCGGGCACAAGGAAAGCAACCACATAGATGAGTCGCACAACGCCACCCTTCAAATTCTTTGCTACACGCGAGTCCTTGTCCAGGCCGTCTAGAGAGGTGCCGCCCGTCATGCCACTAAAGCTATGCATAACCACCACGACATCGCGCTCCTTCTTAAGTAGGCCCGAGACAGTCCCACGAATGATCTCGACGTCTGCAGACCAGTCAGGGGTCGGCGGGGTTCCAGTGGAAGGAAGTGCAGGCGCAATAGACTCGTAGCCAGCTTTTGCAAGTTCGCTAACGAGCCGGTCCCAGCACCGAGGGGTGTGCCAGGCTCCATGAAGGAGTACAAAGACTGGCTTAGACATAGCGAAGAGAAGAATATAGTCCAGAAATTGGTGATTGAGGTTGATGTTGTGGACTATGTTTTGCGGCTTCCGAGAGCCTATGTATATATTGAATGAATGCTTAAATGTGCGGCAACACATTATTGCCAAAATAAACGCCCCTCATTTAACCGCTCGGATCTTGGAGAGTTTTCAGATAGCGGCGCACTTGCCGATGGCGGAAAACAAAGGAAGAGCGTAAAGACACGCCATCCATGCATTCCAAATGCGGAATGTGACCTTGTCCGCCTTGCAGCTACGCTGCACCAGTGTGCGCCATGCAACTGCAAGACCCAGGATCCCAGTCAGAATGCGGGGGCCGTTGCCTAGCTCCCAATAAAATGCGCATATGCCGGCCCACCACACCATAAGCACAGCGGTTACCCAGCGCGTCGGGCCGTCGCCTATTGTGAGGGGCATGGACCGCCGGCCCCGTAAGCGATCGCCTCCCTGATCAGCCATGTCCTGAGTCTGAACTGTCGAAGATACCACGGCAGCGATAATACCGAGCCATTCTAGAACGACGCGGTGCTCCCCCGTCAGTGGAGTGTCCAGGGCTACCTCCAGTGCTCCGGAGGCAAAGCAACAGAAACCCATCCCGTTAATTAAATTTCGGCTCATCCAACTCCAGTCGGCAAGGTTAAGGTCGTTATACGCAAATCCCAGTACCATCAGGGTAAGACACTGTCTGATACCTCCAACTCGGGCGCTGACGCAGGCTGCAGTAGGGTAGAGGCAAAGCATAAGTCGCCTAGCTTGGGCGCCGGTCATTCGTCCGGAAGGCATTGTTCTCCAAGGTTTGTTGTGTGTGTCTTCCAGGACTGCTACAGGCTGCCTTTGGTTGTCGATGGTAAAAGGGAGTAGATTTATCCAGACCCAAAAGGACACTAGGGGCGCTCGTAGAAGGACTTTGGTAACCTTCATGCCCTGGATATTGGGTGATCGCGGCGTCGCATGTGCGGGGAAGGCTAGGGCGTTTAAGACCCCAAAGGCTGTCTTTGGAACAACGATTGTCTTCAAGTCGCTCAATGTGAAGAGCCAGATCGAGTAGGTGTGAAAAAGCAGTGACGGGTTCGAAGCTGACCTGGAAAGCTGAAACGAACTCAGCGTGACAGTTCATGCTAAGAACACAAGTCTCAGACTTACAGCGGCATTTGATTGAAGAGGCATGTTCTTGGTAGGCATGTTCTTGCGTGTCTATTCCAAGGGAAAGGCAATTATATTGAAGTGATGATTTTATCCTCTGCTTGCCTTCCGATTCTGTGCTGAACCTGGCTTCTATAGAATTGAGTAATTTCTTGGCTTAGCCCAGGAAGGGATGACAATCCCGCTTCACCCCAGAGGTGATACAGTGGGACGCCTTGCCTTCCTGTAACGTTGACGTCCCGTGCATATATTACTTCCACTAGGGTTGGCACAGGGGTTCGGACATGGTGTGGTCATAATTATCTACTCACCTTACTTTGTACGCACTCGGAGTTCAATGAATTGAACACAGCCCTAGCATGCATAGGTCCGCCAAACTGTGCCACTGGCTCGCATGCTTACTGGGGCGTAAGTGCCTCGTTGTGGGAGAACTTGACCTCAGCCATTCGTGAGCACTACCCTCCCTGAAACCCCGTCTCATCTTCAAGGTCAGGAGGATACCCACTGTTTATGGTTGACCCTAATCCTTTATCAACTTCGAGGAGTTCGTTTCGAAGTTCATTCATACCTTCGTCGCATTGCCAACGCCCACGCCCACGAGAATGTCTTCCCTGGAATCGGAGAAAATGCGTCTGGCATCAACGGTGCTAGGCGTTGCAACCCACCTGGCCATATTCATCCGCGGAGAGTGGCACATGCAAGCTCCTTTCCTAGTCAAATTCTATCTATTTGTCTGGATAGCCATCTTTGCGATCCAGATATATTATGGCAGCACCTCTCGAGAGGCCTCCGTCTCCACAGGTTCTCTATCACTGTGTTATGCTCTCGGATTGTTCACCAGCATTTCCATCTATCGAAGATACTTTCACCGACTCCGACACTTTCCAGGACCTTGGGCAGCGGGCATCACAAAGTTCTGGCATGTCTGGAAGTGCCGAAACGGGAAAAACTACCTTGTGATAGAGCAACTGCACAAGAAATATGGACCAATCATCAGGACTGGACCAGAAGAGCTCACCATCATTGATTCATCGGTACCGACAGCTGTCGACGGACCTAAGAACAACTGCACAAAAGCCGTCTGGTACGATTTCTTGCTTCCAGAAATCGCGCTTAACACCACCCGGAGCAAAAACTATCATGACTCTCGACGTCGCATTTGGGACAACGGTTTCAGCACGAAGGCACTTGCTGCCTATGAAGAGCGGATCGTTGAATACGCCACCACTCTTACCCGAAGAATTGAACAGCTGGCTCAAAACGACTCACCGGTGAATGTCTCTGACTGGTTCTATTGGTTTACATTTGATGTGATGGGCGAATTCGCATTTGCCCGTTCGTTTGAGATGCTGGAGAATGAAAAATGGCACTTCGCTGTTCGACTACTAAGGAGAGCTATGACTTTATTGGGACCCTTCAGTCCTGTACCATGGCTTGCACAAATTGCGTTTTACATTGCACCCTGGATGTACATCGTGCGCGATTGGCTGTCGATGATGGAGTGGTGTAAGAAACGCATGGGAGAAAGAATACAAGTAGGTCTTATATTTCTAAGAAGAATATGTTAACTTATGCATTGGCAGATGAAAGTAGACCGAGCGGACGTCTCTCACTGGCTAATTGACGCATCCCTCAAGAAAGGGTCTTTGCAAGCGGACAGAGAGTGGCTCAACGGGGATGCTGTCACCATCGTAATTGCAGGAAGGTAAAGTTGTCAGGGGAAGTGATAGTATTTCGACTAATGGATTGAAGTGACACCATTGCTCCCACACTGGTCTTCGCTTTCTACGAGCTTGCTCGGTCCTCGAAACAACAGAATGTCCTTTTCGCAGAATTAAAGGATGTAGACGTGTTTGACCACACAGCGCTTCAACGCTGTGAGCACCTGTCTGCTCTCATCAACGAAACGTTGAGACTTCATCCGCCGGTTCCAACAGGTGGATACCGTCAGTCTCCACCGAATGGCATGAAGATCAACCAGACTTACGTTCCCGGGAACGTTACAATCGTTGTGCCTCGATACTCTCTCGCTCGCCTCGAATCTGCATATCAGTGCGCCGACCAGTTCATCCCGGAACGTTGGACCACGAGACCTCACATGGTCAAAGATCGAAGGGGCTTTGCACCCTTCTCTCAAGGGCGTTTCAACTGTGTTGGTAAGGCTCTTGCTATGAGGGAAATGCGCTTGGTAATTGCTCTGTTGGTCACAAAGTTCACTGTCGAGTTCTGGGATGGTGAAGATGGCAAGCGGCTCTTCGCAGACATGAGAGATCTGTTCACTGCAGCCCCGGGTAGACTAGACCTGCGCTTCAAGATTCGAAATTTCTAAAGCACTTGAGCGGTATCAGTGCTGCTTGAAAG
>MU005589.1:629474-648345 GCA_010405425.1 Lentithecium fluviatile CBS 122367
AAAAAAAAGGAAAAAGAAAGAAAGAAAGAAAGAATTCAAAAGAAAAAGAAAGGAAACCACTGGAGGGAATGATTGGAAAAGCGCGAAGCATACAGCTAAGGATTAGACCTATCACGAAGAGTCCATACGCTAGATATTGAATTTCGACTGATAGCCTATTCAAGTCTCCTGCATACGTAATAATCCACATGCTTGATTACGTTTTAAGACTCTGAGCGATGTAGCATACAATTGCCGCTGATGACAACATTTAAACACAAACTGGAGAAGACATCTATCCTTATATTGCACTCTTCTCATTCTTGAAAAAATGACCTTGGAAGACAAATAAATGCAATTTATTAATACTACTAACTTTGCGATGTTTCCCAAGTTTCGGCCTACGCTGGCGTCGCGATCCCTCGCGGCTTCGTACGTATCTATAGGGGGCATTATCTAATAGATATCTACGCCACCTAGCGTAAAAGCTCCGAAGGTATATAGATGATAATATCATGATAATTTCTAGTCGTAGTATGGAGTATAGAATGGGATCTTATAATCTTATAAAGTAGAGCGTAACTACACTTGTACACAGCAAGTAGAAAGCCTTCCTTACCCACGGAGCTCTTACTTATCTCCTCCGAGCTTGACCCCAAAAGTGAGGGCCGTCCGTGGCAGAGCGCAATTTTGATATCCGTCTAGTGGAGCTTAATGTTTGGGCCCCCTCAGGTTGTAGGAAAAAGAAAGGGTTTGGTATGATACGTCATTAACGCTTGGAGGTCCCTAAAGAAGCTTAAACAACGATTGTATGTCGTATTTCGTTCTCGTCTATTAAGTGTAGTAGAAAGAGTCGCTGTATTGGAGCAATTGCGGACTGACTGGACACTTTAACTCGACCCTTAGTAGAAGCGGCTTGTAATACTAGGCTGAAAGCAGCGCTTTAACTGCTGTTGAAAAACCGACCCTTAACGCTAGTATAGTAAACCTTACGATTCTCCTGCGCATAAGGTTGTTTAAACTGCTGCTTTTAGCGCCTACTAGCGTCTTAGTATTTTTTATTCTTTATCTTTTCTTAAACTCTTATTAATTTAATAATAATAATATTAACTATAATATAGTACTTTTATAGTAAGTAAGTAAACTCTTTACTAGTAACTACTTTATAGTTTTTTAATATTTAAAAACTACCTTTTCTTCTTTAATTACTTATCTTACTACTTATACTTATTAAAGCTTAAGCCACTTACTATCTATTATTATATATTAAATATGCTTATATATATATAACACCTTACTATACTATAAGTTATTTCTATTATTCTAGTAGCACTTAAAAAAGTTCTTAAATAATAGGCCTAATTTTTTATTATAATATAATTTTCTTTTTAGTTTACCTAAATATTTATTCTAGATCTATAGTAGTTAGTACTATATTAACCTAGCCTTTATATATTTCTTTAGCTTATAGCTAAGTTACTCTAGATTAATCTTATTATAAGAATTTATAATTAATTTACTTATATTTATATTAACGTAGTGTTACGACTAGTGGGTTGAACAAGCAGTAAGAGCAATAATGTGAGGCACTGCATAGTAGGCAGGTGTAGGCACTCGAGAAGCAAAGGTATAGATTTGGATGGGGATGAGACGAATCCTTGCGGAGTTGTGGTAGTGCAACACTAAGGCTATATAAGGGCCGTCACGTAACTAGGCACGTGCCGGGCCTATTCTAGTAGGATGCTAATAAGGGGCGAAGGTAGGCGTTATATAGCCCCCCCCCTTATTAAGCGCTGTTCTAGTGCTTAAGAATAGGCTTAAGCCCCTAAGCCCTTACTTTAAGAAAAGAAAAGGTTTGCGCTTAGTACTAAACTTCTAAAAAACCTCTTTTTTAAGGCAAAAACGTGTTATAGAGAAGATATCTAAGGTAATATAGAGGCTAGAGCGCGTACGTCCTATCTTTTATATAAGAAGTTTTTAGGTAGGTTCTAATAGCGCGTAGCTTTTTCTAACCTTTTAGTAGTCTTAGTAGCGCTGTAGTTCTATTCTATAGGTCCTTAAATAGTAGTAGTATAGAGCTAGGGCGGGATGCTTCTAGTATAGTTACGCGGCGCTGTTGCTCTAGGTCCTATTATTTACACGCAAATAGGAAGACTACCCCTTAGAGGTATTTACATTTAGAGCTATAGCTTACTAAGTATATAAATAGAATAGCATATAACGTTCTTATTTATAAATAGGAGGTTACTTATTACTATAACACTTAATTACTCTATAAAGTAGTAAAGTAAGGTTTATTTCCTAACGTATAGTAATTGCGGCTAGTACGTTAGTATATAGGTATAGAGTAGGCAGATATATTATAGAAAGTGTCTAGGTTATATAAAAGGTAGCTTAAGAAGATATATAAGTATAGGTAGTTAACCTGTAGGTTCTGTTTCCTATCTTTATTCTTAGCTTAACATTTATATTAGTCTAACTTCTAAATTCTACTATACCTATTACTTCTTCTAAGTAGTATAGTAATAAAGTTCTTTTATAGAGGGTCTACTAGCTCCCTACGCACCTTAAAGGGCAGCCTCCTTTAGTGCGTTATTAGTGCTAGGCGTGTCTCCCTTTATTTTACGCGAAGGGCATCGCTATTAAAAAGCTTTAGAAGGTAGCTAGAAGTAAGTAGTGCTCTAAGGTTAATATCTTCGTAACCTATAAGCGCTATATAAAGTAGTATAATACTTATCTTCTAGTATGTTTACCTCTTCTCTACTATAAAGGTAGGTCTCTACTAACTTTCTAAATAGGTTAAGCTAACTTTCTATTAGTACTTTAACATCCTAACCTTCTACATTATATAGGCTAAGCGTTATAATGCTACCTACTATTCTAAGGCTAATAATGCCTAGGCGGAGGTGTATGCCTACGCTATTACTATAAATTAGGGTATAATCTACTAGCGTTCTAAGATTAAGCGTCTTTAGAAGCTTAATAGTAGGAAGCTTAAGTATATATAATAGCGTTCCGCTTCTCGCAAGAATAACTTTACTTAATACTAGGTAGGTACCTTTTCCTTTCCTTTCTATACGCGTCCTACGCATGTTCCTAGAAAGTACTAAGGTTTATAGTAGGGTTTAGGTAGCGTAGGTTATATAATACCTACTAACTTTATAGCTTATAAGAGGATAGAGGCGTACTTTACGCAGGTTAATAATAGTAGTAATCCTGCGCCTAGTTTAGTAACTAACTATAAGTATTACTAGTACTACTATAGCTCTAATACGCTAGATTATATAGCACTAATATTCTAGGATAATTTCCGCTAGTTTGCGCCTAGTTTCCCTATAGGTAGTAATATCTTACGTGCTTTTACTAATAATACCTATATGTAGAATTCCCCTTACTAAAGGGTTATAGGTTCTTTAGTATATATAGAGAGTTAATAGAATATTAACTATATATAAAGCTATAGCCTTACTATTTTACTTTAAGCTATAAGTCTATATAGAATATCTAGAGGTCTAACTTTTAGGTTACTAATTAGGCAGAGTCCTAATAAGTAGCTGTTTAGCTTAATTCTTAGATTTCCTATAGGGCTTTCCTCTTGCAACTCTATAGGTAACGCAGTATAGTTCTATTCGCGGTTTAGGTACTTAATAACGTATTACTAGTCCCGTATTACCGTCTGCAAGCGGCAGTCTTATTTATAGAATTTTACTAATATTCTTCTAGGAGCTCTATATAATTATTAAGTGTAGCCTCTAGTTCCTATATGCTTTACTTTAGTAGCTAGCCTAGCTATTTAATATAAAAGAATTACTAGTTCTTAACTATCTTATAGGCTAGTATAGCTTCTACTTTATACTAGTCGCTGTTATCTAACTCTAGGTGTTCTATAGGGCCTAGCTTAAAATTTAAGCTATCTTGCAGCGTTACCTACTTCTTAAGTAGAGAAACATAAAAGATAAGATATAGGCGAGATATAAATAGGGGGAGCTTAAGCTAGTAGCTAAGCTTCCTATGCCTTACTATAATAGGGAATAGGCCTATAAACTTAGCGTTAAGCTTCTTTAAAGGGCGCTTTATTTTAATATAGGTTAATTATAAAATAACCTAGTCCCTAACTATAAAGTGCTTATCTATTCGCTTAGTATTATGCTAGTAACGTTAGCTCTCTTAAGCGTATATTAATATACTACATGCATTAAAATACGCCTACGCTTTTTAGTTAAGGTAGTCCTTAACGCGCTAGCGGATATTTAGGGTCTTTCTAGTAGTATTCTAGTTTAAGAGAGCTAGCTGTAACTAGTGCTCGTCCTCTAAGCTATTAAAACCCTTAGGTTTAACGCCTATAGTAACTTTAATTAGTAAGTAGCTATAGCTAGAGTGCCTCTTAGAGTTATATGCGTACTTAGCTATTAGCAGTAAACCTACCTAGTTATCTTACTAGTAGTTTATATATATGCGTAAGTATACCTCTAGCTTCTAGTTCTACCTCTCTATTTAACTATTAGTCTAGGGGTAGAACGCTATACTTATTTATCTAGTAACGTTAAAATAGTAGTAGATATCTATCTAGAACTCGCTTGTAAATACTAAGCCCCTATTAGAGATTAGTAATAATAGGGGTCTAACCTTAGTAAATACTTTATTAAAAAGTATATTAGCTAGCGCCTAGGCTATAATCTTCTTTATAATAGGAAGGTACTAGATATACTTCGCGAAGCAGTTAATAAGGATAAGAACTAAGTCGTATTAGTTACCCTTAGAGTCTATAAAGACTAGGAGGTCTATAATAAAATCTAGAGAGTAGTCTTAATAAGGCTAAGAAGGTAGTAGGATTAATTCTAGCTAACCTTATAGCTTATACTGTTAGACTTTATTTATTTAGTAGGCTACGTAGCTATAAATGTAATTATTTACGTCTACGCGTAGTTTAGGCTACTAATATTTGCGTTAGAGAAGTTTAACTATCTTATTTACGCTATAATAACTACCTAGTAGGTTATTATAATTCCTTATAAGGATTACAGTCCTTAGAGCCTTATTATAGGGGATCTACACTTTCTTAGCTTATTAGAGGACGCCTAGTAGGTTCTTAGACTATACTATAGCGCCTTTTCTTACCTTCTTCTTTTTAGAGTCTTTAACGTACTATATAGTTTTAAGATAGGCTACATCTTACTCCTGTACTTTCTAGACGTGTTCTAATAGGGTCGTAGAGGTGTCCTACGTAAAGGGAGCTTTATTACGCACGGCTTCTAATGCGGACTTATAAGATAAGGAGGTTAGAAACGCCTTAGGGTTATAAAGGAAGACCTTAAGATAGGCGTCTAAAGCTTTTTATCTAGCATTAGAGTAGCTAACCCCGCCTATATGCGGGTTAGAGTTAACAGATAACGTATTATTAATTTCTAGTACTATACTAGGGGATTCTATAGTAGAATAGTTTGCGCTACTATTAGATTCTATACAGGTTATAAATAGATCCTTATTAAGACGTATAGCCTTACGCGCTATCTAACTATTAGCGCATAGAGCTGTAGGCTTCTAGAGTGCCTACACCCTAAGCTTATTTTATAGAGTAGGTAGTATTATATTATAGATTACCTTACCCTTACTAAGCTAAAACTCTATAGAGTAATTAGGTTATTGTAAAGGCGCGTTAGCTAGATTCTTAGCGCCTAGCTTATATTTAATCTTAAAGTTAAAATAAGCTAACCCTTCTACCTAGCGTACTTACTTAAGGGAGAGTTCCTTTATAGTTATAAAGTACTTTAAGTTATTATAGTTAGATAGTACGTAGACTATGTCTAGAGCGTACTTAAGGTAGTATTACTACTGCTTAAAGCACTCTATAATTACGAATAGCTCTTTATTATAAGTGTCCTACTATATTATTAGGCCTACGAATTTGCGGCTATAGAATGCTACTAGTTTCTAATACTTCTCTATTATAATAGAGGTATCTTAAGGTTGTAAAAGTATCCTCGCTATTATAAACTTAGAGGCGTTAGTAACAAGCATTACTAGTTTACGTAGGTTAAAATATTATAGAATAGGAGCCTTTATAAAGCGCTCTTAAATATCCTAGAAGGTATTACGTACTTTATTAGGATACGTCTAAGGCTTATACTATTTAGTTAGCTTCTTGCTTAATTTCTTAGTAGACTTTAGGCCTGCTTTACTAGCACTAGGAATTGCTTAGGGCGTAGGCGGAGCCTGCGCGGCAACTATATAATCTAAGAGTAAGTAAATAATATTAAAGTATCTATAGATAAACCTCTAATAAAAGTTTATAAATCCTAGGAATTGCTAGATGTCCTAGTAGCCCTTAGGCTCTAGCTACTCTTAAATAGTTTATACATAGACAGGGTCTATTACTACACCTTCTAGGGTAATAATAAAGCCTAAGAACTCTACGTGTTTTATTAAGAAGGTGTATTTTAAGGCTTTATAGAACAGACCCTATTTATATAGCCTCTCTAAAACTTTACGCACGTGCTGTTCGTAATCCGCTTTATTCTTAGAGTATATAAGGATATTATCTAGATAGATAACGCACGTCTAGTTAATTAAGCCTCCTAGCGCCTTCTAGATATATAATTAAAAGGTTGCTAGAGCGTTTGCGAGACTAAATAGTATAATAAGATATTTAAAATAGCTATAGCGCGTTTTAAAAGCTGTCTTCTACTTATCCCCCTTCTTAATGCAGAGCCTATAATAGGCGTCGCGGAGGTTAAGTTTTATAAATACCTTTAAGTAGGAGAGGTAATCTAGCATCTTACTTACTAGAGGTATTAAGTAATAATTCTTAATTATAGCTTAATTTAGCCCCTAGTAATTAACACATAGTTAAAGTGTACTATTTACCTTAGGTATAAAAAGTATAGGGGCCCTAGCTAGAGACTTGCTAGGCTAGATTTACCTCTTCTCTAGGGAAGAGTTAAGGTACTCCTATAGAATATCTAGCTCTTTTCTAGAAAGGTTATATATTAGGAGATTTAGTAGCGTCTTACCTTCTTCTAATTTAATAGTATAATTATACTCTAAGTTAGAGGTAATCTTACCTACTAGTCGCTTATTAAAATACCGCGCTTTATTATAGAGGTAAGATAGGATTAATACTATCTTCTTAGAGTCTAGTTTATCTGCATTAGCATCCGCTTTATTCTAGGATAAGGTTAGGGAGTGCCTAAAACCTTATTACGGCCTAATAGAGGTAACTACAACTCTCTATAGAGGTGCTTCTATTACTAAGTATACTACTCTTAAGACTATAGCCTCTAGTAGCTACTTTAGTTCTAGATATTCTTTTATATACTAAGCTATGTAATTACGTAACTGTAGCGTTTAATTCTTTAACTAGAGAAGTTCTTAGTTATAAAAGTATAACGTATTCTAAACCTTATTACTGCCTCTAGCCGTAGCTAGTTAGGACATAGGTTTAGAATTAAGTAGGAGAATCTTAACTATTTAGTTAGGATTTAAGAGAAAATAGTACTCTATTACTATTATAGAACGTGCGTAGAGCCCGCCTAGAAAGAGTATATATACTTCTTCTTCTAGCTAAAGGTCCTATAGTATGCCTAAGGGCTTAGCTTTAAACTATAGTTATTTACTACCTAAATCCCTAGGCTACTATATAAATAACCTGTTTTGTATATTAATATAAGGGTCTGCCTTATATAGCTATAGCTAACTAAGTATAAGGTTATAACCTTATATAGGACTTGCCTAGAATACTAACAGCCTAGTAGTCTATTTAATGCCTTTAGCGTTGTACGTAGTAGTAGTTACTATATACAGTTCGCTTAGGTGTAGGGGCGTACCTAAGACCTAATAAGCGTTAGGTCTAATTCTTAGAGCAGCCTAAGAAAGGTTCTACTATAGTATAAGATTCTCTCTAATAATATTTAAGTCTAAGCCTGTATTAAAAAGGGCTTAGAATATAGCTAGAGAGATAGTAGGGTAATAAACTTATACGTTTGCTACTACCTAATTTAAATTACTATACTTATCTTACCCTAGTAGTACGTTAGCTATATTTACTACTAGGGCCTCTCTTTTTTTAATAAGTTAGTAGTAGTTCTTAAGAACTTATTACTATTACTCTAATTATAGTTCTTTTAGTGTTCCTTATAGTAGTCTCCTATATTAGAAGTTTAGTTAGAGGCCGCACTATTAGGGCGTAATAGTACTATTAGCGTTAACTATAGTTACTAGGGTTATAAAGGTTATTAGTCCTATTTCTTCTAGTTAGAGTTAGAAGCTAACGTTATAGAGCCTAGTCTCTTATAGGTAAAGGTTTAGCTTAAGCTAGGTCTCTATTAGGTTTTACCTAGAGAGGCAGCAGTCTATACAGTAGTCTCTACGTCTTAGATTACTTATTTAAACTAGGACTACTTCTTTACATTCTTAAGTTAGCCTCCGCGCTATATTTCGCGATAGAGGGGTTCTAGGCATTTACTTTAGATAAAGAATATTTTTACTATATTATCTCTAAGCATAGGCCGTTTTAGTGCCACCTTATATACTATAAGGTAGTTAAGGTAAACGTTAAATAAGTCCTCTACTCTCTACTTAGCTATCTAGAATTAATAGTAATTATTAAACTTTATAAGAATAGAATCTTTAGTAAGGTCTCTTAGTTTAGCCTATAGTTCTGCCTAGTTTATAATCTTCTAGCTCTTAATAGCCCTAGTTAGGAGGTCTTTATACACTTTATACTTAATAAGCGTAACTACCTATATAGTACGTTTAGTACTATTAATAGTAGTAAAGTTAATAGTAAAGTACGTCTGCACTTTATTAATCTAGCGCTCTACTTACTAAGAGGTAGGGGCTCTCTTATTTAAGCCTAAGGTTAGAGCGTTAGAAGCCTTTATTAGATTAAGAAGGCTTTTCCGCGCGAGTTCTGCCTTATTATATAAGGGCTTAGGGCGGGACGTTATTAGAGCAGACCTAAATAGAGTTTAGGCTATATTAAGCTTAGCCTAAGCCTCCTTAATCTCTTTAAGATTAGCCTAGCTTACTTAAAGGGTATAGTACTCTTAGAACGCGTCTGTAAGGATTGCTTAACCTAGGTTAATAGTTAAAGATGCGTTAGAGAGTATATAGGATGCTATAAGTATAAAATAGAGCTTTTAAATAAGTATATTATACTTATCTATAGGGAGATTTTCCGCTATTAAGGAAGCTTAGTATAACTAGTTTGCTCTTGTAGGTAGTTATTTACCTTAAGCCCTAGCAGCGTTGCAAGTCGCGCTTGCGTTGCTAGTTTCTATTTACTCTAGCTGCGCTCTACTTAGGTTTTAAGGGTTGCTTAGGTGTGTTCTATGCGAAGCTACGTTGCCTACTAGCTTATTAGGGTTAAATTAGTACCCCTTAGTATGTTCTTCTTTATTTAAGGGCTTCTTAATCCTACTAGTAGCTCTTTAGGCGTAGGAAAGAGTTTCCTAGGTTAATTACTTTATAAGATTAAAACTAGGTGTTGCGCGGAATGCGGGCAGCGCGTTACTAGTACGCGTCTAGTTTTATATTACGCTAACTATCTTCTTATAGGTAGGAGGTTTTTAACGCGCAACGCGTGTATAAGGAAAATTCTTCTTAGGTAGAATAACTAACTACTATCTAATAATAGATAGAAGGATTTAAATTATAAGGCACTATATAGTAGGTAGGTATAGGCACTTAAGAAGTAAAGGTATAGATTTAGATAAGAATAAGACGAATCCTTGCGGAGTTATAGTAGTGCAACACTAAGGCTATATAAGGGCCGTCACGTAACTGGGCACGTGCCGGGCCTGTTCCGGTAGGATGCTAACAAGGGGCGAAGGTAGGCGTTACAAATAATTAGCCACGTACCTAGGCATTAGCGAGAGGTACTAAGACACGAGTACCAACTATTTATTATATTACGTAATTAATAGCCGCGCTAAGAACTATTAATAGCTTTAGTAGGAACTATCGCGACTATTAATAGTCTTACAACTAACTATTAACACCTAAACTATGTGTATATAGGAACAGCAGGAACCCCTTAGTTCCTAGTGTTTAACTTAGTTAATAATCTATTATTTAGATTCTATTAAGCATTATTAATTTAATAGTTTTATAACTTTAATACTAACTACCTTATTACTTACTTATATAATTAATAACCTCCTCCCTATTATTGCTCCTGCCTAAGAACTAACTTACCCTTATAGGACTAGCTACCCTATAGGGACGTAATATATTAAATACCCTTAATATAAGTAACTTTAAAGGTATTACTACTATTACTAACCCTAAGAATAAGGTAGCTAAGCTAGACCTATACTATAGAGACTGTAATAAACTTAAAGAATAGATTTTTTAACTTAAACTCTACTTTTACGTTTTAGAACCTAAAATAGAGGGTAAGGAGAAAGTTATTCTTATAGTATTATACTTATAAGGTAAAGCAGCTACCTAGATTTAACTATACCTCTTAAGCTACCTAGCTAAGGAAAATTATAAAGGCGACACTATTAACTAGATTATTAAAGACTATAAGAACTTTAAGAAAGAACTTAGATAGCTTTTTAATATTACTAACTAAGTACCTCTTACTAAATAAGCTATATAGTAACTCTAATAGACGCATTCTATTACTAATTACGCTATATACTTTAAGAAATACGTAGTATAGCTTAACTAGAAAGAAGTACCCCTAATAGTTATATATAAATAAGGCTTAAAACTAAAAATCTATAAAGAACTACTACGCTTAGGAAATCTTATCGCCTCTCTAAAGGATCTCTATAAAGAATCTATTAGAATTAATACTAAATAGTATAAATTATATTAAGAACTATGCTAATAAGAATAGAAGCTACGCCCTAGCTTTAGAAAGCTACCTAATAGCTACCTAGTAAAGCCTTAGGCCTTAGCTAGTTAACTATAACGCTACTAATATAATAATTATAGTTATTAGCTAATAGAAGAAATCTAGTATAATAACTTAGAAAAAAGGGAAATAGAAGGACTAGGCTTTTATAAGCTATACTAGCGTAACTCTAGAGAACCTCTAATAAGACTATAGCCCTAAAAAGCAGAGACGCGTAGATGCTTTATATATAGTAAGCCTAGCTACCTTATAAAGAACTGCTATTCTAGGAATAAGGTTAAATAATAGCTAAATATTATAATAAAAGATAACTAGGAAATAGAGGAAGAAGAATAGAACGTAGTTAATAAAATTAAGAGAATTAATCTAGAAACTATAGAACGCCTAGACACCCTAAATAAATAACTATATAAAGATCTAGAAGAACTTAATAACGAAGAAGAATCTTACTACCCTATCTAGTAAGCGCTAACGCTGCATCTAGATGTGAAGGAACCTTACCTAGGCACGCCTATAGTATAGGACTTCCTTAAAGAGTTTAAGATATAACTACGTAATAAAGATGCTCTACTATATAGGATTCTAGGAAAGAAGCCTAAACCTATAAAGGAAAATAGAGGAAGACTCTATATAGTTACCTAGGAAATAGAAGATACTATAAAGTATAACTATAAGTATTAAAATAAGAAATAGAAGTATAATAATAAACTACTAAACTATTAACTACGCTACTATATTAATATACGTAACTCTAAATATAGAAGCATAAGCTATATAATATACGTAGACAATTACTATAAGGTACACTACGCAGATAAGATTAATAGAAGCTACTTTTTAGAAGCTAGATATTAATGTAAGTAGGAATAGTTTAATTGCCCTATAGATAAATGTAATAAATACCTATAGGATAAGCGCGAAGCAGAGTACTTCCTATAGAAAACTAACGTAGAAAACACAGCATACACCCTACTTATAGACGGCATCTGTATTTAGAATAAATAGTAAAACTACCTAGAAGCGATGTGTAAAAAGCATTACTATAAAAAAGAAAAGAACGGTTTCTACTTGCACCCCCTAGTATTCGCTATATAAATTAACCCTAAATATAGTATAAGGTACAAACCACGCAGAGGATAAAGTAAAAATAACTATTAAGCACCTAAACTTAGATAATAACCTTTTTTAGACTAAAACTAAGGTAAGAAGACGCCTTTTAAGAATTTAATACTATAGGCAATAGAGCATTAATAAAACTTACTATCTAAGTTAAAAATATTAAGGCTAGAGCTATAATAAACTTAGAGGTATAAGAGAACTATATCTTACTTACTACTACTAGAAAAGCTAGACTTATGTTAAGATAGAAATAATAATCTTACCTCCTTTACGCAGGAGACGGGGCACTAATGCCTAAGATACTAAGAATAGACTATAAGGTTAAAGCAACGCTTAAGATTAATAACTACTAAGAATAAATTACCTTTAATATACTAAGATCCTCTAGTTATAAAGTAGTACTTAGGTTACTATAGTTAAGAAGGTATAACCTATATATTAAATAGAATAAAGGAAAGATATCCTTAACACGCTATAACTATGCGTTATAGGCGGTACCTATATATTAGTAAAGTCTAGTAATAGATAAAAGAGAACTTAATATACTCTTATAACTAGAAGTTAATAAATATAAATTAACCTTAGAAGACGCTAGTAGAAACTACTAAGTTAAGAAATATAAGGATATAAGTATTAGTATAGCTTATAGTATCTCTAAATAATATAAGAAATAGAAAAACTTATTTTAGGAAAGGAAAGGAAAAGCTAACCTACCTAAGCACTAACCCTAGAATTATATAATTAACCTAGAAGAAGGAAAAGTACCGCCCTTTAGACTACTCTACGCAAAAATAGGTAAAGAACTTAAATAGAAAAGAGAATTTATAAAGAAAAACCTAGAGAAAGGATATATTTAAACCTAAAAATTACTAGCAGCTAGCCTATTTACCTTTATAAGAAAGAAGAATAGAGAACTATAACCTTATATAGATTATTAGAAGCTTAACGCGATAACTATAAAGAACTAATATCTACTATCTAACGCAGCTAAACTAAGGGACAGACTTATAAAAGTAACTATCTTTACCTTACTAGACCTCTAAGATAGCTACTACCTTATATAGATAAAAGAAGGGGAAGAATAGAAGATAGCATTCTAATTAAGATATAGACTCTATAAATATCTAGTTATTCCCTTTAGACTTACTAATGCACTAGCAATATTCTAAGCGCTTATTAATAATGTATTATAAGAGCACCTTAATATATTTGTTATTACTTATATAGATAACATCCTCGTCTTCTCTAAGTATAATAAAGATTACTAAGAATATATTAAGGCGGTACTTAGTGTATTAGAAGAAGCAAACCTACGCCTAAAACCTAAGAAATGTAAGTTCTATATACGAGAACTTAAGTTCTTAGGCTTCGTTATTAACATATAAGGTATTAAAATAAGCCTAGATAAAATTAAAGCTATACGCATATAGCTATAACTACAAATAGTAAAATATATCTAAGAGTTCCTAGAATTCTATAGATTTAATTAACAGTTTATTAAAAAATACGCAGTAGTTACTACACCCCTAACAGAACTTATAAAGAAGAACGTACTATTTATATAGAGAAATAAATAGGAAAAGGCCTTCTAACTTCTATAAATAGCATGCATTACACTACTAGTACTTATTAATTTCTAAAGTAATAAGCTATTATAGATTAAGACGGACGCGAGCGACTAAGCCCTTAGAGCCTACGCAAAGTAAGAAAGAAATAGAAAATAGCACCTAATAGCTTACTATTTAAGAAAGCTTATAGATGTAGAAATATAATATAATATCTATAATAAGAAACTATTTATAATTATTAAAGTACTTAAACACTAGCGAATCTACGCACATAGCTGCTCTAAGCTTATTATCTTTACTAATTATAAGAACCTTCTAAGATTTATAATAATAAAGGATCTTACGCTAAGATAAGTAAGACAGTCTAAAGTACTTAAATAGTATAAGTTTAGAATTATATATATACCTAGAAAGGAAAACGAACGCGCTAATGCACTAAGCTAGCAAAGCGACTTAGCTAGAGATAAAATAATTATACGCGCTACTATCCTAGTATAAAATAAAGATAGATTACTTAGCCTATTACGAGAACTTAACACACTCCTCGTAATAGAATAAGAAGTACCTAAAGAGTAATAAGAATAAGTTATTAAATAATACTATAACAACCTAATATATAGGCACCCTAGTATTACGAGAACTATAGAACTTATTTAGCGTAACTACTAATTTAAGAGAATAAAGTAAAAGGTTATAAACTATATTTAGAAATACGCAGACTGCTAGAAGAATAAATATAGTACTTATATACTATATAGAGAGATGTAAGCTATCTAAATTCTAGAAGAACCCTAAACTAATATCTCTATAGACTTTATTACTAGCCTACTAAACTCTAAGGACCTAGTAACTAACATATCCTATAACGCAATACTAGTAATTATTAACTAATTTACTAAGTATACGAAGATAATTTTATTCTAAAATACCTATACGGTAAGACAACTTAAATTTATAATTCTAGACTAACTAGTTAGGCATTACAAAATACTAAGAACAATTATTAGCGACTAAGACAAGCTATTTACATCTAACTATTAGATAATACTAATAGCACTTATTAGAATAAAATAAAAACTATTAACGGCCTATTATCTATAAATAGATAGATAAACGAAATAGATAAATAGAACTATAAAAACCTACATAAAGATATATAGTAATAAACTATAAAATAATTAGGTATTACTACTACTAATAGCCTAATTAGCATATAATAATAAGAAATTAGAAGTAACAGGATAAACACTATTCTATACGAACTATAGAAGATATCTACATCTCTTTAAAAGAACTCTACTAATAAAAGTACAAACCGAAACGGCAGTTAACAACGCTAAAGATATACACGAAGTATATAAGGAAATAAAAGAAAACATACAAAAAGCACAATAAAAAAAAGTATTAAATATAATAACTAAAAACGAAAAACGGCACCTTAGCTAAAGAAGGGGGATAGAGTATATCTGCTTATAAAAAATCTTCGCACAACACAACTAAGCAAAGGATTAGACTACGTAAAAATTAGACTATTTTTAGTTCTTAAATAAATTAGTCTAGTAAACTATAAACTCTAACTCCTAAAAGATATAAAGGTCTACCTAGTATTTTATGTGTCTACCCTAGAGTTAGCAGACCCTAGGATACTATTATAAATAACGTTCTACTACTAGAAAGATAAGGACGACGAGTATAAAGTTAAGGTACTACGTAGGTACCGCGAAGTAGACTAATAGAACTTCTAGGACAGCAACTTCTACTAGAAATAGCTAGTAAAATAGGAAGGCTATCCTAAGTTAGAAAATATATAGGAACCTAAAGCTAACCTGTAAAACTATTAGCAACTACTTAAAAAAGTAAGACTAAAGTTTAACGCCTACTACTATATAGAATAAACGTAACTATAAAGTAAAAATAGGAACTAATAAGAGTAACGCACTCTAGGAAGGTCCTAAGGATAAGCTAGCACTTATAACGTTATAGCCTACTATCGCGTTATCTAAAGTTAATAATATAAACTATATTATTAGCGAAAACTCTATACTAATAGAAGTAGCTAGATAATCTACCTTAGCGTTTACTACCTTACTCTTAGCCTTAAGCTCTAAAGTAAGGCATACAGCCTTCTTTGCGGCGCGCTTCTTAGCTTACGCTAGAATCTTCTTATTTTATAATAACTAGAATATTACCTCTGCTAGTAACTTCTTATCTATATCTACCTTCGCCTAATACTCCTCTCTAGTTTAGTTAAGTAATAACTAAGATATATTAACGCATAGTTTTCTCGCACAAACACACTTAGCACACTTTAGATAAGAATTTAGTATAATATAATAACTTAAGTTTTTAAAAAAATACCTATTATAAGGAACGTTAGCGACGGTGTTAGTAGTAAGAATTTTATAGAAAAGATAGAGTTAACATTTATAAGAATTAGAAGACATAATAACTGTAAGATACTTATAAGGCAGGTAGAGCAAACTACTTATAAACTAACCCTACAGGATGTTAGGTAATTAAGAACAATTGTATAAAGGGGAGGGATAATGTTACAACTAGTAGGTTAAATAAGCAGTAAGAGCAATAATTAGCTACGTACCTAGGCATTAGCAAGAGGTACTAAGACACGAGCACCAACTATTTATTATATTACGTAATTAATAGCCGCGCTAAGAACTATTAATAGCTTTAGTAGGAACTATCGCGACTATTAATAGTCTTGCAACTAACTATTAACACCTAAACTATGTGTATATAGGAACAGCAGGAACCCCTTAGTTCCTAGTGTTTAACTTAGTTAATAATCTATTATTTAGATTCTATTAAGCATTATTAATTTAACAGTTTTATAACTTTAATACTAACTACCTTATTACTTACTTATATAATTAATAACCTCCTTCCTGTCGTTGCTCCTGCCCGAGAACCAACTTACCCTTATAGGACTAGCTACTATATAGGGACGTAACACGTAGTCTATTATTAAATAGGCTACCTATTAAAATACTATAACTATAAACTACTAAAACTTAATAAAAATTACTTAATTTAACTATAATAACTTAGTAATACTTAAAATATCTATTTCGCTAGCCTCTAGGCAGATTTTTATATTATAGCTAGTATTATAATAAATACTATAGAGGGATAAAGATATATAATACTACTTTATTAAACTCTTAGTTTTCTTTTTAATATATTTATTTTTCTTAACTAAAGCTGTTTAATAGCTGCTTAGTAGTTTTTTTTTTTTTTAGCTAAGGCGTAGTTCTAGTCTCTATTAATATGGTTTCTATTATAGTTTATACTAGTTTGCGTTAATTTAAATTATTTCCTTATATAAGTGATTTAACGTATTAATAAGATTTCTAGAGCGCAGTAGCTTTTTATAAATTTTATATTTTAAGCCTTATTTATATATAACTATAAAAGCTTCTTCTGTCTATTAGAGATATACTATATATCTCTTATAGTTAGTTATATAATCTATAATAAAGTGCGTTTATTAGAGGCACTAAATAGTTTATTCTACTATAGTTATCTTATAAGCTATACTAAAGAGCTATCTTAGTCTTTCTTTAAAGTTTCTATAGCTCTTAATAACTTAGTTAATTAAGTTGCCTTTATAGTTTTCTTTAGTAAGATAGTATATTAAGTATAGTTAAAGCTAGCTAGCTACTTTGCCGCGTATATACGTAGCTATAAAGAAAACTTTCTTCTTATTCTTCTATTCCTATTCTAAGACGTAGAAGTAGAATTTAAACTAGTGCAGCTATACTTTAAGTTTATTATAGTTTCTATTATATAGGTCTAGCTTAGCCGCCTTAGTTTTAGAGTTAAAAACTAGAGTAAGGTCTTTAAAGTTACTTATATTAAAAGTATTTAAGATGTAATAGTTCTAAGGGTAGCTAGTCCTAAGAGGTAAGGGTAGCTCTTAGGTAGAAGTAATAAAGAAAGTAAGAAGTATTAATTACGTAAGTAGTTAATAGATTTATTAGCATTAAGATTATAAGATAGTTAAATTAATAAGGCCGAATAGAAATTAAATAATAGATTTATAAATAGGTTAGACACTAGAAACTATAGAGGTTTTTAGAGTTCCTATATACTATAGATTTTAATTAATAGTTCTTAGCTTAACTATTAGTTACGTAACTTATTTTTAATTAGTAGCTATAGCGCTTACGCCTAATTTAAAGTAGCTGTCTAGTTACTAATTATTCTTCTAATACGTGTTTAGCCTATGGCCGTAATAGAGTAATAGAATAAAAAGTAAAAATATAATAATTAATAATCTAACTATCGCCTAATATACTCTGTTAATTCGTATAATTTATAATAAAAGATTATATATTATACTATTTATATTAATAACTACTATAAAATATACTATCTAGTAAAAGTAGCTAGTAATTACTTTCTAGAAACCTAGTATAGATATTAACAGGAATAGTTTAACTGCCCTATTAACATATATAACTAATATCTATAGAATAAGAGAGAAGTATAATACTTTTCTAGAAAAACTAATATCTAAAACGTTTTATATACTATAATATTAAGTAGAGTGTATATATAGAACTAATAGTATACCTACCTAGAAGAAATATACTAGAAACACTAAAAAGAAAATAAATAATAGGGTTTCTATAGTAATCTAATATTATAGTATTCTCTCTAGATTTCCTAATACTAATAAATTATATTTATACTATTATTAGTACGCCTAGAACTATTCTTTTAACTTTATTCTATCTAGTATTTAATTCGCGCACTAAAGCATAGACTACCCTCTAAGTATTTATACTCTATATCTATATATTATTTCTATTCTATACATAACGTCTTATACCTGCCTAGATATTACACGTAGTAATTAATTAGTCTTTATTATAAGAACTAAAGGCCTACTTATTACGTTCTTATAATATTATATTATATTCTCTTAGCTATTATAGCTACTAACGCGGACTTAATATAATAGATTCTTGCTAAACTAGTGTCTATCTAAGCTAGTAGTAAGGTAATTAAGACTAGTAATAAGGCGTTATAGCAGACTCTTACCTAGTAAGAGGCTGTCACGAGGACACAACGAGTAGGCCTTTAGTTCTTGCGGCGAAGACTAATTAATTACTACGTGCAATATCTAGGTAACTACAAGACGTTGTGTATAGAATAGAAATAGTAAAATAGGTGTAAAGCAGAAATACTTAGAGGGGTAGTCTGTGCTTCTAGTGCGCAGACTAACTGCTAGTTAGAGTAAAGTTTAGAGAATAGTTCTAGGCGTACTAATAATAGTACGAACAGGACTTAGTAGTGTTAGAGAATCTAGGAAGGATAC
>MU005589.1:678803-705769 GCA_010405425.1 Lentithecium fluviatile CBS 122367
AAGTTTATGCGAATTTCTTATAACATAAGCAAAAATCGCCTAAAGAGGAAATTAACAGGGATGCGATAGGGATATTCTGTTCAGCGAGACTAATTGTATATTGCTACGCTCGTTCCTCGCTCCGCAATAAAGAAGCATCTAAGCTATAATCTAAACTATAATAGTATATATTCTAGTTATATCTAAGAAGAGGCTATAATAGTAACTAGGTGGCTTAATCTATAGTATAGTTATAGTAGTAGAAAGGGGCACTATAAGAGGGTAGTTAGCATGCCAGCTAGTAACTTATAACACCTAGTAATAAAGCCTCTAAAAATAGCTATTATATAACCGTTTATAGGTGTTTCTAGAAGAGTTAAGGCTTTAAGTATTATAAAATATATTATAGCAGAGTAATCTTACTAGCTTTTTTTATAGCAGCTTGCTTAAACGCATGCTAAGAGATTAAGTAGATTAACTACTATAGATAAATTTAGAATCTATGCTTATATATACTAAATGCTATAATAGGCTTAATATATATTCCTATTAAGAATAAGTATCGTCTAAAGCCTTTAAGGAGTTAGAAAATATTAGTAGTAATAGCTATATAGAGGTTAGAAGCTAAGATAGTTTTAGAGACTATAAATAGAATTATTAATAGCATACTTAAAGCTATTATAATTTTTACTTTATAGACTAGCTATAAGGACAGAAATAGCTAAAAAAGGCCCCTAGTTAACTATAAAACTATACAGTCATGTTACTAAAAATTATAATGTTTAGAAGCTCGGCTCATTTCAGCGTGGGTTGTTTTTCGACCAACAGTGCTAGACATTAGCCTGATATCTCGCGATCGTGATGAGCTTCGCACAATTAGTGTATTCTACGAAAGAAATTTTGATGTTGTCACGTTGTATTTCACAATAAACGTGGTGAGAGAAGAGTGAACAGATGGAACGGGTAAGTTATTAGAAACGGCAATTGATCAGTTAGCGCAATATCACCAGGGCGATACATATGTATGCCAGATGCGCCTCTATGTAGCTGCGGTACCTGAAGTAGGAACAGGAATATAAGCGATAGTCGCAAGTGTCTGACGAAGTAGACAGTGCAAACATGATCCTGGTAGGGTTCGAGACCCGATACGATGAGTGCACCGCATCAACAAGAACGACCAAGGTATGTCTCTATACTGCATCTATATCCAGGTGACGACTTCCAAAATCCACTTAATGGCGGTTCTTGCGCGCACGCGAGGTGTCCTTGTACCAGTCATACGAGCCCCCTTGGTTAGCTGCTTGCATTGCGTACTCCCGCTCTCGGCTCTCTTCTGACACTTGTGTAGTCTCGCATTTAGGGCAAGGCTCAGTCTTCAGGGAAATCGCTGTCGGATGTTTCGGGCAGATCTTCTGATGCTTACAGCAGTAGGGCGCACCACGTGGCTTGCGGCAGTTTCCAGGTCCGAGTTTCTTGCCGGGGCAATGGTGGGTTTGACCAGTTGTGAAAGGCATCGCGTGTTGATGGGTGCTATTGGTGTTTTACAGGGTGGTTACTTGGGCTTGCTCCTGGCTAGCCTGATGATTCGGTGTCGATTGGTTGATAGAACATATCGTGGACGAAGGGATCGAATTTATACCACAATGCTGCGATGCTGCGATACTGCGATGCATTGAATCTGAACAGCGAACTTTTCAGATAAATTTCATGACCGTACCCATATTGTGATCTTCCCTTGCGAGAGTCCGGCCATCCATTGTACGTTCACGAAGGTGTAATTAGAAACACTTCACATGCAGTGGGCAAATCATGCCCACGTCACCGCATTCCTACTTTCACATTGTGAAAAGCTCCTTCCACGTTCCATTTCCCACAACGCTCTTTCTACTCTTTCACATTGTTCCTCTTTCGCATTGTGTTCGCGCAGGTTATTCATTCACCTAAGACATAAAAGCCCAGGCCATCCCCTACAAACGCGTTCTGGGAACCACCAACCACTTGAGCACAGCTTCGAATCAACAGCACTCCGTATCAACAACAAAAGATGTCTGAATCAATCCTTCCTAAGTCTCCGACGAAGGGCCGCGAGGACGAGGACGATGTCATGTCTGTCAATAGCAGTACCTCCACGATCGAATACGAGCACGAGCCTTTCGACACATTCCAGCACAAAGTCTTACAACTGTGCGAGGCGCAGTTTGGGCTCCAGAATATCACTGTCGAGCGCATGACAGGCGGCAGCTTCAACCGTATCATTGGAGTCACGGTCGCTCCTACTCAGCCTAAGAAATGGACATCGCACTGGCTGCGCTCAGTCTTTCCCTACTGTCTCAGCGGTAGAGTGAAAAAGAAAGACTCCAAACACATCCTGCGGATACCGCGCTCCGATGTGGATCTAGGGGCCTGTGGCATGGAATACGATGTTGCTGTGCTACGCTTCGTCCGTTCACGGGTGAAGTTCGCGGTGCCTGACATCACCTCCTTTGATTTCACGTCTACCAATGTCCTTGGATCACCTTACATGATGCAGTCGCGTCTTCCCGGTCAGAACTTGCAACAGCTGTGGAAAGGGCTTAGCCATCCGCAGCGAGTGTCCACATTACGAAGCATCGTGGATATCACATCCCAACTGCATTCCCTCACTAGCTCCTTTGCAGGAACCATTCGGCCTTCCAAAACTCTTGAAGACCTACACTCTCTCGAGGTTATAGAGGTGGAGAAGTTTCGCATCACTTGTCCGGTCCTCTCTACGGAGCGACTACCCGCCACCCCGCCGAACGCACCGCAGACAACGTTCGAGTTTCTGATGGAGACATGGGAGCGCCATGCCGGTTTCGAGAAGGGTGTCGATACGTTCCTCATGCCGGTGTGGTACAAGCTGCGAAGGATTATCATCGCCTTGCACGAGCTAGGCTTTCTTCCAGATACCGACAAATTCCATTTCTGCCACTCCGACCTCTACGCCCGCAACATTCTCGCGGAGACGCCCGACGACGCCACCGTGAAAATAAATGGGGTCATCGACTGGGATGCGCAATTGTCCTACTTCGGCCCCAAGTTTGTCGCCTATCGCGCACCGTTCTGGCTGTGGCATTCCGACCAGCCCAGCTCGGATGCCGAGCGCGAGGAATCTCTGGCAGCGACGGAGCCAGGCACCGAGCAAGACCGGCAGATGAAGAAGCTTTTTGAAGAGCTTGCTGGCGAGGAATGGGTCTGCTATGCCTTCACGCCTGAATATGTCATTGCGCGACGTCTGCTTTACTTCGTACAGCTCACTATGCGGTCAACTCAAGATTTTGAGGAGGCTCATAACATTGTTCGGGACTGGAGGGAGTTGCATTACGAGTTTGAGTTGCAAGATAACTTCCACTTCACTGACATTGACCAAGGGTCTCTATGGTCTGTGGATAGCAATAGAGAGGACAAGGATGAGGATGCTGGTGCACAAAGCGACAAAGAGGACGACAATCAGCATGTTGAGGCTCTCAACAAAGCCAGCAGCTCTTCTTCAAGCAGCTCGAGGAGCTTATCGTCAAGCAGCCACTCTCTTTAGAGTTCCCATCAAAGCCTCGTCATTTCCCCCTTGCGGCAAGCTTAGTAAAGGTTTCCTTTTTCAGAGCGCACAGCTTATTAGACAAGAATATGTAATCCCTACTCGATGCATTTAATCCCTTGCTTCGATGAATAAAATCTGTGATGCTCCCTAACGTGACGTTACCCGTCTTTCATAGAGAACCAAGGGTACATACCTAACCCTACTTATACCTTCAAACTCCCCCCAAGATCCCTCCCAGATTGCTCCGTCATCCAATCCGCCAATTCCCCCTCAGTCCACTCCCACAACTCCCTCCACAAGCCCTCATCGGACGCCGCATCCGTATGCTTCGTCACCACTCCCACCGGATTATACATGCCCCCATTCCCCATCCCTTCAATCCCCGCTGTAGCCGCCCAACAACTATTATACGCGCCCTGCTCCAGCGGAACCGCCTGCCCAAATGTCCATGTTTTGACAAACAGCCGATCCCATAGCGGCAAATTCTCAACCAGTCCCGTATGCACCACGCCAGGATTAATCGCGATGCTGGTGATGCTGGGATAGCGCTTGGCGAGCTCGGCCGTGTAGATGACTTGCGCAAACTTGCTTTGCGCGTAGCGGGACCATTTCTGCCATGCGCCGATGCTGAGGATGGAGGGGATGTCTTCGAGCGGGGTTTTGAGCTTATCAAAGGGGAGTGAAGTCGTGTGCATGGTGTAGCCGACGGATGAAGTATTCACAATGCGCGCTTCTCCGTGGTCGGCCGCCGTTCGCTCCAGGAGCGGGAGAAACCGCTTGGTTAACAGTGCGTGTGAGAGGAAGTTTATGCCGAATTGGATCTCGTATCCGTCTTTCGTCACGCCCGCCGGTCCACCCATTATTCCGGCATTGCAGACCAGGACGTCGAGTCTGGAGGGGTTTTTCGAGAGGAACGAGGATGCGGCAGAGTCGACGGAGGCGAGGGATGTTTGGTCGCATTCATAGAAGTGCGTTTGGACGGCTGGGGCGAGGGTTCGCAGGGTAGAGAGGATGGTTTGTGCACTGTGGGCGTTGCGGCCTGTGAAATGGATTTGGGAGGGGTTGTGCTGGGCGAGGGTGAGGATCGTTTGGGTGCCGAGGCCTGCAGTGCCTGTAGGGAGGATAAGTTTCTTGGTTTGTGCTATGAGAGGGATGAGGAAGTGGGAGCATACCGCCTGTGATAAAGATCACCTTGTCCTTCAATGAGGGTATGTCCCTCTCCGGATCATACGATGTTTTCTTAGCCGCCATGATGCCGGCGCGTTGATCGAGGTATATTGGCGTTGGGGAGGTTGGGCGGGGCTCCTGCCTTTTGAGTTTAGACGTAAATGGTGCGTGTATGATGATCGTGGATTTTGAGGATTAGAGATTGCTAGAGTTCATAATGAACTGTGCTTAAACGGACGGGATTTGGATCTCAGGTGATTAGTTGCTGATAATGGACCGTTGCAGCGCAGGTTCCCCGCGCTCTGAGTACCGTTGCATTGGTATAGATGGCATGGGAAGCTGCGCCACAATCGCACCTCGTACCCCGCATTTGTTATGTTATACTACCACATCTATGCGCCTCGGCGGCTTCGAGGTCTATAATGGAAACGATCGCTGGGGTGAGGAGAAGACGACACGCGATGGGGACCGGTGGTGATTCGTAAATCTCCATGTATGTAGGATGATGACGAACGAGTGCGATTGCTATACTGAATGATACATTCACCTATGCCACAGCGACCTCCTTCGCAGCCGGTACACCACCTGCTTGCTTCGCCTTCTCCGCCGCATCCTTCTTGAACTTCTCCGCCCTCCCATAGCTATCGGCATACCCACCTAACACCGCCTGCTCCACGGTAATCCTCCCATACTTGGCCTCCTCGCCCTCCTTCCTACAATTCGGCAAACACTCAACGACGAAATCCGGATTGCCGGAGAAAAACACCGGGATCGAATACCGCTCCTGCCCGCTCACATTGATGACGCGGTGCACATTGGAGATATACTTGTCGTTGCTCCACCGCATCATGAGGTTGCCGAGGTTGACGACGAAGGCGCCTGGTGTGGGTCTAACGTCTAGCCATTCCTTGGTCGCGTTGTCGTAGACCTGTAGGCCGGCGACTTTGTCTTGGAGCAGAAGCGTGATGGTTCCGAAATCGGTATGCGCGCCGATTCCGCGCGTCAGCTTCGCGGGGCTGTCCGCCGGCTGACTCGGATAGTGCAGCAGCCGCATCGTCGCGACGGCGTCCTCGGTGAAGGCGTGGAACCAGTTTTCCTCCAGGTCCAGCGTCAGCGCCAGCACCTTTAGTATATCCTTCGCCAAGTCGACGACTCTATGGTAGTAGTCCAGCGCCGTGGCCTTGAAGTCCTCCACATCGGGCATGTGCTCGAGCGACGGCCACATGTTGGGCCCACTGTTGAGCTTCTTGTTTATGAAGTAGGGGTGCGTCTTTGGTATCTCGTCGCCGATGTAGAAACCCTCTTTGAGCTCGGGGAGGGTGCCTTCTTCGAGCATCTGCGACTTGAAGAGCTCGTAGCCGCGGTTCCACGTGTTGGACGTGTCTGCATCGTCGTCAGCGGCGATTCCTTGCAGGATGTCGCGAGGTGCTTGCCTTTGTTGATCTTCATCTTCTGCTCGAGTGGCAGGTCAAAGAACTTCTTGTTCCACCCCATGATGCGCTGCTGCAGCTCCAGCGGCACGGCGTGTCCGGTGATCTGGAAGAAGCCATTGTGCAGACAGCAGTTGCGCACGTCCTCGACGAGCTTCTGTTTCGCGGCTGCGTCGCCGCTGTAGAAGGCTGTTCATCCGATATCAGCCATCGCGTTGTGTGATTCTGCGGGGCGAAGCTGTGTTACCAGAAAAGTCGAGGATTGGAGGAGCTGCTCCGGCACCAGGCATTTTCGTTATCGATAGATGACTAAGAATGGTGACTCGGACCGATGATTGACCCAAGCACTCGGCCTTCTCAGTTGTAGATATGCGACTCGTTTTCTTCAGTGTATTTTCAATTGCCCCATGAAAGACCCATGGTGGGCGGTGGTGGGGTGTGAGGAGCCGACGTGCACCATGGCATCGGACAAGCCCAACGCCCAACGCCCCCACCCTTGATTATCGACCATGATAGCTAGTCGAGAAACCGCCCATTACTTCTGACAATTCAGTTCCACGCCGAGCTAGCCAATGACATTCCGCTTCTCGCCGACATTCAGACACAGTCCGTGCGCGCACCACCAAATGCCACCACCATTGAGAAAGTGCGTGTCCTCAGACCACCCACTTCTCGAAAATATGCCCAAGAGGAAAACCTAAAGTCCAGGGGAAAGTGTGAGCTAACACACCAGATGATCGCCATGCTGTCGAAGCGTGCTCGAAGCACCAACAAAACCGAAACCGTAATAGAAGATCGTACGAGAACCAAAACAATCCAACCCTTCTTCAACTTACATTATACGGGCATGGATCGATGACTAGGAATATCAAAAGTGCGGCAATCCACAAACCACCACATGACCCATTGTCATCAAGGGAAACTATTGCCAGTCAGCGAGAGACTCAATCAAGCAGCATAACACCATACAAAGCCATTAGACTCTCTTCGATCGCCTTCCGCTCCCTCATCTTCCTTTTCTCTTGCGTCCACAGAGTGCCCTGCACCCCATGTGACCAGATCCACCCGTCGCACAACACCACATCGTCCTCGTCTCCGTAATAGCTTTTGGGCACGTCGACCTCCCAGATGATGACTGCATCCGCGTCGTCCCAGTCTCTGGTCAGCTCCGGCGTGACGTGATTCGCGTTGACGTCCACGAGCACTACGTCCAAGTGGTGGCCCCTATATCTCGCAAAGAGCTTGTCAATATGCCTCGCTGAAAGCTCCTGTGGCCGTAGAAAGAACAGCGTCTCGAGCGTGGATATGGAGAAACAGAAGTCCAGGTACGTGTCGGTCAAATCTTGGAACGGCATGGCGAGTCTTTTGAGGTTCGGCGGCGGATGCGGAAAGTAGTCCGGGACATCATAGCTGCATACCAACTCCTCTAGACGCGGCATGTGTAGGAAGATGTTGTTAGCCGCTGTATGTGGTCTTGCCATTATAACCTCGGATCTCGGTGTGTACACTGGCTGTAGGTCCAGAGCAAGCCGCTTCAAGGTTGCTCCGATCGTAAGCCCCAGGTCGATGATCTGGGGCAAGCGCACCATCGGTGTCTTTT
Organism: Lentithecium fluviatile CBS 122367; assembly: GCA_010405425.1. Classification (NCBI taxonomy): domain Eukaryota; kingdom Fungi; phylum Ascomycota; class Dothideomycetes; order Pleosporales; family Lentitheciaceae; genus Lentithecium; species Lentithecium fluviatile. The sequence continues at coordinate 686,536 of MU005589.1, forward strand.
CGCAAGTCGCCATCTTGAGCGGTGAGATGAACATTGACGCGATGTGTCCGGGCACATTGGCTTCATAGAAGAGCCGGTCGTTTCTCCCAGCTTCGCCATATCTAAGCGCCTCCGGGTGCCGGCCAAGACCCAGTCCTAGCGTCCTTCGGAATCGCGCGTAGTTGGTGCAGTTATCCAAGTAAAGGCAGTGCGCATATAGATATTGTGAAGCAACCAAATATATGTTGCGTGAGACAAGGGTCAGCGCACGGAGCGTCTTCGAGACCGTCTCTGAAGGCGCGTATGCAATGGGTTGCCGACTGTCGCGGGTTCCAACCAGTTCGTCCAGGACGTAGAGGAAGAGTTCCAATGGGAGGGTTGCAAAAGCGGGCTGCATGCTGGCCCGTTCCAGGGACGCGGGTGGCTGCATGGTGTTGGTGATTGTTTCGAAAAGTTGGTTCGCGGTGCAAGGGTTTGAGGGAAGGTTTAGGCGAATGCTAATTACGTCATCATAGTACCACGCACTTGCGTTAGGGATCTTGGGAAATAATTAAGCTAAGTACACTAAACCCTATTAAAGGTCTATAAAATAAATTAACCTTACGTCTCCTAGGGGTGTAAGAGTAATTAGGACCTGGGACCTACTATACTGTATACCGCACGAGCCACTGTGAATGGACAAGAATGATGAGGAAACAGATGAACCTCACAAGGGCCTCGATGAATTACTCACATTGATTCAACAAGTAATCTGAGGATCTAATCACTTCGACGCGAATAATTTGCATAACTACAAAGTAGTGTAGTTGATTAGCTCTCGTCTATGGCACTTCAATGTCTGCAGTGTGGTTGACAGTCTAAGAATTAAAAGGCTTTCGAATTCTAGATTCCTTTTCGTCGGCGAGAATGTCGAATTACTTGCGTCATCAGGCAAAAATCAAAACGAAATCATTCAATAAGTACAGGTTTCGAGATTCTGTTGGACGTTCTTGCAAACAACGTCCGCCGTCACTCCTTCGGCACCGTCCCATCCAAGTCCCGCCCATCGGTCGGTACCTCATAGTCTCCGAAACAAGCCTCCCGGTAGTTTGCTCTTTCCTTCGCTTTCTCCTGCGACTCGACAAAGTTCTCAAGCGGGCACATCTCGTCCGTCCTGCCCTTGCATGCCCCTCCTCGCGCCGACGACAGCGGCAGCACCGCTCCATTTAACTTCATCCTGACAAAGCGATGTTTTCCTTCCTTTGTATCACTGTCGTAGCCATACTGCGACGCGTAGTACCGAACTCGTTCGTGCTTCTCTGGCTTTGGATGCGCCGAGTCACAGCCAATTATCTCTGTGATCAATCGCGCCGTAAATGGTACGAGATGCGAGACTTTGAATAAGCGATTCTTGTCCGGTGGATACTGATGCAGGTTTGGCAGGTGCTTGAAGTGGTCGATGCTCAGTGCTGTGAGCGCACCAAGAACCATCTTGTCGTGCGTAAAGTCGGCGTAGAACTTCATACCAAGCGGGAACATCTCTTCGTTGTTGGTGATGCTGCTGTTAACACTGGAATCGCTCTCGTTGATCAACTTCCCTTGCAGTCGCGCGAGCAACTCTTCGACATACCCGATCCCCTGCGCCCGCGCTGTCGGGTTTCCAAAGGCGTGATTATAGAAGAAACGAATGTCGAGACTATTCTCAAAGCCTTCCCACTCATTGCGGGTGAAGAGCGAGCAGAACTCTGAGACGCCAAGATACTGCGTTTCATAGGCGCAGAGGAGCTGCATGGCGTACGTGTCCTTGACGGAAAGGTGGAAATGCTTGGGTGTGTACTTGGAGAGACGATGCGATATGTGGGAGGAGTAAAGGGCGGTGTAGTTCCACATGTGGTTGTCGCCGATTGTCGTGACTTGGGAATTATTACAACAATGTTGGGCTACCAGACATTAATATGCTCGACGTTGAGTGATACATCGGAAGTGCAGGGCGACTCACATGCTAGTGTATTGTTCCACTTCTTTACTGAATCCTCTGGGATCACGATTGTGCGAAAGTAATCCGTCCAATTCTTCGGGAACGCGGCTGTCTGCTGATAGCTCGGTCCGAAGAAGCCGAGGGACCAATTCATCAGACTGTTGTGTATCCTGCTCTGTGTCGTTCCTCGCAGGAGTGGCTTTCTCTCTGCATCATCTGGGCGATAGCCAAGCTGTCCACTGCTCGCATTGTACAACGCTCTCCCATAGGTGTTCCAAAACTGCACGCCAGAAGCAATTTCGGCCATAGCACCAGTTCCAGTCAAGAGTTCGCCGCCCAGCATGTTCCGCCAGGTATTGATGAATTCCAGTGGTCCCTCAAAGGTCTTGCCCGCTTCGATGGCTTTGGAGACCTTACGTGTGAAGATTTCGATGTTCAGTCCATCCTGCTCGTCGCCGGGATGCGGAAAGCGCTCAGCATGCCGCTGGAGCAGGTGCACTTGCTCGAGCTGGCAGCCATCGGGAAGACCGACATTCTTTACGCCGAATTCACCTGGTGGGAGATTTTTGTAGGTAGACAGTTGGCCCCAGTGGCGCGATACATAGCTCACGTCGTCGATTGTTGAGTCCAGAGGGAGGAGTGGCTGTTGGTTTGGCCAGAAGGTGGGACCATGGGCCTGCGCCGGTAATATGGACGCAACGAAACATACAAAAACGGCGAGCCTAAGCGTTCTTAACATTATGCGGAGTTTTCATTTGCCAGAGAGACATTTGTAGTCATTTGGAGTGGCGTTGTAGCGGGTGCTCGTTCTGTTAAGCGGACAAGTGTGATATGACGTCATTTAATCGTCGATTTCGGAAACACTAATGGTGGCACCAACAACTGCCGCGAGCGCAATTTTTATCAGAAAGAGTTCGCCAGCAGTCGAGAAGTCCCGAGGCTCTATCTATGAATGGGCCATTTACGAAAGGCAGCGCGAGAGGCCACACGATGTAGAACGCCTATCAGGACATTGATCGGACGCTGTCACAAGTGGCACGAATACCAATATTGAGGCGCGACGAAATGATACCATCCGAAAATGGAAGAGTCGAGCTTGTTTTGCAGCACGTGTACTCGGCCCAGTTCTACTTGCGCACTTCGGTCACTCGGTATCTAGGTTTCGGCAAGTTCTGGGCTCGGCGATCGAAGTTCAAACATCCCGAGCACATGCAAATATATAAACCAGGAGAATGGCCATATCTGTGATAGTGTCAACACTCCGTCACAGTCTGACTTCCTATTTTGAGACAAGATCCGGCGATCTTACTTTCCGTTTGGCGAATTAATTTTGAGAGCATCCGTCTAAATGTCTGGATTTGTTTCTCCAACTGTCGTCAAAGTCGATGGTGTGTGGCAGATCAAGGGGTACGTTCACTACCCTCCATTCATTCATTCCTAACACTCTAGATAGTAAACCCCGCGAAAACTTCAAAGTTCTCAAAGCCTTTCAGCCCTCCAATCTCCCCGGCAAAACAATGATAGTGGGTTTTGTCGACGTCCCTCCAAACGGCGGCACTCCCTCACACCGCCATGGAGGCGCTGCCGTAGTCGCAATCCCGGTCGAAGGCACATGCTTGAACCAGATGAATGGAATCGAGCCCATCGTTAGCAACGTGGGCGATTTCTGGTACGAAGACCCTGGGTGTCACCATCAGAGGAGCGAGAATATTGGGGAGGTTAACGCGAAGTTCTTTGCTGTTTTGGTTGTCGATGATGAGGTTATAAAGGATGGGTATGGGGGAATCTTCGTACTTGCTAAAGAAGTCGAGGCGGGCGAGAAGGAAGCATCACTATAATGGATCCTGGGCTAGGGAAAAACATTTACGAATGATCACTTGATATTCTGGCTACGAGCACGTTAGGCACATTTATAGATCGCGCCAGAATTTGGAGAGTTGGGTTGCTGGATGCATTTTAGTTACATCATCTACTCAGTAGCCACTAACGATGAAAATCTTTTACTCTTCCTCCTCTATCTCGTCGTCCGATTCCTCACAATCAGAACCAGTACTAGGTACGCCATCCTCTGGATGCAGTTCTCTCCACTCACCAATAAATGCCTCCGCTTCTGTCACAGCGTGATTAGAGAACATTCCATCCTTAAGGATCTCAAACATGCGACTCGCAAGAATTGCTTCTTTGAAGAAGACATACCGCTAAAATGTGTCGGATGAATACTCTTCAAATATATGCTTTACTTCGCGCTCGCGCTTTGTGCTGAGAATGAAATTCGCAAGGTTCTCATCATCTGTGTCTTCGCTTCTATGAATATCTTCGTCGATCCACAGCCAAAAGGGCGCCCGATAAGCCATGAATGCCGGAGCAACGATGCAAATCCCCAATCTATCACTCCAGTGGTGTCTAATGTGGAAGAATCGCGGACTTCAACAAGTAGATTATACGGCTGTAAGTCTCAATGGACTAGCGCAAATGGTCCACGAAGGAAACCGCGTTGGTGGGGGCTTTCGAAATGGCTGCAAAGCCATCCCAGATGTTATCGAACTAGAACCCTTCCGTCTGTTTAAACTCATGCCAACGCTCACACTACTCTAGCATAAAGGCAAGTGGCTCTTGCGGCATGGCAGGCCAGGTGTGCGGCTTGGAGAAGTTAAGTGCTTGGGTCATGCAACCAGGCACGAAACATTTCTCCACTCTGGATGTCAGATTCCGGACCCTCTAACACGTTGTGGACGGAGATCTCGCCAGCAATCTGTGAGGTGTAAGTCGTGATTTTTGAAGCCAGGCATTCAGAGTTAGCCACAGCACGTGACTTATGCGGAATTATGGCAATGCTCGTTGTGCGCACATGTTTTCAGCTGCTCACAGTCAAAGTACCCCTCATATTACTCAGCATGGAGGATGTCTGTTGGTATATAAACCGCCATACACTATGACCAGGTACGGATTCGTATTTTTGGTCCAGTGGTCAATTTACAACAATGTCGCGCTACGCAGGGAGGCACATTAAACTAACTCAAGAAGGACAGGAAAGCGCACAAAAGCGCAAAGAGAATTCCAAAATGAAAGTCCACCATTTCGGAACGGCAAGTCTTTAGCTCCTCCATCCCTTCCAAGTTAAAACCTGCAATGATAGAGTAAACAGTCTCTACTGCTCAACCATTCCGTTCAAGGAACGATCATTTGCTGAAGCACATGAAGGCACTAGTCACATCGTTCCATTTCACCGCGCCAAGGTCATCGTGGGCATTATCGTCTTGAACTGGTCCGCCACGGTACCCGCCATAGTTCGCGCCCCTTTACTAAATAAATTTCTGTTGATAGGGTCTCCGAGGCAGTACTCACTGATAGATGTAGCACCAGTGGCCATTCCAGGCTCGAACAAAGCTAGCGACGTCGTTCCACTTGCCAACAAAGATTATCTACAGACGAAAGAATCAGCATATGGATTCCAAACTACAGGGCCGGTTGAAAATAAACTTACAGCATGTATTGACTTCTCTAGCAAAGTTTGCGCATTTTCCAAACTTTCTTGTCCTTGCACACAGTGATCAAGTTCGATGCCGCGGCGCTAAAGTTCTCATCCTCTCCGGTAGGTACAGGTACGGCAGACTTGATGGCAGTCGGAGTTGGTTCGATGACAGCTCCAAGTGTTGTAGTGGCAAGGATAGTGACCAGAAGGCTGGATCGCATTTTGAACTGCATTGTGCTTTTGAGTAGAGTTGATCAAAGATAGTGTTGAGAAAAGCCTTTGGGGACGAATCCATGAGGCTGAGACTGTGAGGATGGCCGAGATATGGGTTTGAGGAGAAGATCCTTCTTATACCTATCCTGTTTTCCTTGGAGCGCATTTCTTGCCTCCGACGTTCAGAAACTACCATTTTCTGTTCTCGGACTCTCTTTCTGACCGCCTTTTGTGTTTCTCGGATAGCTGCCCTCCTACGGCCGAAATAGGGAGCAAGCGCACACAGCTCGCTGATGGGGTTCTTGATGTGCCGCAGTTCCACTTGTCGGTATATTGGTGGTAGCGGCCGTGTCATCGTGCTAGCGACGAATATTTTCTCCCAGTCTTGATGATGGGAAGATTACTTGCGCTTTGACTCTACTACGAGCAGCATGTGGGAACGTGTTGGCGGTCGGTAATGTTGGTGATGTAGTGAAAGGCTAATCTGCGCTAGGATCGCCCTAAGCCGCCGTTGGCACATGGTCCGTGCTAGGTGGTATTCCCCCTGTGCGAGCAAATCGACCCCAACAAGTAGCTCCCACCACCCGTCTCCTTTGATCACTGTTCCGGAGTCGGATTATACAATTTGAACGTCCACATATGGGCTTGGAGAGCAGGCACCATCCATCAGGGTGATGCGCCAAATTAGGACTAGTGCTGACATCACGTGATGGCGCGACTACGCGTCTTCGCGGCCACGTCTTGAGCACACAACTGTCTCCTCTAGGTGCTTGTGGTGGACGGGGCGCGATGCAGGAGCTGACGGCGGAGTTGTGGCTCTTAGTGGTGGAGCAGGTGTCATCAGTGGAGGATCTGGCTGTTCTACGTCGGGTGTCGAAGGTGTGGCGAGGCAGCGTGGATGCGTTGTTCATCACGTACTGGGTGCAGCGGCTCCCGGCTGGGGAGCAATTCGCGGCGAGTTTGGGCGCGGGTGTGCGAATCCTAGAGCACCATGCGAACGGTAGGGGGTTCCTTTGTTTGTATCTTGCTCTGTATCTATCTCTATACTTGGGCTAGGGTAACAGGTGTTGGGCAGTGTTCGTGGACGAAGGCGTGTCGGTCGTGTGCCGCGTGGCGAGGGACAAGACGGTGGCGTGGCTGACGCGGGGGTTCGAGGGACGGCGTCCGAAGTGTGAGCGGAAGGACTGTGAGACATGTAATGGAGATACTTGCGATGAAGTATTCGTTTCGCGCAAGCCATATCTTGTGGTTCAGATCCCGACGGCGGACGGAACTGGGTGGGAGGATTGGTTTTATACGAAGCTGGAGGCAGAGACGTTGTCGGTGGTGCGACGGGGGCTGCCGCGAATTAGCCAAAGGGGGCCATTTCACGACTGCGCTGCACCTAGATAATGTAGTGTGTCAGGTATAAATCCGGAAACCGATTCTGTGACGGTTATATATACTCTATTCTTAGGAGTAGAAGGTTAGCCTTTTGCTCGCGACAGATTCTGCTCGCAGCTATAGGTTACTTTGCTAGATTACAACAGTTTTGTTATTCAATAGACCGCCTTACGATCTGTGCAAGTTGTCCCACTTCTTATCTGCTTATGATCCCTCTTGTAGATTGCCGCACATATGATAGATAATCTTGGCTCTATTCTCTAGCTAAGATCAGTTCTGAGGCAGGCTCGTGCTGTTCCAGAGTTATATTTTATATCCAGTATGCTAAGATAGCTGCTTGGCGACCCTCCTGCGCAGAGACTCGGTCTACACGGATTAAGAGCTTGGTGCTATTAGAGTCTGTAAATATGGGCTTTCTTAGTAGAACTATTGTCCTATAGCTCTGAAGCTCGAAAATATATTGAAGCTTGTGATTAAGCAGGGGAGAATAGCTAAGTGAACAGTCGCTAGGAGTGGAACAGTAAATACAATGCCTAGTTAAAACTTTTGTATTTTTTAAACTAGAACCTAAAACATTCTGCATAATAAACAGAATAACACTGTAATACTGTCTGAAAATTTATTAGCCTCCGTAGAGATACTAGAGGTCCTAAATAAGCTGATGTTGTTCTGTTGCGGCGGTTGTTCTGTTACGAGTGGATCTATTATATTTATAATTTAAAGAACGCCTTAGCAATTTCGTCTAAGCTTTTCACGCGTAATAACTGTAATTTGCGCGTTTTACGCGTTTATAGATGCTACTAAGCGTGTATATTTATATATTTTTTATAAGTTAAAGCTATAGATACGTTATTTTTAGCCTATACTAACTTTCTTTAGTGTTAAGGTTGCCTAAGAGGTCTAAAATTATTATAAATTATATTAAATTATTATAAATTATTATAAATTGTTATAAATTATTATTAGAGATGCCCTACTAGCGCGCACTAAATATACTATAAGAGATAAATAAGTAGAACGCGAAGAAGGTAGAGGAGAGGGCGCAGGCGTTCTAGCAATTAAGACAGCCCTCGCGATAGGCCCTAGGTAAGTTAGTACGCTAGCAAAGTCCTATAGCTTTAGTATAGCTTATAGGTAAACCTTTAGAGACTCTAGCGTTACCTCTAAAGGTGTTATTAAAGCGTAAGACGACAGCGATAGTAATAAAGGCAAGGGCTACGCTAGCAAGTAAGGCGAAGGCGTTATTAATAACTATAGTAAGAGCTCTAGCGAGGGCTCTCGTAAGGGCTCCTATAAGAGCGCTAGCGTTAAGGACTATAAGGGCGCTAGCGTTAAGAACTACTTAAAAGAGTATAGAAAGTATAGAGCGCGAAGATGTTAATAAGAAGAGCGCTAAGAGCGTTAAAGAGAGGACTTTAGACTTATTACTGCCGCGTCTATTACCTCTAAGAGAGTTATCTTAGCCTACGCTCTTGTTACTAGTTCTACTAGTCCTTCTAGAGCTGCTTAAGACTCCCGCGTTTAACTACTAGTATAATATATCTATTACGTATATAATTTAGGTTAATAAAGAGGTCCTCTTTATAGTTATAGAGGTAAAGAATTAAGCTATATTTTACCTTAAAAACTTTAAGAATTAGGTAATAGGCGTTCTTAGCGAGCCCTTGCCTATTAGTCTCTAGGGTAAAGAGTATTAATAGCAAAGTTAGCTTATTATATAGCGTTTAAATAGAAGACGCTTAAAGTAGAAGAAATAGACGCTTAATAACTTTAGTATAGCTATTAGCTTTCTATTATATAATAAGTTTAACGCCTATATAAAAGAGATAAAGGGCACGCGGCTAAAGGTAAAACTAAAGGTTAAACTAGACATTCTAAGTTAGTAGAGGGCTTTCTCTTATCTATTATATCCTAATAAGTCCTTGCTAGCGCTAGTTATAGAGATACTAAGTTATAACTTAAATACTTAAATAGTAAGACTATTAGCTAACGCTTAAGTAAAGTAGAGGTAAAAGATATAGACTTAAGTATAAGTTAAGCAGGCAGAGCGCTTAGGGACCTATATAGACTACTAGATAAGTATTATAGAGAAGTAGCGTTATATAGAGGATAATAAGACTTATAAGAACTCTAGCTATCTTTATTTTATTCTATTTAGTAATATAGCCTATTTTCCTATTAGTATAGCTAACGTAGAGTCCTAGGCGTTTAAAATAGTTATAAGTAAGCCTAGCGTTAGCGTTAAGACGCTACTAGAGTCCTTTTTAGAGTACTAAAAGTAAAGAGGTAATAAGCTAAGGCGTAACCTAAATAATAGGCGTAGGTTATAAGGTAACTCTAACTCTAACCTCTCTTATAATAACCTTAAGCGTATAAAGCGTAAGATAAGGAGATAATAATTAGAGATAAGGATGCAGCGTATATAGGATAATAAAAAGGAGCGCGAGAACATCGCGAGATAGCGTAAGCTCGCCTCTAGAATAATTATGCCGCCTATTTAGCTATATACTCTGTTATTACTATACGGCTAGCCGTCTTTATAGTATCTATACCTAGGTATTATACCTTCTTTAGCTTTTTTAGCTCCTCTAGCTTCTCTAGTTACTTTAACTTAGACTTACGCTCCTGTTACTCTAGCTTATTAGTAAGCGCTTATTATCTTTTTAAGTCCTATTAATAGTGCTAGCAATATACGCGTTAAAGTGTAAGAGTTCTTCTTATAGCTTATCTAATAGCAGGAGGACTAGGAGAACGTAGCTAAGCTTACAGAAATAGTAAAGGTTACGCGTAATTAGAGGTAGAGTATTAAGAACCTTTAAAGGACATCTTTAACAGAGAATAAGCTATATAAGGTAGCTATAGAATTTAGGTTAAAGAATAAGATAGTTTATTAATTCTAGGATAATATTTATAAGTTTAAAAAAGAGTATCGCGTTACTAGAGCGCTTAAATATCTTAGAGGCATGCCTAAGTAATTATTATTAAGGTATTATCGCGTAATTATAATAATTTGCAGTAATAATAAAGTTATTTTAGTTTTTAGTTAACCCTATAAATTTAGCCTGCTAGCTACGCATGTTATTTATATTAACCTCTAATATTAGGTATTGTAGCTACGTAAGGTAACCCTATTAACGTACGTAGCTATAGAGAGCGATTTATAGAGTTAGTAATTAAATATTAATTTCTAGTTTACTTTAACTTTATAATATAAATAGTAGGTTACAGTCTCTATAGTAATAGACGTATATATAAATATAATAACACTAAGGTCTGCTTGCTCTCTAGATTATTATTACTATAGACTCTTTCGCTGCTGTTACTACTATCGCTAGCGCTATCTTTATCTTATTATCTAGCCTCTTAAGCCCCCTATTATTACGTACGTTATAAACTATATTCTTTAATATAGTATTAATTATTATATAAGTTATACTCTCTAGAACAGTACTAATTATTTTAAAATAGTGTTATCTATATTTTTAAGTCGCGCCCCGCGCGCTCTTCTACTATAGTAAAAGGTTTAAATCCTCTAGAAACTACTCCCTAAGAGTAATAATAATAATAATAAGATTAACTTAGCCTTCTAGCTACAGCGTCTTCTCTACCTACCCTTAGGAACCGCCTAGCTAGCTAACTTTAAGTAGCTCTTAAACGTAGATAATTACTCTAGGGATACTAGCTATATCTCTAGTAGCTTATAATAAATAGATTTGCCGCTAGAATAGCGTTAGTAACTTATTTACGCTACGCTAATAGATAGTAAGAGATATAGTAAGCCTATAAGAAAGAAGTGTCTCTACTATTATAAGAGCTACCCTAGACCTAGTAGCCCTATTTATTAATATAAGAGAATATGCTAATAGTACTATTAGAACTTAAAGCTACCTAAAGACGTTAGGAGCTAGTATTCTAAGTATTAGATAAGTAGTAGTAAGTACTCTCTTTCTTACTAAAAGCTTAAGAAGAAGGAGAAGAAGCCTATAGGTAAGCCTATAGAACACCCTTAAGCGTTAGAGTAGAAGAGAGAGGCGGTAAGAAGGAGAAAGGTAGAGTAGCAGAGATAGGCCTAGGTAAGGGCCTAGAGTATTCTAGGTGCTTAATTTTATATTATTATTATATAATAATTATAATATTACCTATTCTAGTACTATTAACTTCGCTCCTTTAAAGACTACGTTAACTTAGCTTAGCGTTAACTCTAGCGTTAACTATCTCTAGTTAAAGGCTACCTTACTCTTAAGACTCTACCACGCCTCCTTTAGTTTACTCTACTCTATTATATATATAACGGTTTCTCGAGGAGCAGATTATAACCGCGTTATTAATTATCTTAAGGTGCCTAAGGGCGAGCTTATATGCCCTCGCACCTAATAGACCTAACTATATCTAGCTAGCAAAACCGTTACACACCCCCTTAGCTGTAGCTATGCGTACAGCTAACTATGCAAAATAAGCGTGTAAACTATACTAAAATAGGAAATCTATAACTATTTATAAGTATTAAAAATAATAAAAATAAAATAATTACCCCCTAAGTAGCTACCCTGCAGGTGCTTCTACCTCTCCTTAGGAGTAACTAGATAATAGATATCTTCTAGTCTAAGTTAACTTATAAAGGTCTTATACTTATAGCAATTAAGCACCTTTATTAGTCTATTAGCTAGCATCTCTATAGTTAGAATCTATAAGACGTTTAGCCTTTCTTACTTAATCTTCTGTTAAACCTATATCTAATGTATATCTATATAGCGAAGCTTTGTCTGCAATTACTCCTCTGCCTTATTTATAATACCTATAGTAGCTAAGTTATTATACTAGAGCTAAGGCTTTAGCTTAGGGTTAAACTTATAGGCCTTAAAGGCGCGCTGCTACTATTCTATCTCGCTACTAGCTACAGAGAGAGCTACTAGTTCTACCTTAGTAGTTAACTTTATTACTAAGCGTTAAACAGCTGCTTTCTAATTAATAGGTATTCTAAATAGCTTAAATATATACCTATATAAGCTTTAGTAGGTGCTTACGTTGTCTGTAAATGCTGCATTAGATGCTCTAAAGAATAGTAGCTTAGTTAGCATTAGTTCTCTATTAATTAGATAGCTATTAACGCCCTTTAGTAAGGCTGTAGCATAGATAGCATAATATTAAGTTCTAACTAGAAAACGCTATGCCCTCTTCGCCTCTGCTAGGTGCCTCTAGCTAGGGTTCTTTAGGTACTATAACAGCACTAAGTAGTGCTTTGCAACGTCTGTCTAGGTAATACAGCCAATAAATGCTAGAGATCTAACTAGGCCTTAATACTTAAGCGTACGTATCTCGCATAATTCCTTATTACTTAGTCCTAGGTATCCCTTATTTATTAGTATTAGCAGGTATCTCTTCTGCTATAGGCTATACTTTATAGCAACCTTATTAATAAATAAATCCTAGAGTAGCTATGCCTTGCTGTACTCTCTGTTACGCACAACACAGATTTCTAGAAACTACTTTAGGTTGCCTAAATAATAAATCTTATAGCACCTCTTTAGCTAGCGATTAAATTTAGTATAAGCAGCTATATCCTACTGTTGTACTAGAACTATAATATTATCTATATAGAAGAAGATAATTAGCTAGTTATTAGTAAACAGGCATAGAATCTCTAGTACTAGCTTTAGCTCTATGCTCTTTAGTAATGCGCAGAGATCCTTATACTAGAGTAATAGCGCGTTCTTTAAGCTATATAGTGCCCTTTATAGCCTTAGCCGTAGGCTAAGCCTGTTCTTATACCTATTAGGTGTATAGATAAATATCCTACCGTGCACTCTCACGTTTAGGAAGGCGTTTAGCACGTTATACTAGAATGCCTTTAGGTTAAACGCGGCTATTAGTGTAATTAGGAATCTAAACACCTATACAGCTAGCATAGCTATATAGGTCTCCTTATACACTGTCTATAGGTCCCCTTAGACAACTAGGCGAGCCTTATACTTCTAAAGATACCCGTCTTTATTAAACTTATAGGTAAATACCTATATTAAGGGTAATACCTTACTTTTATTCTTAGGTTCTTCCTAGTCTCTAGGAACAAAGCAACCCTTTCTTATAATATTATTAATCCTAACCTTTATAGCCTCTATAAACTACTTACTAAATATATAGACCTGTAGGTCCTTCTAGTGCTTTAGCAGCGGCGGCAGCTAATCCCTATATAGGCGTACCTTGCGCGGTTCTTAAAGCTCTTGTGCAGCACCTAGTTTAGCTGCTCTAGTAAAGGTTAATAAGTACGTAGCAAACGTAGCTAGGTAGGCGGTTTAAGTACTAGACGCCCTAGTAGCCCTCCTGCTTCTACCTTCCCTAATAATATTTAACAACAAGATACTAGGCTCTGCCCTCTATAGCGCGTTATTCTAGCAGTAATTAGGTAGCTCCTCTCTCTTAGAAATACTATAATACCTCTTAGGTAGCTGTGCTAGCGCTAGTGCTAGCTGTGTCTAGTTACGCCTTATTATAGTAGGCGTCTACTTAGGCGTAAGTAGCTACCTATTACTCTCTGCAGCCTCCTTAGTATATATAAGTTCCTAATAAAGCTAATTAGCACTAGGATCCTCTAGCAGCGTATTTATACTACTCTCTAGCATCTACTTAGTAATATCTAGCTTCTTAAAGTCGTTCTTATAGTTAGGGATATTAAGCACTATAACTACTTCCCTTACCTATTTTAGGCTAATATAGGCCTTCTTATCTCTATTAAACCTTGTGTTTAGCTTAAATAGCACATTGCGTGTATGAATAACTTAACGTCCTCCTAGCAGCTATATATAATAGATATTTAAGGAATTAAACCCTACTAAGTACCTAATTAGAACTCGCAATTTTAGCTTATCTACTTATATAAGCATTAGCTTAAGAGAGTAGGCCTTTATACTAATTAGATTATAATAAGCTATGTAGGGCCTTACTCCTTATACTACTTTATATAGCGTCCTCTAGCTAAGTGCTTTAATTAGTATTTAATTAAGTAGATATACTACTATTAAGCACAGCTTATTTACTAGATACTTAGAGAGGCTACCCTTAATTTATAGCGCCTATGCGCGAATAATAATAGTATGTCTAGCCCTCTCTAGGAGCCTATTCTGCTCTAGCACATGTAGCGCCCTTAGCTTAATTATTAGGCCTAGATCTCTATAGGTCTCTAGGAGCTCTAAATACCCTCGCTTATTATTAAGCTTTATAGCTATTACCTTAATTCTAAACTACTTCTCAATAGTTACTAGTAAGCGCTCTATTATCCTTTATAGAATTGCCTTAGTCTTATACTAAATTATTACTGTAAAGTAGTACTTGCTATACTAACAGACTATATAAAATAGCTATACATCTCTATTATAGCACTGCTCGCTAGTCTTCTATAGCTAGACTAGGTTAATACCTAGCTATTAAAACGAGCGTATAGCTAGCTCTCTAAGTACACGCTAGCTTATAAGCCTATAAAGCTTAGATTTAATGCAGGTTACATACTGCCTCTAGTTAGAAGCTAGTACGCTAACCTTCTTAAGCTTTACGCTATTAATAGCTAATTCTAGCTTCTTAAGTATTTTAATACTAGGATGCCCCTATAGTTAATAGGCTTCCTCTTCTATTACTTTAAGGGGTAGTTAGTCCGTATACAATAGCCTAACTATCTACTTCCTTAACTTTATACCTACCGCGTTAGCAGACTACTAGCTCTCTGCGTAAGCCTCTTTGCATTGTCCTATATATACTCCTGTACTAGCGAAGTACTAGCTAAGGTTCTTAGCCTATAGACGCTTATTCCCTTTAGCATCTATAATCTAGTAGCTATTTATATAATTAAGCTTATAAGTAACGCTCTACTAGTTCTTCTATTAATATAGGTAGTATTAACTAGAGTTAAATTTAATTTAAATTATCTAACAGTAACTTAGTAAGACTAGTAACGTAAAGAAGATAGGAATATAGGTAACCTGCCTTAGCTTAATAAGCTTTACCTTTAAGGGTACGTTAACTAGTACCTTAACCTTGCCCTATTCTTATACCTAAAGGCGCTAGCCGCTAGCCTATATTATATTAGTAATATCTCTATTAGCGAGCTTCTACTATAATAAGTTATAGTAGTTAGTAATATAAACGTTTAACCTAGAATCTAAAATCTAGCGTGTTAATAGCGTTAGCATAGCCTACCTTATAGTACCTAGTTAAAGGCATGCTTCTTTCTAGTATAACTCTTTCTATAGCACTGCTCTAGCACCTGCTATACTATTCTAACCTACTAATATAGAGCCCTTATTAAACGCCTTAGCTTTAGGCCTTATGTCCTTACTCTTAAACCTAGCCTCTACTACTTTTAAGGCCTTAGACACAGCGCTATCCTTCTTATAAATTATATTAAACTTCCTCTAAACCTTAGGCTTTGCCTTCTAATTAGGTGTGCGTTTTCCTAGGTTTATATAGAGATAGGCATTAAATTAATAAGTCTCTCTATAAGGGTAATTTAGTCTGCAGTCCTTAGCCGCAGAGGTCTAACCCTCTTAAGACGCTAATAGCTTTATATTCTAATTACCTAGTATTACGAATAAGCTAAGTAATAACGCTATAGGTTTTATCTATTAATAGTATAGTTAATAGCAACTAATTAGCTTTATAATTAAGATGTACTTCTTATTATCCTGTTGCTTCTTATTTATAATAGCCCTCTAATTAATTAACTATGCCTTATCTACCCCCTATACTATAGTTAGGAAATTGCTCTAGGCCCTTATACCCTGCACGTCTAGCATCTTAGCGTTAGTTATTAGCTTAATTACTACCTTATACTAGTCTAGCCATTTATTTAGTTTCGCTTTTCTTAGTACTCTCTTAATCTTATAATACCTCGCTAAGAGCTCTGCTTCCTATTCTGCTATAGATAGTGCTAGCTGCTGCTTAAGCTTCTGTAGCCTGCTATAAGAGGTCCTAATACTAATAATAAGTTAAAGGCGACTCTCTACGATTGTCTGCGCGATTTTAGTGTTAAACTAACGTAGTGCTAGCTTCTACTTCCTAAACTCCGCTAGATTACTATAGTAGTTTGCGTTCTATACTAAGTATTTCTAGTATTTACTATTATTAAGATGCTTAGAGCTATATACTATTCCTTCTATCCTTTCTATAGTCTTAAAATTGTCCGCGCTCTTCTTCTTAGGCCTCTTATCTTTAAGCTTTAGTATCCTATCCTTAGCAACGTCTGAATTAATATACTGCTATAGATTATTCCTATTAGCGCTATCTATACGCAGGAATATTTATTTCTGCTAGTCTAATAGTTAACTAAGTATAACTATAGTCTTTGTAATAAGTAGGTCGTTTATACTTAACATTATAATAGTAATAGTAATAGTAATAGCGACAGCGAGGTAACTTTAACAGTAATAGTAGAAGGTATTCTATGTTAAATTAGTTGTAATTAATAATAGTCTTTAATACTAGCTTTAATAGGCGGTAGTTAATAGTTATAGGTAAGCTAGGCTTATAACTGTAACAGTTTCTTAAGAAGCAGATTATAACCGCGTTATTAATTATCTTAAGGTGCCTAAGGGCGAGCTTATATGCCCTCGCACCTAATAAACCTAACTACATCTAGCTAGTAAAACCATTATAATATATAACCCTTCTATAGCGTGCCTAAAGTAGTAATAAGTAAATCTATTACAGGCGCTCTCTTTAATTATAGCCCTTAAGAAATTACTAAGGCGCCCTAGGCTAGGGAACTAGAACTAGAAGTAGTAATAGTTATAATAAATCTAGGCCTTTAATACTATAAAGGTAAGCTTAATAGGGTTATAATTAGGCAAATATAGTAGTAAATATTAGATAATAAAGCTAGCGTCTTAAAGAACCTTAGTAATCTCCTTATTGGTATAAATTAATATATTATTAAGAATAATAACTATTAGCCTCCCGCTGTATTAAGCGTAGAGAGTAGGTATTAGTTACTTATAAATCTACTCTATAAACTCTTCTTAATTAAAATAGCCCTTCTTTATAGCTATATAGGGAAGGTAGCTGTTAATAGTATATGCTAGTAAAATAGCCTATATCTTACCTCTCTAGATGTTTCTAGGTATATTAAGTAAGGTAGCTAACAGGCGCGTACGCGTAATGCCTTTACCTAGTCTTCTTATTAAATATTAACTTATTAAGAAATATAACGTTCTTAGCATTATAGTGTTATATATAGGTTTAATAGTACTCTTACAGCTCCTTATTATAATTAATTATAAGAGGTTTAAGAGTCTTATAGGTTTAATTCTACTTCTATAGAAGATAAGAGACTGGTAGCTAACTAACGTATAGGCCCTACTTAAGCTCTAGCTAGCGTATAATTTTATCCTAGTACATTTAGCCGCGATAAAATAGCTTATTAAATAATGCCTATAGGTCCTCTCTAATAACCTTACGCCTACGCTCTAGCCTACCTTATATTAGTTTCTATATACTACTATATTATAGCAGGTTATCTTAAACGTTATTAATAGCGTAGCGCGTATATACTACTATATTAATAATACTCTAGAGAGGCTAGCCTAGTATTAAATACTAATAAATATCTAGCTGTTTAACAGTTATTAGGCCGTAATTAGAGTATGTTACGGTATCCTTCCTAGATCCCCTAACACTACTAAGTCCTATTTATACTATTATTAGTACGCCTAGAACTATTCTCTAAACTTTACCCTAACTAGTAGTTAGTCTGCGCACTAGAAGCATAGACTACCCCCCTAAGTATTTCTACTTCGCACCTATTTCGCTATTTCTATTCTATACATAACGTCTTATATCACCCAGAAATTGCACGTAGTAATTAATTAGTCTTTACTATAAGAACTAAAGGCCTACTTATTACGTCCTTATAATATTACGTTATATCTCTACCCCTAGCTATTATAGCTACTAACGTAGACCTAATATAATAGATTCTTACTAAACTAGCGTCTATCTAAGCTAGTAGTAAGGTAATTAAGGCTAGTAATAAAGCGTTATAGTAGACTCTTACCTAGTAAAAGGCCTAATACTATAATAATATAGCTGCCCTCTAATAAGAATTTAAAGAATATTTAGCTGCTATTAAATAGTTAGCCTTTCTTCTACCTAAAGCTATAGTAGAGGCTAAGGTTTAACTAGCGCCTATAACTATCTAAAAGTCTAGAACTAGCTTATCTCTCTCTTAATAGACGCCTCTAATAACCTAAGCTACCTTAAATATCTAATCTAAGAAGCTCCCTAACCTGCTATTATTTATAGAAAAGAAAAAGAACCTACTACTCTTTCTAACTAAGCTCTAATATAAGCTTAAAGGAAACTCTAACTAATTCCCTAATAAAGAAGCGTAATTAATTTATACTTACTCCTAACTTAAACGCGACCTTACTACTCTTATTAACCTATTAATAGAAAAAAAAATTTATACTATAAAATAACTTATTAGGTTTCTTTAGGCTACTTATAGTAACCTAAACTATAAACTAACTACCTAGAGCTAACTAGATAACTTAAAGTAAGAGAATAAGAGTTTTCTCTTTTATTTTACTAACTTCTAACACCTAATTACTAATATAAACCTAAATAAGAGCGCCTAGATTAACTAGCTTTACTATTCTCTATTAGTTAACCTTTACTAAGTAATAGTTAGTATTCTAATCCTGTTATCCTTAAATAACTATGCTAACCTAATTATCTTATATAATAATAATATAAGGTACCTTCTAGCCTGCTACTTTGCTCTAACTACCTCTTAACGCTTCTCGCCCCCTTATAGGAATCCTAATATAATAAAAATAGACTTAAGCTATATACCTACTAGATTAAAGAAGCGTAAGTACTATAGAAAGAAAGAACTATACTTTAAGTATAGTAAACATAGCTATATCTTTTATAACTATTTTATTCCCCTTTCCTATACTAGAAATTATAGCGTTTCTGCTTCTGCCTACTTTGCTACTTCTCTAACTTATTAGTAAAGAAGTTCTAGCCTAACAATCTTATTCTATAGCCCTTTCTAATAATCCTACTAAAGCTGTAGCTATAGAAGTTTATAAAAAGGCTTATTCTAGAGTTAAGTTACTTCCTAGAACCTATATTATATTAGATCTCTGCTAACCTTTAAACTGCCTCCCTAACTAAGAATTAGAAGTATTAAATTAATATACCTATCTTATTAAAATAGGGTAGACTTATTACTATAGTCT
>MU005589.1:717942-732701 GCA_010405425.1 Lentithecium fluviatile CBS 122367
TTTCTTAGTATACTAGTTATTAAATAAGTCCCTTTAAGATATTAGTAAGTAGAAGTAGCTAAAATAGGCTAAAATAGGTAATACGTACTTAACCTGCGTATAAATAAGCTTATATAGTCTCTTAGTAGTAGTATTAGCCTCTTACTACTTCTTATTAGTATAGTTAAGTATAATAGCCTTAGAATTAAAGGTTCTAGGGTCTAAGAGCTCTATAGGTATTATTAGAGGGTAACTAGCCTTCGCCTCTTACTAGTTAAACGCAGATAGGTTTTAGGGGTTAAATATAGAGTGCCCTATAGCATATTTATCTAAGGTAGTCTAATAGGCGTTTATCTTTATTAAATAGTTTCTACTTAATAACTTATATAACTATATAGTCTTATTATACTTCTTAAGGGTAAGCTTAATAACCTCTACCTTAGAAGGAGATATTACTACTAGAAATAAGTCCTTAAGATCCTTTAGACCTAAAATTATACTTAATAGTAGCTAGAAAAGTTAGAATATACTAAAATAAGCTAAAAAATACTATAATAGACTTACTGCTAAATAGGGGGCCTAATTATTAAGGTATTAAAGATATATTTAGAATAGCACCTTCTTATAAATAGTACTAAGCTAAAAGTAATTACTCCTAGTAAACTTATACTACTCTTCTATACCTAGAACGCTATGCTTAGCTATAGCCTTAATATAGCCCTAATAGTGTAGAGTAGAACGCTTTCTAGACTTCTTAGTTACCTTAATGCGAAATTTATTTATAGTCTTGCCGCTAGATATAATAGAAGTAATAGTAGATTTCTTAGAGAAAGAATAGGCTAAATAAGAGTAGAAAGTAACTAGGAATAGTAATAAGGGTCTACTTAATCTAGTTAGTACTATTCTACGCTAAAACGTACTAGATTCCTCTTCTTTATACTTTCTACTTAGAATGTACTTACCTACTAGTTAATATAGTAGGAGTAGAAGAAAGAAAAAAGGAAGGTAACTTAGTAACTAATACCTAGTATAGGCTTACTAAGAAGCCTGCCTATAAAGTTAGGTAATACTACTAGGTAACTATAAAGGTAGTAGTAAAATTAAGAGTAAAGGTAAGAGAAAAAGTAAAGGTAAAGTAGAGG
Organism: Lentithecium fluviatile CBS 122367; assembly: GCA_010405425.1. Classification (NCBI taxonomy): domain Eukaryota; kingdom Fungi; phylum Ascomycota; class Dothideomycetes; order Pleosporales; family Lentitheciaceae; genus Lentithecium; species Lentithecium fluviatile. Next base: position 719,064 of record MU005589.1, read on the forward strand.
TAAATAATAAAAGCTCTACTATATACTTACACTAGGTCTCTAGATAGGCGAAGAAGTGCTATTTTAGGCTAGAATAGACTAAGTAGTCTACCTCTAGCCTCTTAGGTTAAAAGGCCCTAGAAGAGGAGATAATATTAGGGCTAGTAGCCTAGACTAGGGTTAAGTAATCCTTCTCTTATAAGCTGCCTTAAATTATTTTCCTATAGGGTAGCGATTTATCTCGTCTACACACAAATGCTACTATTCACCCTTCTATGCAATAATACACTCCTTGCGCTGCCTTATAGGTTACCATCCTAGTAAATTAAGACTATTAATAATACTACTGGCTCTAATAGCCTTATACCTACTCTACTTATATTTAGTGCCTACTCTTAACTTACCTAGGATTCCCCCTCGCCTATAATACTTAAACGCGCTAAATTAATTAGAAAAGTAATAGTTAAAGTTGCTAAACTAAAGGCTTAGAGGTAGGTATAAGACGCTCTAGCCTAGCGTAATAGACTCTAGACAGATGCAGTATATAGCGTACTAATAGGTAATAAAGTACTTATCTAGCGTACATATAAGCAGGAGTAGCAAGGACTCTTTTAATTACTTACTATTATAAATAAGACCTATATAATTAAGTTACCTAGCAGACCTATAACCTTCTAGTTAATATTAGTAAAGCCCTACTATAAGGATAAGAATAATTATAGTAAATTATTATATACTCTAACCTCTTAGCTAACTACTATACTAGCCCCCTAGCTATTAAACTAGCTATAAAAATTAATAAAGGTTCTAATACCCGCGCGTAAAACTAGGGGAGTAACTAGCTACTTAACGCAGCTAGCTATAGTAAACAAAGTTGCCTAGAGCTTATTTAGAGATGCTTAGGATAAGAAAATTACTAGCCTTATAGAAGGCGGCGTATTTAACGTTGTTAACTAGGCTCTACTAGGTATAAAGATATTTAAGTCCTAATTTATTAATAAATAGAAAGTATAGGGTACTAAGAATACCTACGCGAAATTAAGATAGGTAGTATAGACGTATAATAATCCTAATAAGAAGTTAATATTAACCTAGGCCCTAACGGTGCAGCGTGTTAGCTATTAACTACTACTCTATGTTATAGCTATTCTTTAGCTACTAGTATCCTTCTATAATATTTTATAGGCCTATACCTAGTTACTTACTAAGGTTGCTAGAAATATATATATATATCCTCCGCTAGAGCTTTAGCTGCTAGCTAGATAATTACTTAAGGTTATCTAGCCTCTATATAGACTGTTAGAAGCGGGCATCTATTAGGTAAACACCTACCTAGCCTACTATCGCGACTAGTTAAAAATGCGCTATATAACGTTTAACTTATACCTTCTAGGCTAAACTATAAAGGGCATAGGATATATTATTATCTAGGTTAATAATACACTAATTGCTACTAATAATATCTTCCTAGCTAATAATAAAGCTAAGTTAAAGAAGGCTAGATTCTTTACTAAACCTCTTAAGCGCCTTACTACTAGCATATTAATATAATTTAATAGCATTAACGTTAGCACTAATAAATTAGCTATCTATACTATTACCTAATAGCTATAAATAGCACGCCTACGGCTTATCTAACTAGAAAAAGATATTTTACTAACTAGACTACTCTCTAACAACCTGCTTAAGTAATATATTACCTAGCAGGCTAGAGGGGCATATATTACCGCATTATGCTAATCTAAATAGGCATTTAATTTTGCCTACGTAGCCTAATACCTAAACCTAACAAATACACAGCTTAAGAAGCTAAATACCGCGTTAGACTAGTAAATTAATAATAATATAAGAGGCTTAAAGTATATTAAGCTTAATATAAAGTCCCTGCGCCTAATCGTCTTTACTAATTTCTTATTTACTAATAATAAGGACCTTAGCAGCTAGATTAGATATATAGTAGTAATAGTAGATAATAAGAATAGACTTAATCTAATTAACTAGAAATTAATTAAGAGTAGAAGGATAACCTAGAGCGTACTAGCAGCTAAGCTGTACGCTATAACTCTAGGAATTAATATTAGTATATTAATTAAATCTACCCTTAATAATTACCTACCCTCTGCCTAAGTAGAGCTAATTCTCTTAGTTCTAGCTACTAATTCGCAGTTCCTATATAACTGCATAACTAAGCTAGGCACTATAAAGAAGAAGCAGCTTATAGTTAATATTATAAGCCTATAAGAGGGCTACTATCGCAGGGTTATCTTAGAGATATAGTAAATTAATAGTAATAATAATCCTACTAACGCTATAACGAGGGCTATATTAAATAGGGCCCTAATAAGGCTTATTAATAGTAACTAGCTAGGTATTAAACTAATTAGATAGGTTATATAAGGAGCGAAGGATAAAGGACCTAGCGTCTTACGCAACTAAGGCTATATAGCTATTTTTTTCTTTTTAGTTTTTACTAAGTGTTAAAACGTTAGTGTATTAGTTACGTTTAATTACTAATAAGATAAGATTATAGATTAATAGCTGCATAGTAAGTTAGCGGCTCCCTGCTGCTAACTACCATGCAGCGCTAACGCTTAGTAATTAGGGGGCATATATATGCCCCGTCTATAGCTATAGCTATAATTAATTAATTAACTACATCATCTATATAAGCTTGTTTGCCATTTAAATTAGTATATATAGGCCTAGGGTAATAGCTAGCTATATAGATTCTAACGCCTAGCGGCTCTAATCGCTGCGGTTTATTAAGCCTATTAATTCTTTAAGAGGGCCGCGCTGCTCCTACCCCATTGCAGCCCCTCTTGTTAACCACCTAAACCGGTTCTACTAATAAGAGTGTTAATATATAGCGTAGAGCTAGGAATGCTAGAGATCTAGAGGGTTTATCTAAGTTACGTAATTCTAGAATAACATTTATCTAATAAGATACTCTATTATTAACCTTAACTCTAGAATAGCTCTCTACTACATAAATTGCTAACTATATACCTAATTAATATAAAAATAACGCCTCTAGACGCTGTAACCTAGATCTAATAGACCTATTAAATATTATTAAGGGTAAGCGTACCTATAAGCTAATAATACTAGCTATTAACCTGCTATTAATATAGCAGACACTAAAGACCTATAACTATCTAAAAACGTTTAGTATAGCTATATTAAAGCTAAATACTATAATAAGGCTATATTACTTCTAATTACTACTAGAGCTAAGATTTTTAAGTAAGCTTAATTCGTATTTATTTAGTTACTAATTTTATAAGGCTGCTAAGCTTAAATACTAGCAGATCTAAAATAAAGGTTGTTTTACTAAAATAATTGTTAGTAGAACTAGTTTAGGTAGTTAGAGAGAGTTAACAGGCTTAAGGGACCGTAGCTATTAGAGCTGCTAGGCGATAGGATCTATATAGCTAGCTATTACCTAGGGCTCGTGTATACTAATTAATATAGTAAATAAGCTTATATAGGTAATAATAGAATTAATTATTTTTATAGCTATAGCTATAGATAGGGCATATATATGCCCTTTAATTACTAAGCGTTGGCGCTGCCTAGCAGCTATTAGCGAAGGGCCGCTAACCTTGCTAGGCAGCTATTAATCTATAATCTTATCTTATTAGTAATTAAACGTAACTAATACACTAACGTTCTAACACTTAGTAAAAACTAAAGAAAAATAGCTGTATAGCCTTAGGCGCGTAAGACGCTAAATCCTTTATCCTTCGCTCCCTGTGTAACCTATCTAATTAGTTTAGCATCTAGCTAGTTGCTATTAATAAGCCTTATTAGGGCCCTATTTAATGTAGCCTTTATTATCGCGTTAGCTAGGTTACTATTACTGTTAATTTACTATATCTCTAAGATAAACCCGCGCTAGTAACCCTCTTACAGGCTTATAATATTAACTATAAGCTGCTTCTTCTTTATAGTACCTAACTTAGTTAGGCAGTTATATAGGGATTATAAATTAGTAGCTAGGACTAAGAGGATTAGCTCTTCTTAGGCAGAGGGTAGAAGATTATTAAGGGTAGATTTAATTAATATACTAATATTAAATCCTAGAGTTATAGCGTACAGCTTAGCTGCTAGTACGCTCTAGGTTACCCTTCTACTCTTAATTAATTTCTAATTAATTAGGTTAAGCCTGTCTGCGTTATCTACTATTACTACTATATATCTAATCTAGCTACTAAGGTCCTTATTATTAGTAAATAAGGAATTAGTAAAAACGATTAGGCGCAGGGACCTTATATTAAGCTTAATATACTTTAAGCCTCTTATATTATTATTAATTTGCTAGTCTAACGCGGTATTTAGCTTCTTAAGCTATGTATTTATTAAGTTTAGGTATTAGGCTGCGTAGGCGAAATTAAATACCTATTTAGGTTAGTATAATGTAGTAATATACGCCCCTCTAGCCTACTAGGCTACGTATTATTTTAATAGCTTATTAGAGAGTAGTAATTTAGTTAGTAAAATATCTTTTTCTAGTTAGATAAGCTGCAGGCGGGCTATCTACGGCTGTTAGGTAACAGTATAGGTAGCTAATTTATTAGTACTAATATTAATGCTATTAAATTATATTAATATGCTAGTAGTAACGCGCTTAAGGGGTTTAGCAGAGAATCTAGCCTTCTTTAGCTTAACTTTCTTATTAGCTAGAAAGGTATTATTAGCGGCAATTAGTATATTATTAACCTAAATAGTAATATATCCTATACCCTTTATAGTTTAGCCTAAGAGGTATAAGTTAAACGTTAAGTAGCGCATTTTTAACTAGTCGTGATAGTAGGCTAAATAGGTATTTACCTAATAGGTGCCTGCCTCTAGCAGCCTATATAGAGGCTAGATAACCTTAAGTAATTATCTAGTTAGTAGTTAAAGCTCTAGCAGGGGGTATATATATATATTTCTAGCAACCTTAGTAAGGGACTAGGTATAGGCCTATAAAATATTATAGAAGAATACTAGTAGCTAGAGAATAGCCGCGATATAGAGTAGTAGTTAACAGCTAACCTACTACACTATTAGTGCCTAGGTTAGTATTAACTTCTTATTAGAATTATTATACGCCTATACTACCTATCTTAATTTCGCGTAGGTATTCTTAGTGCCCTATACTTTCTACTTATTAATAAATTAAGACTTAAATATCTTTATACCTAGTAGGGCCTAGTTAATAATATTAAATATGCCGCCTTTTATAAGGCTAGTAATTTCCTTATCCTAAGCATTCTTAAATAAGCCCTAGGCGACCTCTTTTGCTAATGCTAGCTACGTTAAGTAGCTAGTAACTCCTCTAGTCTTTTATATAGGTATTAGAACCTTTACTAATTAACGTAGTTAGTTTAATAGAGCTAGTATAGAGGTTAGCTAAGGGGTTAGAGTATATAATAATTTACTATAATTACCCTCGTCCTTATAGTAGAGCTTTACTAATATTAACTAAAAGGTTATAGGTCTGCTAGGCATCTTAATTATATATATCTTATTAGTAATAGTAAGTAATTATTACGTCCCTACGGGGTAGCTAGTTCTATAAGGGTAAGTTAGTTCTTAGGCAGGAGTAATAATAGGAGAGAGGTTATTAATCACGTAAGTAAGTAACGAGGTAGTTAGTATTAAAGTTATAAAACTGTTAAATTAATAATACTTAATAGAATCTAAATAATAGATTATTAACTAAGTTAAACACTAGGACTAATAAGGATTCCTGCTATTCCTATATACACGTAGTTTAGGTACTAATAGTTAGCTGCGGAACTATTAATAGTCGCGATAGTTCCTACTTAAGCTATTAATAGTTCTTAGCGTAGCTATTAGTTACGTAGTTTAATAGTAGTTAGTAGCTGTGCTGTAGTACTTCCTATTAGTGTCTAGTTATATAACTAATTATTATCTTTAACGCTTATTTAACCTACTAGTTATAACATTATCCCTTCTCTTTATAAGATCGTCCTTAGTTACCTAACATCCTATAAGGTTTTAGCTTATAAGCGGTTTTGCCCTACCTGCCTTATAAGCGTCCTATAGTTGTTATATCTTCTAATTCTTATAAGCGTTAACTTCGTCTCTTTTATAAAATCCTTGCTGCTAATACTATCGCTAACGTTTCTTATAATTAGTATTTTTCTAAAAACTTATATTATTATATTATGCTAAATTCTTATCTAAAGTGTGCTAAGTGTGTACGCGCGGGAAAACTGTGTGTTAATATATCTTAGTTATCGCTTAACTAGACTAGAGAGGAGTACTAGGCAAAGGTAGATATAGATAAGAAGCTACTAGTAGAGGTAATATCTTAGTTATTATAGAATAAGAAGATTCTAGCGTAGACTAAGGAGCGCGCTGTAAAGAAGGCTATATGCCTTACTTTAGAGCTTAAGGCTAAAGGTAAGATAGTAAACGCTAAGGCGGACTATCTAGCTACTTCTATTAGTATAGAGTTTTCGCTAATAATATAGTCTATACTATTAGCTCTAGACAACGCGGTAGCAGGCTATAACGTTATAAATGCTAGCTTATCTTTAGGACCTTTCTAGGGTGCGTTACTCTTATTAGTCTCTATTCTTACTTTATAGCTGCGTTTATCCTGTGTAGTAGTAGGCGTTAAACTTTAGTCTTACTTTCTTAAGTAGTTACTAATAGTTTTATAGGTTAGCTTTAGGCTTCTATATATTTTCTAATTTAGAGTAATCTTTCTACTTTACTAGCTATTCCTAGTAGAAGTTACTATTCTAGAAGTCTTATTAATCTACTTTACAGTAGCTACGTAGTGCTTTAACTTTATACTTATTATCTTTATCCTTTTAGTAGTAGAACGTTATTTATAGTAGTATCTTAGAGTCTGCTAGCTCTAGGGTAAATACGTAGAATACTAGGTAAATCTTTATATTACTTAGAAGTTAGAGTTTATAGTTTACTAGGCTAATTTATTTAAGAACTAAAAATAGTCTAACTTTTACGTAGTCTAATCCTTTACTTAGTTATATTATGTAAAGATTTTTTATAAGCAGATATGCTCTATCCTCCTTCTTTAGCTAAAGTGCTATTTTTCGTTTTTAATTATTATATTTAATACTATTTTATTATACCTTTTATATGTTTTTCTTTATTTCTTTATATACTTTATGTATGTTTTTTACGTTGTTAGCTATCGTTTTAGTTTATACTTTTATTAGTAGAGTTCTTTTAAAGAGATATAGATATCTTTTATAGTTTATATAGAATAGTGTTCGTCCTATTACTTCTAATTTCTTATTATTTTATGCTAGCTAGACTATTAGTAATAGAGATACCTAATTATTTTATAGTCTATTACTATATATCTTTAAGTAGGTTTTTATAGTTCTATTTATTTATTCTATTTATCCGTCTATTTATAGGTAGTAGGCTGTTAATAGTTTTTATTTTATTCTAATAAGTGCTATTAGCGTTATCTAGTAGTTAAATATAAATAGTTTATCTTAGTTGCTAATAATTATTCTTAGTATTCTATAATGCCTAACTAGTTAATCTAGGATTACAAATCTAAGCTATCTTACTATATAGGTATTATAGAATAGAATTATCTCTATATACTTAGTAAATTAGTTAATAATTACTAGTATTACGTTGTAGGATGTGTTAGTTACTAGGTCCTTAGAGTTTAGTTAGCTAGTAACAAAGTCTATAGAGATATTAGTCTAGGGTTCTTCTAGAATCTAAATAGCTTACATTTCTCTATATAGTGCGTAAGTACTATGTTTATTCTTCTAGCAGTCTGCGCATCTCTAAATATAGTTTATAACCTTTTACTTTATTCCCCTAAATTAATAGTTACGTTAAATAAGTTTTATAGTCCTTATAATGCTAGGGTGTTTATATATTAGGTTATTATAGTATTGCGCGATAACTTATTCCTATTACTTATTAGGTACTTCTTATTCTATTATAAGAAGTGTGTTAAGTTCTTATAATAGGCTAAGTAATCTGTCCTTATTCTATACTAAGATAGTAGCGCATGCGATTATTTTATCTCTAGCTAAGTTACTTTGCTAGCTTAGCGTATTAGCGCGCCCGTTTTCTTTTCTAGGCGTATACATAATTCTAAACTTATACTATCTAAGCACTTTAGACTATCTTACTTATTAAGGTATAAGATCTTTTATTATAGTAAACTATAGAAGGTTTTTATAATTAGTAAAGATAATAAGTTTAGAGTAGCTGTATACGTAGATTTACTAGTACTTAAGTGCTTTAATAATTATAAACAGTTCTTTATTATAGATGTTATATTATATCTCTATATCTATAAGCTTCCTTAAGTAGTAAGCTATTAGATGCTATTTTTTATTTCTTTCTTATTTTGCGTAAGCTCTAAGGGCTTAATTACTTACGTCTATCTTAATTTATAACAGCTTATTACTTTAAAAGTTAATAAGTACTAGTAGTGCAATGTATACTATCTGTAGAAGTTAGAAGGCCTTTTCTTATTTATCTCTCTATATAAATAGTACATTCTTCTTTATAAGTTCTATTAGGGGTGTAGTAACTACTACGTATTTTTTAATAAACTATTAATTAAATCCGCAGAATTCTAGAAACTCTTAAATATATTTTACTATTTTTAGCTATAGCTATGTACGTATAGCTTTAATTTTATCTAGACTTATTTTAATACCTTATATGTGAATAACGAAGCCTAAGAATTTAAGTTCTTATACATAGAACTTGCATTTCTTAGGTTTTAGGCGTAGGTCTACTCCCTCTAGTATACTAAGTACCGCCTTAATATATCCTTAGTAATCTTTATTATACTTAGAGAAGATAAGAATGTCGTCTATATAGGTAATAATAAATATGTTAAGGTGTTCTCTTAGTACGTTATTAACTAGTGCTTAAAAGGTTACTAGTGCGTTAGTAAGTCTAAAGGGCATAATAAGATATTTATAAAGTCTATATCTTAATTAGAATACTATCTTCTATTCCTTACCTTCTTTTATCTGTATAAGATAGTAGCTGTCTTAGAGGTCTAGTAAGGTAAAGATAGTTACTTTTATAAGTCTATCCCTTAGTTTAGCTGCGTTAGGTAGTAGATATTAGTTCTTTATAGTTATTACGTTAAGCTTTTAATAATCTATATAAGGTTGTAGTTCTCTATTCTTCTTTCTTATAAAGGTAAAGGGGCTAGCTGCTAGTAATTTTAAGGTTTAAATATATCCTTTCTCTAGGTTTTTCTTTATAAATTCTCTTTCTTATTTAAGTTTCTTACCTATTTTTGCGTAAAGTAATCTAAAGGGTAGTATTTTCCCTTCTTCTAGGTTAATTATATAATCCTAGGGTTAGTATTTTAGTAGGTTTACTTTTTCTTCCCTTTCCTAAAATAAGTGTTTCTATTTTTTATACTATTTAGAGATGCTATAAGCTATACTAATACTTATATTCTTACGTTTCTTAACCTAGTAGTTCCTGCTAGCGTCTTCTAAGAGTAATTTGTATTTATTAACTTCTAGTCGCAAGAGTATATTAAGTTCTCTTTTATCTATTATTAGACTCTACTAATATATAGGTACCGCTTATAATGCATAGTTACAGCGTATTAAGGATATTCTTCCTTTATTCTATTTAATATATAGGTTATACCTTCTTAACTATAGTAACCTAAGTACTACTTTATAACTAGAGGATCTTAGTATATTAAAAGTAATTTATTCTTAGTATTTATTAATCTTAAGCGTTGCTTTAACGTTATAGTCTATTCTTAGTATTTTAGGCATTAGTGCCCCGTCTCCTGCATATAGAAGGTAAGATTATTATTTTTATTTTAACGTAAGTCTAGCTTTTCTAGTAGTAGTTAGTAAGATGTAGTTCTTCTATGCCCCTAAGTTTATTATAGCTCTAGCCTTAATATTTCTAACTTAGATAGTAAGTTTTATTAATGCTCTATTACCTATAGTATTAAATTCTTAGAAGGCGTCTTCTCGCCTTAGTTTTAGTCTAAAAAAGGTCGTCTAAGTTTAGGTGCTTAATAGTTATTATTACTTTATTCTCTACGTAGTTTGTATCTTATACTATATCTAGAATTAATTTATATAGCGAATACTAGAGAGTGCAAGTAAAAACTATTCTTTTCTTTCTTATAGTAATGCTTCTTACATATTGCTCTTAGGCAGTTTTGCTATTTATTCTAGATATAGATGCTATCTACTAGTAGGGTACATGCTATATTTTCCGCGTTAGTTTTCTAGAGGAAGTACTATACTTCGCGCTTATCCTATAGGTGTTTATTATATTTATCTATAGGGTAATTAAACTATTCTTACTTACATTAATGTCTAGCTCCTAGAAAGTAGCTTCTATTAATCTAATCTGCGTAGTATACCTTATAGTAGTTATCTACGCATATTATATAGCTTATACTTCTATATTTAGAGTTGCGCACGTTAACGTAATAGCGTAGTTAGTAGTTTAGTAGTTTATTATTATACTTCTACTTCTTATTCTAATACTTATAGTTATACTTTATAGTGTCTTCTATTTCCTAGGTAACTACCTAGAGTCTTCCTCTATTTTCCTCTATAGGTTTAGGTTTCTTTTCTAGGATCCTATATAGTAGAGCATCTCTATTACGTAGTTATATCTTAAACTCTTTAAAGAAGTCCTATACTATAGGCGTGCCTAGGTAAGGTTTCTTTATATCTAGATATAGTATTAGTACTTACTAGATAAGGTAGTAGGGTTCTTCTTTATTATTAAGTTCTTCTAGATCTTTATATAGTTGTTTATCTAGAGTATTAGGTTATTCTATAGTTTCTAAGTTAATTCTTTTAATCTTACTAATTACGTCCTATTCTTCTTCTTTATCTATTTCCTAGTTTTCTTTAGACATAACGTTTAGCTGTTACTTAACTTTATTCTTAGAATAGTAGTTCTTTATAAGGTAGCTAGGCTTACTATATATAAAGTATTTACGCGTCTCTACTCCTTAAGACTATAGTCCTATTAGAGGTCCTCTAGAGTTACGCTAGTATAGCTTATAAAAGCCTAGTCCTCTTATTTCCCTTTTCTCTAAGTTATTATACTAAATTTCTTCTATTAGCTAATAACTATAATTATTATATTAGTAACGTTATAGTTAACTGCCTAAGGCTTAATACTTTATTAGATAGCTATTAGGTAGCTTTCTAAAGCTAAAGCGTAGCTTCTATTCTTACTAGCGTAGTTCTTAATATAGTTTATACTATTTAGTATTAATTCTAATAGATTCTTTATAAAGGTTCTTTAGAGAGGCAATAAGGTTTCTAGAGCGTAGTAGCTCTTTACAGATTTTTAGTTTTAAGCCTTACTTATATATAACTATTAAGGGTACTTCTTCCTAGTTAAGCTATATAGCGTATTTCTTAAAGTGCATAGCGTAATTAGTAATAGAATACGTCTATTAAAGTTACTATATAGCTTATTTAGTAAGAGGTACTTAGTTAGTAATACTAAAAAGCTGCCTAAGTTCTTTCTTAAAGTTCTTATAGTCTTTAATAATTTAATTAATAGCGTCGCCTTTATAGTTTTCCTTAGCTAGGTAGCTTAAGAGGTATAGTTAGATCTAGGTAGCCACTTCGCCTTATAAGTATAATGCTGTAAGAATAACTTTCTCCTTACCCTCTATTTTAGGTTCTAAGATATAAAAGTACAGTTTAAGTTAAAGGATCTATCCTTTAAGTTTATTACAGTCTCTATAGTATAGGTCTAGCTTAGCTGCCTTATTATTAGGGTTAGCAACTATAGTAATGCCTTTAAAGTTACTTATATTAAGGGTATTTAATATATTACGTCCCTACAGGATAGCTAGTCCTATAAGGGTAAGTTAGTTCTTAGGTAGGAGCGATAATAGAAGAGAGGTTATTAGTTACGTAAGTAAGTAATAAGGTAGTTAGTATTAAAGTTGTAAAACTATTAAATTAATAATACTTAATAGAATCTAAACAATAGCTTGTTAACTAAGTTAAATACTAGAAATTATAAGGATTCCTGCTATTCCTATATACACGTAGTTTAGATACTAATAGTTAGCTATAGAACTATTAATAGTCGCGATAGTTCCTACTTAAGCTATTAATAGTTCTTAGCGTGGCTATTAGTTACGTAGTTTAATAGTAGTTAGTAGCCGTGCCGTAGTACTTCCTATTAATATCTAGTTACGTAACTAATTATTATCTTTAACGTTTGTTTAACCCACCGGTCGTAACAGTAATTAAAAGGGTCCTTACTACTCCTACTTATACGTGCGCTAGATAAGTACCTTATTACTAATTAGTATGCTATATACCGCATCTGTCTAGGGTCTATTACGCTAGGCTAGGGCGTCCTACACCTCTCTCTAAGCTTTTAATTTAGCTACTTTAGCTATTACTTTTCTAATTAATTTAATATATTTAAGTATTATAGGTAATAGTAAATCCTAGGTAAGTTATAGATAGGCACTAAATATAAGTAGAGTAGGTATAAGGCTATTAGAGCTAGCAGTATTATTAATAGCCTTAATTACTATTTATAATATACTTACTCTATATACTATAATGCCTAGATCTTTATAGTTATTATAAATAATCTTATATACGCGTTATAGAGGGCTATAGTATTACTTAAGCTAGCTAATTAACTATAGTGCTTCTACTAGTATATATTTAGTAGTAATGCCTAGTACCTAGTAGTAGTTCTAGAATACTACTGCCTAAAAGTTAGTGCCTACGTTATCTATATAGAATTTTAGAGGGCTAAGGTATAAGTTAATTTAGCACGCGTAGAGGGCCTTCTATACGCTCTCTACTAATATTAATAAGAGAAACTAAGCCGCCTAGAATCTTATAGCCTTGTTAATTACGTGCAGTATAGAGCCGCTATTAATATAAGTAATATTAACTAGAATTATATAGTTAAAACTAGCGTTAGTATTCTGTATTATAAATTAAAATTAACTAGGTGCTAAGCTATAGCGTTAATAGTAGTAGTAGAAGTACTTAATACGCTATAGTAGCTAGTAATTTTCTAGGTTATTTATACCCGCCCTCTTAAGTATCTAAATTAATTAATTACTAGAGAGGTGGCTAAATTAATAGTATAGTTAACAGAGCTTAGTTATAGTTATATAGGACGTAATAGTAGATCCCTATACTAAGAATAAGTGTCTAAACTAGCGTACTACTAGGTAGCTAGCTACCTCTTATTTAAGGCTATTAGTTAGGTTATTAAAACGGATAAGAAGCTAATCTATATCTACTATAAAGAGTAAGAAGGGAGTAGGTGCCTTAATAATATAGAATTTAATATAGCTAATAGGGGTCTGTACGCTTACTAATCTAATTAAGGTACTACTACTAATTCTAAAATATGCCCTAACTGTTAGAATGGTAACCTATAAGGCAGCGCAAGGAGTGTATTGTTGCATAGAAGGGTGAATAGTAGCATTTATGTGTAGACGAGACGAATCGCTACCCCGCAGGGAGACAATTTAAGGCAGCTTATAAGAGAAGGATTACTTAACCCTAGTCTAGGCTACTAGCCCTAATATTATCTCCCCTTCTAGGGCCTCTTAACCTAAGAGGCTAGAGGTAGACTACTTAGTCTATTCTAGCCTAAAATAGTGCTTCTTTACCTATCTAG
>MU005590.1:9894-25584 GCA_010405425.1 Lentithecium fluviatile CBS 122367
AAACGGCACCTTAGCTAAAGAAGGAGGATAAAGCATATCTGCTTATAAAAAATCTTCGCATAATATAACTAAGCAAAGGATTAGACTACGTAAAAGTTAAACTATTTTTAGTTCTTAAATAAATTAGTCTAGTAAACTATAAACTCTAACTCCTAAGTAATATAAAGGTCTACCTAGTATTCTACGTATTCGCCCTAAAACTAGCAGACCCTAGAATACTATTATAAATAATGTTCTACTACTAAAAGAATAAAGATAATAAGTATAAAGTTAAAGCACTACGTAGGTACTATAAAGTAGACTAATAAGACTTCTAGAACAGCGACTTCTACTAGAAATAGCTAGTAAAATAGAAAGGCTATTCTAAGTTAGAAAATATATAGGAACCTAAAGCTAACCTATAAAACTATTAGTAACTACTTAAAGAAGTAAGACTAAGGTTTAACGCCTACTACTATACTAGATAAACGTAGCTATAAAACTAGAATAAGAATAGACAAGAGTAACGCACCCTAGAAAGGTTCTAAGAACGAACTAGCATCTATAACGTTATAGCCCACTACCGCGTTATCTAAAGCTAATAAAGTAAACTATATTATTAGCGAAAACTCTATACTAATAGAAGCAGCTAGATAGTCCGCCTTAGTATTTACTACCTTACCCTTAGCCTTAAGCTCTAACGTAAGGTATACGGCCTTCTTTACAGCGCGCTCCTTAGCCTACGCTAGAATCTTCTTATTCTATAATAACTAGAATATTACCTCTACTAATAGCTTCTTATCTATATCTACCTTCGCTTAATATTCCTCTCTAGTTTAATTAAGTAATAACTAGGACATATTAACGTATAGCTTTCCTACGTAAATACACTTAGCACACTTTAAATAAGAATTTAGCATAATATAGTAACTTAAGTTTTTAGAAAAATACCTATTATAAGGAATGTTAGTAATAGTATTAGTAGTAAGGATTTTATAAAAGAGACAGAGTTAACGTTTATAAGAATTAGAAGATATAATAACTGTAAGATACTTATAAGATAGGTAGGGCAAACTGCTTATAAACTAACCCTATAAGATGTTAGGTAATTAAGAACGATTATATAAAGGGAAGGAATAATATTACGACTAGTAGGTTAAATAAGCAATAGAAATAATAATTAGTTACGTACCTAGACGCTAACAGAAGGTACTAAGATATAAATACTAGTTATTATTATATTACGTAACTAATAGCCGCGCTAAGAACTAGTAATAGCTTTAGTAGGAACTATCGCGACTATTAATAGTCCTGCAACTAACTATTAACACTAGAGCTATAAGTATATAGGAATAGCAGGAACCCTTATAGTTTCTAGTGTTTAACTTAGTTAATAATCTATCGTTTAGATTCTATTAAGCATTATTAATTTAATAGTTTTATAACTTTAATACTAACCACCCTATTACTTACTTACGTAATTAACAACCTCCTCCCTGTCATCGCTCTTGCCTGAGAACCAACTTACCCTTATAGGATTAGCTACCCCGTAGGGACGTAACATAAAGAAGCTATCCTTTAAGTTTATTACAGTTCCTATAATATAGGTCTAGCTTAGCTGCCTTATTCTTAGAGTTTATAACTAGTGTAAGGCCTTTAAATTTACTTATATTAAGAGTGTTTAATATATCACGTTCCTAATAGATAGCTAGTCTAATAGAGGTAGGGTTAGTTTTTAGGCAGAAGCGATAAAGGGGAGTAGAGGTTATTAGTTACGTAAGTAAGTAATAGGGGAGTTAGTATTAAAGTTATAAGATAGTTAAATTAATAATACTTATTAGAATCTAATAATAGATTATTAAAATAAGTTAAATACTAGGAACTATAGGGGTTTCTAGGTTTCTATATATACGCAACTCTAGGTTAGTAGCTAGCCGCAGAACTATTAATAGCTATAATAGTAACTATTATAACTATTAATAGTCTTTAGCGTAGCTATTAGTTACGTAACTTAGTCTTAGTTAATAGTTTAGATTATCTATTTATATTCTTAGCGAGTACTCGTTTACTAATTATTCTTTAGGGGACCTGTTCAACCGTTTAGTTATAATATTAAGACTAGATAATAGAATAATAGTACCTGTATAATAATACCTTTCCTACGCTAAGGCACTATTATAAGCGAGCACTTAAGTTACGTATAAACACGTGTCTTAAGAGTCTCGCTAGTCTTACTAGTCTTACTACGCTTAGTATAATAAATCCTACGAGACTAATAAGTTCTATAAGACTTATAAAGTATATAGAAATCTAGAAACCCTTATAGTTTCTAGTATTTAATCTATTTATTAATCTATTATTTAGATTCTATTAGGCACTTATTAATTTAACTATCTTATAACTTTAATACTAACTATTAATTAACTTATCTATATAACTAATACACCTCGCTTCATTTTGTTATTCCTGCTAGAGAACTAACCCTACGCCTTAGGACTAGCTACCTAATAAATTATAATAATGTATATATTTAGTTCTATTACTCGTATATTTAGATATACTAGTATTTTAGTATATAAGCTAGCATTTTAGCGCCCTTACTAAAGTTAAAAATAAGAAAAATATAGATAGATATATAAGCTGATATTATTAATTTATAAAATTAATATAGAATATAAAGAGCTAGTAAAATATTATAAAATATTAAATTTTTTAAAAATTCTATATAGAAATAAGAAAGTTATACTAATTATAGTATTTAGGGGCAGCTGTTACGCTGTAGCGATCATTTTGAAAACGACCGATATCGTCTGCCGTAGCTTAGCGCCCGGCAAGGGGCCCTCTGCATCTGGCCGAGCGCCACCTGGGGCCGGCTCATCCCCGCCGAGCCTAGGGGGCGGGATGAACTGCTGGGGCGACGGGCGCGTGGACAGGGGGGCGATCATGCGCTTGTCCTTGCTCGCATCTTCGATGTCAGCTGCGAAGACATCGTGCAAGCCGCGAGACTCGACGGAAAAGCCCTTGACGGCTTGGACATCGGGAGCGGCGGCGCTCCGTTTATCAGTTGGGAAAGGGGTTGCTGCAACCCCGCTAAGGAGAAAGGAGGTTGCAAACAAGAGTCCCTTGAGGTATACCATCCTGAAAGTGCAGGCCTTGAGATGGTGTTTGGAATGAGTTCAGAAGACAGAACGAGAGTGCCAAAGTATGTGGCAAAGACTGAAAAAGGAGTGACTGCGAAGCAAAAACGGATAACGAATAGATACCAGTTCCTGCGCGAAAGGTTGATGGTCTGTTGAGTGCTGGGTTGAATGTGATGAGAGAATCTAGGCATGAAGCAGGTAGTACGCCATATATACACGCAAATTCATCGTGTTCAGAGTCCTCGTCTCCACTAACAAGGTAGGAATTGAGGCTCATGTGTTGTTCGTCGGACTGTCTCTGATTCTAATGACAATGTTGTAAGAAACCTCGAAGATTCCTGCCCGTCTCTCATAAGAACGTGAACTCCGGAATTGTGAAGTGGTTGTGGACAGCGCGAGTTTCGCGCCTCTCCGCGGGGTTCATTCCTGTAGGAGCTCATGCCGCTGATACTCGTACCGGAGAAGCACTGGAAGAGAGATATGCAGCCACGTAAAGGAAGCTTACTAGAACGCAGTTTCATTGTTCCACAACCGGGCGGCCCCATTTTGTAACCATCTCTCGGGGTGGGCGGAGCGCATGTGCCCGTATCCATCGGCTATCCATTGGACCGGGTCGTGGCAACCATGCTTTTGCGGCGCAGTCGCTAAGAAAAACAAAAACATTTCAATTTCCCAGAGACACAGGACTTTACAAGCGGACTCCTGTGGAAACTCTAAACCTCGAGCGGAAAACTTGACCAGTCATCTCGCCAATCTTTGCTATTCTCTTTGGAGGGCCAAAGAACACGGAATGCTTGCCCAGCCTCATCCTCGAGACTGTCCCTCGCCTGCACATCGGAGAGCTGTCTTGCATGCTGCCCCAATTCCCTAACAATGATATCATCTTGATCGTCTCGCGGAACGCGCTCAATTAGCCATGACCGACTCAGATCCCAGATGATCATGATATCGGTGCACAGTTTAGACGAGTCGCCGTATTCACCGCCCCCCGTAGTCCACAGTTTGAGACGCTCCAATGGTCGGCCCGTCTTGCTCTGGCTAATGGTCTTCCAGATGGAGCGTGCCAGCGCCTCGTCCACGGCGCAATTAATGAAGGTCTCCTTCAAATTGCCCAACTTTGCGAACTCTCGATATTCCACGGGCTTTTGATCCTCGTTATTAAACTGGGGATTGTACGTACTGTCCCGACAAACTTGCCAGTCGGAACAATCTAGGTTAAGCAAGAGAAACCGTAAGCTTTTTATCTCGCCGAAGCATCTATAAATCTCAGCCTCGGACGCACTAGACTTGTTGCGCTTGACTGGAATTGCGAGATCTTCAAGGACCAGACAATAAGCTTGAATCTGTAGAATATGGTCCTTGGTGAACTCCATAGGGATATCTCGTCGATCGCGACCGTTACTCAAGTTAGTAAGATCCTCAAAAGGACGCAAATGGAGCTTCTTTAGCGTCTGCCCATGACGGCACAAAATAGCGTCCACGATATGTGAGTCAATCGGCCCAGAAATAGATAGCTCCTCAAGTGATTCGAAAGCCCGGAAAAAGGAAACTGCATTCTCACTGTAGTGCGGTTTTTCCGCGAGCGCGTCGTCACGGTCAAGAGTAACACGCAGCGTTGTCACCCGGGGGAATGAGTAGTTCTGGGCGACCCACTCCATCGTCTCGCCACTGAGTCCAGCACTCTGTCCATTATAGCCCCCTCCGAGGACAAGGTGCTGCAGGCAAGCAAAGTCTGTATGTCTAGCCCAGTTCTGTAGGTGTGTTGGCGAAGTGAAGTCTGGAACTCCTATGAATGACAATGATGTCAAGGATCCCATTAGCTCGCTGGAAAAGCCTGGAAGACCTTTCCACGAGTCTCGCTCGCGGTTGTACCTGGAAGCGAGTGCTGCATAGATGGTAAAAATGATGACCTCCTTAAGGTTGGGTGCAAGCCCAACAGCGAGCTCCATCATGGCCTCTAAGTTGAAATCGTCCTCGCCATCGGAATCCCGTGGAGTGCAAACAACCTTTACTCTGTACAGAGATGGGGATGTGGCAAGCTCCCTCTCATAAGGATCGAGGACATCCCACAACAAGGTCCGGAATCGGAACGTGAGATGGTAAAGCTTGCATTGAGGATGCTGCTCGTGGAGCGTGCTGAGAAGACTTGGCGGAAATTGGTTCTTGCAGTCGTAGACTAGGACTTCCAGGTGAGGTATCGCTTGGAGCAGACTCACGACAGGAGCCCATGCCATGTCCTCTTCAGAGGACCTTTTGATGACGGGTTCGTCATGAACAACATATCTAGCGGCAATACGGTTTGGGTCGTCGTCAACCAGTATCTCCTCAAGGCCACAGGCTTTTAGCCAATTCGTAGCCTGGCCATCACTGTCCGTCTCCTCGACGTTGAGCCGTAGAGCACCCTGGATGCAGATACGTCGGACGTGGCGAGCGGAATCCGTGCGGGAGAGAGCCTTAATAAGTCTGTCGATATCGCGCCGCAGTCCTTCGTGATGGCGGATTGTAATATTGATTTGCCGAAAGATAAGCAAGGCTGAGGCCCTGTGGCAAGCCTGGCTCGTCAAACTGAAGGCGTAAAGGCTAGGCCGATGCAGGGCTTCGACACAAGCTCCTATTCGCTGCAGTAACTCGAAGGGCAAAGACAGAAGAGACATTTTGGTCGTGTCTATTGTTGCAATCTCAGAGAGTTTGGTTGTGCTTGTGGGTGGGGAGGGGAGCGCGATGTGGTGGGGTGGCACAGCGAGAATTTTCAAGGCAATGTGCTTACTAAGCCGACACCACAGCTTCACAGGGTTCCTGCATCACGCAACGCATTACCACATGCGTGCGATGCTTCGTAAATAGACATATTGATCGCCCTGGGGCAATTGATGAGACAGTCCGGGGCGTCAGTAAACGAAAGAGATAGACACACTTTCGTAGCAGCTCGCGACCTACTTGAGAGTATCCTACGGGCTTTTCCAATGCCGAAACATTTAACGTGCTTAATCAGCCAGTGCACGCTATCACCTAATGCACGCTTATTCTATAAGAGTATCCCTCTCTATCTTGCTAACTATAAAAGCTATGGCTATAAAATTTTAAATTTAGATACTAGTAGCTACTAATAATAACAATATTAAATAAAAATATAAAATATATAGATTTTATATAGATTTTTTTTCTTTTTAGAAAAGTAGATATTAAGCTAACTTCTTAAATAACTACTATAGTAAAAAGTAAAGTAGTAATATTATAAGATTATAATAATATAGTAAGATATTATTAATAGTATAAATCTTAATAATCTTACTATTTTAAGCATTATATATACTTTTTTATATATTAATTTTCTTAATATAAAAATCTAATAATATAACTACTATATATATCTTTATAACCTAGAAATTTTAAATTTAAATCTTTATAATAGTCTATAATTAGTTATAATAAGTATAATTAATTATAAAAAATTATATATTATAACTATTACTTAAGTATTTAGCTTAATTTTAATTTTTTTTAGATATATTAGATTAATTATACCTTTATATTACTAATATTAGTAAAATAACTATATATTTATTATAAAGCGAGAAACGAGCGTAGTAATATATAATTAGTCTCGCTAAATAGAATATCCCTATCGCATTCCTGTTAATTTTCTCTTTAGGCGATTTTTACTTATATTATAAGAAATTTATATAAACTTTAGTAGATAATATTAGCTAATTAGTAGCGCTGTATTTACACTAGCTACTATACTAGGTACTAGCTATAGAAGGCGTAAATAATCTAATTAGAATATACTCTAGCTATAACACCTACTACTTATTACCTTTTTTTCTTTATATTATTCTTAACCTCTACCTATACTACCTTAACTAGCTTCTACGTAGACACTGCCTGCCTATTAGTAGTACAAAGCTATTCTATAGCTAGGCAGGAATTAGTTTCGCTCTAGCAAGTAGAAGTAGAGATATGCTATATACTTAATAGCAGCACGTCTAGTAAAATACGCTTATAATTATATAAAGAGCGATCTAGCTTCCCCGCCTTTAAAGCGTTCTTCTACCTTTTTAGGCTTCTAGGTCTAGGTTAACCTATTACCTCTATCTACGCTATTCTCTTTATTATTAACTAACGCGTAATTATATATATAGTAAGTCTTTTAGCCTTTATAGCTATTAAGCATCTCTAGCGTTCTATTTATACTATAGTCTATATTAGTTATATAACCTAGCTTAATATCTACCTTACGTAGACTAGCTTCTTAGCTAATAATATCTACTTACTAGCTAGTTATACCTACTAACCTAAGCTTAGTCTTTCTACTACTACCTTCCTTATTTACGCTAACTCTATTATAAGAGTTATTTAAAAACGTCTTTCTATCTATTCTAGAACCTCTAGTAAGTAGTATTAGTCTAGGTATTAGTTAACTAGTATTAGTAGATAAAGACTTTAATATTACTAATTTTAAAGCCGCTAAATTAAACGCGTATAATATACTACCTACTTAGCTAGATATTAATTTTAAGAAGAAGAACTATCTTACAGATTCTACTATATTAGTATAAGATAAAGACTATATATATAAATTCTATAAGACACTTAATAAGAAGCGTATAGATATATATAATACCTATAATTACTACTAGTTTACGCTAAAGGTTTACTAAGAGAAGTGCTAGAATTACTATAATAATTAGGTTAAATACGCTAGTAAGGGTAATTAGATCCTATTATATAGGTATAATAATAATATAGACCTAGGTCCTGCACCCGCCTATCTGCCTACTCTTACTAATATTAAGAAGATACTTATTACTAAGGTATATATTTTTATAGAGATTTAATAGCATTATAGCCTTTAGTAGAAGTATCGCGGGTATATTTACTACTTTATTATTAATATTATAAAGATGTTTATAAAGTTACCTCTATTACTATTATAGTTAGATATTATTATATTCTAACTACTATATTTAGATAAGAATAATTAGGGTGCTATCTAGCGCTAGTTTAAGAAAGACTTTAAGGTCTATTATTTAGCTGTTCTAGCGTAGTTAATCTTTCTAAAGAATAGCTATCCTAGGTACTCTAATATTAATATTAATAACGCTACTATTTAGCAGCTTCTAGTAAATAACTTAGTTAAGTATTAACTTATATTAATTAAGTATAGTCCTAAAGGAAGTCTACCTAAAGAAGTACTAAATATTTAACCTATATAACCTAGTACATTCTTTACTCCGCTAGATATGCTATCTACTATTCTAGTATTCTTGCTACTACCTTCTTTAGCTAATACTATAACTAATACTAGTACCTTACGCACATCCCTTACCTCTACTATATATAGCTAGGGTCTATTCGTTCTAGCTACTTTAGTAAATAATACTATAAATAATATAGAGTTATATTATAGTAGTAGTTCTATATTTAATAACTTAGATAACTTAAGTAAGAATCTAGACTCTAACGCGTCTGCGGTGCTAGACATCCTTCTAGATATTAATAAGTTTAAGACGCTTTATTACTAGATCTAAGGCTATTATAAGTATATATACCTTACTATAGAGTTAGTACGCTATACGCTAATATTTAAATTTACTAGTAAGAAGTTAGTTCTTAGTCTAGCGTTTCTAATACTTTATCTAACTAGAGTAAAAGAGTATATACTGCCTTAGTAACACGCAGTAGACTACCTTACCTACATTTAGCATATAATATACTATAGAGATAGCTAATTTACTTAATACTCTTACTTTTAATTTACTACTTTTAATACTATTCTTTACTAGTAGACTACTATAAAGATAGAGTTCTTTATAAGTTAAATAATAAATTTAGAGCTAATTATAGCTAATTATATCTAGAATACCTTTAATAGACCTAATAGTAGAAGGCGGTTAGTAGACTCTATTATATAATACTCTACTACTATACGCGGCTCTTACGCGTATTAGTCTTTAGAAGAAAAAAATTTAGAGGCGTTAGTAAGGCTAATACTAGAACTAATACTAGGACTAATGCTAATTTTTTTTATAGATTTAGTAATTATTATTACCTTATTTATTTATAATATACTTAGCCGCTAAGTACTACTAGTATAATCTAATACGTTTTATACTATAGTTTAAGAAATAGAAGCTAGCTTCTATAGTATAACGTGCGCGACTTACGCAGGATTTTATCTATAACTATCTATATATTATCGCGTATTAGTTTTACTAATAATTTAATCTATTTAAAAAGCTTATTATAGTACTAAAGTTTAACGTAGTTAACTTCTAGAATTAATATAAGTAGTAAGAAAGAGGTAGTACTTATAACTATAGACTTTACTACTATAGTAACGCACTAAATCTAGATATAAAACTTAGTAATAATAGCTCTAAGCTTAGTAGAATCTTCCTAGCCTAGTATTAAAGTTATTATATTAGCGCTATTTATTCTAATATAGAGCGCTAGAAGGTTCTATAGAAGAGGTCTCTACTCTCTCTACTATTTAATTAGATAACTTTTAACTTTATAGAGCTTAGTTCTATTCTTACTTACTACTACCTTTATACCTATTAGATAGCCTACTATAAGAAGAAGAATAAAATAACTAGGTAGAAGGTCTACTACTTTAACGCACTATAGTTAATAAATAACAGTCTATTTTAGGAGAGGCTACTAGGTAAGTTATTGTTACGTTCCTACGGGGTAGCTAGTCCTATAAGAGTAAGTTGGTTCTTAAGCAGGAGCGACGACAGGGAGGAGGCTGTTAATTACGTAAGTAAGTAATAGGGTAGTTAGTATTAAAGTTATAAAACTATTAAATTAACTATGCTTATAAGAATCTAAACGATAGATTATTAATAAGGTTAAACACTAGGAACTATAGGGGTTCCTATTATTCCTATATACACATAGCTCTAGTGTTAATAGTTAGTTGCGGGACTATTAATAGTCGCGATAGTTCCTACTAAAGCTATTAATAGCCCTTAGCGCAGCTATTAATTACGTAATGTAATAATAGTTAGTGTTTATATCTCTATACCCTTTATTAGTGCTTTAGTACGTAACTAATTATTACTTCTATTACTTATTTAACCTACTAGTTATAATATTATTCCTCTTCTTTATATAATTATTCTTAATTACCTAATATCCTATAGGGTTAGTTTATAAGTAGTTTGCTCTACCTACCTTATAAGTATCCTATAGTTATTATATCTTCTAATTCTTATAAACGTTAACGCTATCTCTTCTATAAAATCCTTACTACTAATACTATTACTAACGTTCCCTATAATAGGTATTTTTCTAAAAACTTAAGTTACTATATTATACTAAATTCCTATCTAAAGTGTGCTAAGTGCGTTTATATAGGAAAGCTGTGCGTTAATATATCTTAGTTATTGCTTAATTAGACTAAAGAGGAGTATTAAGTAAAGATAGATATAGATAAGAAGCTATTAGTAGAGGTAATATCCTAGTTGTTATAAAATAAGAAGATTTTAGCGCACGCTAAGGAGCGTGCTATAAAGAAGGCTACGTGCCTTACGTTAGAACTTAAGGCTAAGAGTAAGGTAGTAAACGCTAAGGTAGACTATCTAGCTGCTTCTATTAGTATAAAGTTTTTACTAATAATATAGTCTACTTTGTTAGCTCTAGATAACGCGGTAGCGGGCTATAACGTTATAGGTACTAGCTCGTTCTTAGGACCTTTCTAGAGTACGTTACTCTTATCTACTCTTATTCTAGCTTTATAGCTGCGTTTATCCTATATAGTAGTAGGCGTTAAACCTTAGTCTTACTTTTTTAAGTAGTTACTAATAGTTTTATAGGTTAGCTTTAGGTTCCTATATATTTTCTAACTTAGGGTAACCTTTCTATTTTACTAGCTATTTCTAGTAGAAGTTATTATCTTAAAAGTCTTATTAGTTTACTTTATAGTACCTGCGTAGCGCCTTAACTTTATACTTATTATCTTTATCCTTCTAGTAGTAGAATGTTATTTATAGTAGCGTCTTAGGGTCTACTAATTCTAGCGCAGATATATAGAATACTAGGTAAACCTTCGTATTACTTAGAAGTTAGAGTTTATAGTTTACTAGGCTAATTTATTTAAGAACTAAAAATAGTCTAACTTTTACGTAGTTTAATCCCTTACTTAGTTATATTATGCGAAGATTTTTTATAAGCAGATATGCTCTATCCCCCTTCTTTAGCTAAGGTACCGTTTTTCGTTTTTAGTTATTATATTTAATACTTTTTTATTATGCCTTTTATATGTTTTCTCTTATCTCCTTATATGCTTTATATATATCTTTAGCGTTATTAACTGCTATTTCCATTTATACTTTTATTAGTAGAGTTCTTTTAAAGAGATATAGATGTCTTCTGTAGTTTACATAGAACAGTGTTCGTTCTATTACTTCTAATTTCTTATTATTATATACTAGTTAAGCTATTAGTAGTAGTAATACCTAATTATTTTATAGTTTATTACTATATATTTTTAGGTATGTTTTTATAGTTCTGTTTATTTATTCTGTTTATCTATCCGTCTATAGATAATAGGCTATTAATAGTTTTTATTTTATTCTAATAAGTGCTATTAGTGTTATCTAATAGTTAGATGTAAATAGCTTATCTTAATTGCTAATAATTGTCTTTAGTATTCTGCAATGCCTAACTAGTTAGTCTAGGATTACAAATTTAAGTTATCTTACTATATAGGTATTATAGAATAGAATTATTTCTGTATACTTAGTAAATTAATTAACAATTACTAGTATTACATTATATAATATGCTAGTCGCTAGGTCCTTAGAACTTAGTAGTCTAGTAATAAAGTCTATAGAGATATTAGTTTAGAGTTCCTCTAGAATCTAGATAGCTTATATTTCTCCGTATAGTGCATAAGTACTGTGTTTATTCTTTTAATAGTCTGCGTATTTTTAAATATAGTTTATAACCTTTTACTTTATCTCCTTAAACTAGTAGTTACGCTAGATATGTTCTATAGTTCTTATAATACTAGGATGTCTGTACATTAGGTCGTTATAATGTTATCTAATAACTTATTCTTATTATTCTTTAGGTACTTCTTATCCTATTATAAGGAGCGCATTAGGTTCTTATAATAGGCTAAGTAATTTATCTTTATTTTACACTAGGATAGCAGCGCGTGCAATTATTTTATCTCTAGCTAAGTCGCTTTATTAGCTTAGTATATTAGCGCGTCTATTTTTCTTTCCTAGTGTGTATACAATTCTAAACTTATACTATCTAAGTACCTTAGACTATCTTACTTATCTTAGCGTAAGATCTTTTATTATTATAAACCTTAGGAGGTTCTTATAATTAGTAAAGATAGTAAGCTTAGAACAGCTGTATACGTAGATTTGCTAGTATTTAAGTACTTTAACAATCGCAAATAGTTCTTTATTATAGATGTTATATTATATTTCTACGTTTATAAGTTTTCTAGAATAGTAAGCTATTAGGTGCTATTTTCTATTTCTTTCTTATTTTGCGTAGGCTCTAAGGGCTTAGTTACTTACGTCCGTTTTAATTTAT
This sequence comes from Lentithecium fluviatile CBS 122367, assembly GCA_010405425.1. Lineage (NCBI taxonomy): Eukaryota > Fungi > Ascomycota > Dothideomycetes > Pleosporales > Lentitheciaceae > Lentithecium > Lentithecium fluviatile. The sequence goes on from MU005590.1 coordinate 22,572, forward strand.
AACAGCTTATTACTTTAGAAGTTAATAAGTACTAGTAGTATAATGCATGCTATTTATAGAAGTTAGAAGGCCTTTTCTTATTTATCTTTTTACATGAAAGGTATATTTTTCTTTATAAGTTCTATTAGGGGTGTAGTAACTGCTACGTATTTTTTAATAAACTGTTAATTAAATCTATAGAATTCTAGGAACTCTTAAATATGCTTTACTATTTTTAGTCGCGGCTAGGTGCGTATAGCTTTAATTTTATCTATGCTTATCTTAATGCCTTATGTATTTATAACGAAACCTAAGTACTTAAGTTCTTATACGTAGAACTTATATTTCTTTAGTTTTAGGCGTAGGTTTGCTTTATCTAGTACGCTAAGTACTGTCTTAATATATTTTTAGTAATCTTAGTTATGCTTAGAGAAGACGAGAATGTCGTTTATATAAGTAATAATAAATATGTTAAGGTATTCTTATAGTACGTTATTAATAAGTGCTTAAAACATTACTAGCGTATTAGTAAGTCTAAAAGGTATAACTAGATATTTATAGAGTCTATATCTTAACTAGAATACTATTTTTTATTCTTCTCCTTTCTTTATTTGTATAAGGTGGTAGCTATCTTAGAGATCTAGTAAGGTAAAGATAGTAGCTTTTATAAGTCTGTCCCTTAGCTTAGCTGCGTTAGGTAGTAGATATTAGTTCTTTATAGTTATTATATTAAGTTTCTAATAATCTATATAAGGTTGTAGTTCTCTATCTTTCTTTTATATAAAGGTAAATAGGCTAGCTGCTAGTAATTTTAAGGGTTAAATGTATTCTTTCTCTAGGTTTTTCTTTATAAATTCTCTTTTCTATTTAAGCTCTTTACTAGTTTTTGCGTAGAGTAGTCTAAAGGGTAGTACTTTCCCTTCTTCTAGGTTAATTATATAATCTTAGAGTTAGTACTTAGGTAGGTTTACCTTTTCTTCCCTTTCCTAAAATAGATATTCCTATTTTTTATACTATTTTAGGATGCCGTAAGCTATACTAATACTTATATCCTTATATTTCTTAACCTAGGGGTTCCTGCTAGCGTCTTCTAAGGTTAATTTATATTTATTAACTTCTAGTTATAAGAGTATATTAAGTTCTCTTTTATCTATTACTAGACTCTACTAATATATAGGTACTGTCTATAATACATATTTATAGCGTGTTAAGAATATCTTCTCTTTATTCTATTTAATATATAGGTTATGCCTTCTTAACTATAGTAACCTAAGTACTACTTTGTAACTAGAGGATCTTAGTATATTAAAAGTAATTTATTCTTAGTGTTAATTAATATTAAGTGTTATTTTAACCTTATAGTCTATTCTTAGTGCCTTAGGCATTAGTACCCTATCTTCTATATATAGGAGGTAGAATCGCTATTTCTATCTTAACGTAAGTCTAGCTTTTCTAGTAGTAGTAGGTAAGATATAGTTCTCTTATACCCCTTAGTCTATTATAGCTCTAGCCTTAATATTTCTAACTTAGATAGTAAGTTTTATTAATGCTCTATTACCTATAGTATTAAATTCTTAGAAGGCGTCTTCTCGCCTTAGTTTTAGTCTAAAAAAGGTTATTATCTAAGTTTAGGTGCTTAGTAATTATTATTATTGCTTCGTCCTCTGCGTAGTTCGTATCTTATACTATATCTAGGGTTAATTTATATAGTAAATACTACGGGGTGTAAGTAGAAGCCGTATTTTTCTTTCTTATAGTAATGCTTCTTATACATTACTTCTAGGTAAGTTTGCTATTTATCCTAGATGCAGATGCTATCTATAAGTAGGGTGCATGCTATATTTTCCGCGTTAGTTTTCTATAGAAAGTACTATGCTTCGCGCTTATCCTATAGGTACTTATTATATTTATCTATAGGGTAATTAAACTATTCCTATTTACATTAATGTCTAGCCTTAGAGAAGTAACTTCTATTAATCTTATCTCTATAGTATACCTTATAGTAGTTATCTATATATATAGTATAGTTTATACTTCTATATTTAGGGTTACGTATATTAACGTAGTAGCGTAGTTAATAGTTTAGCAGTTTATTATTATACTTCTATTTCTTATTTTAATACTTATAGTTATACTTTATAGTATCTTTTATTTTCTAGGTAACTATACAGAGTCTTCCTCTATTTTCTTCTATAGGCTTAGGGTTTTCTTTTAGAATTCTATATAGTAAAGTATCTCTATCGCGTAGTTATATCTTAAATTCCTTAAGGAAGTCCTATACTATAGGCGTGCCTAGGTAAGGTTCCTTTATATCTAGATGTAGCGTTAGTGCTTACTAGATAAGGTAATAGAGTTCTTCTTTATTATTAAGTTCTTCTAGATCTTTATATAGTTATTTATCTAGAGTGTCTAGGTGCTCTATTACTCCTAGATTAATTCTTCTAATTACGTTAACTACGTTCTATTCCTCTTCCTTTATTTTCTAGTTATCTTTTATTATAATATTTAGCTATTATTTAACTTTATTCTTAGAATAGTAGTTCTTTATAAGGTAGCTAGGCTTACTATATTTAAAGTATCTACGCGTCTCTACTTCTTAAAACTATAGTCCTATTAGAGGTTCTCTAGAGTTACGCTAGTAAGGCTTATAAAAGCCTAATCTTTCTAATTTCTTTTTCTCTAAGTTATTATACTAGATTCCTTCTATTAGCTAATATCTATAATTATTATATTAATAGCGTTATAGTTAACTGCCTAAGGCTTAATACTTTATTAGGTAACTATTAGGTAGCTTTCTAAAGCTAGGGCACAGCTTCTATTCTTATTAGCGCAGTTCTTAATATAACTTATACTATTTAGCGTTAATTCTAATAGATTCTTTATAGAGGTCCTTTAGAGAGGTAATAAGGTTTCTAGAGCGTAGTAGTTCTTTATAAATTTTTAGTTTTAAGCCTTACTTATATATAACTATTAAGGGTACTTCCTCCTAGTTAAGCTATATAGCGTATTTCTTAAAGTGCATAGCGTAATTAGT